>JAQHUG010000240.1:2722729-2756172 GCA_028555095.1 Dicrostonyx torquatus
AAAAAGGAGTGTTTTCTTTGCCACTTCAGCTCTATGAAAGTACCTAGCAGTCAATGGATATACTTCTTGAGTGCCCCAAATGGAGCAGTCAGTTCTCACACAAATGTCAGGCCCTTTATGACATGGATCTAACTTAATCCAGGTATTCAGCCAAATAGTTCTTCAGTCAAACTCAGTTTGCAAGCAGAAAGCGTGTCCCAAGCTACTGCGCTCACCATGGGAAGAAGGATTGAATCATTTAGTTTCTTCCAGGGCTGCAAGTCAGAAACAATTTAATGTCAATTTTACCTTAGTTTGCTCTGATAGAAAAAGGCAATTAAATGCATCCAGTGAAATTTGCTTTTGAGAGAAAAGTATGCTAAGATGGTATTGGAATGTGCTGAAGTACGCCGAATGTCAAACAGTAGTGTCCATAGAAAGAGTAATTGAATAGGAAAGACAAACTTGCAGTGGCTGATGCCCTGGAATATGGAGAATTTCAGCGCAGAGGATGAGAAGCACACAGATCCACAAAGATTCCTCCAACATCCTCATCTACAATATGGCGAATCTGAGTCTTAACCCAGAGCTCCCCATTCTCAGGCCTGGGAACCCACCATTAAATTGGAAGCTAAGAACTAAAAACCACATGACGGATAACTTAAACTCTCCTTGGGCCAGATTTCACTGATGCAATCAAATGTTTCAGAATGCATTCCCAGCAGGACACTTCCAGCACCTTCCAGAGAGGAGAGAGTATAGGGGTTGTCACAGGACCTGTCCAGAGTAGGGTCCTAGTCTGTGTTCTGCCTGGAGACTGGCCCCAGGAAGGAGACCCTGGAGCAGTTGTTCTAGGCTTCACTCTCTTTTCAGAGACTCGCAGTTCTCCCTTACCTACTGGAAGCTCTCTGAAGGGAACACAGCATTCTCTAAGTCATGTAGCCTCCTCTCCAAGGAGCCCAGTCATCCTCCTAGCTGACACAGAAGGCAATGCAAGATCCTCACTGGATGCCTGATAAGGAACTTAGGTGTTTGTTTTCTGAATGTACTTTGTATTAGCTGCGCCTCTTGTTGTTGTACAGAATACCTGACAGGAATGCCTTAAAATAGAAGGGTTTATTTTGGTTCCCAGTTTGAAGAGTCCATCACAACAGAGAAGGAATGTCTGGGTGTGTGACAGTTAGAACACCCTATACAGGGTGTCACTCAGACCTCTGTCCTGCAAGTGGGCATTGCACCCTGTCTACACATTAAGCCCTTAGGAACCATCTTAGTCATCTACTGTTGAAGTTTTGCTTTGTTTGTGTTCAAATAAACACTATTCTACTTAATAGTGGCTCCAAAGAGTAATGACTAGTCATCCAGATGTGCTGAAGGAATGTCTGCTGATATCACAGACATTATTATGGATCAAATAAGAAATGAACCCCTCAGGCTTGTGTATTTAAACACTGGCTCCCCAGCTAGTGGTGCTGGAACCTCTAGGAGGTGGAAGCTCCTTGGAAGAAGAGAGCAACCCGTGGCTTCACATTAAGGGTTATAGTCCAGCTGAGTTCTAACTTCAATGCTCCTCCAGATCTTCCACCATCCCTACCCACCCAACTTCTGTTCTGTCTCTTAAAACAAACAAAAATATAAAACAAAAGATAAAACCAGAGAGTCCGATTTATGTTGGCCAACTCCAAGTTTCCTAGTTTAAAACTAGGTTTCTTAAACTTTTTCCACTTCTTTGTTGCCTTAGCAGTGTTTTACTCACCCCCAGGATTATGGGTATATAAAATAGGTATGCAAATAAAACCTGTTCTGGTTGATAAGCCATAAAGATATTCATTTTATTTATGTGAATGTGTGTAGTATATGCATATGAATAGCAGTGCCCTCCATAGGCCAGAAGAGGACATCAGCTCCCCTGGAGCTGTAGTTACTGGTAGCTGTGACCCCCTCTGGGAACCAAGCCCAGGTTCTCATTGAAAGCAGCAAGTGCTCTTTAACTATCTTTCCCATGCAAAACAATATTTTGAAATAATTCATTAGTATACATATAATTTTACCACCTACTAAAGAGGAAAGCAAATTTGCATGCTAATGAGAAGGGTGTGCTTATTTATTTTTTACATGAAGAATTACATCTTAGCTTACTAAAGGACCTGGAGCACCTTCAACATGTTTCAGAGTTGATCTATATTTTGATTTAATAATCATCAGTGCCAAGAATATCATTTCAAAAAACAAGCAGCTCAAAATGTCAGAAGCATGTTTAGGGCCTTTCCAGAAATTGTGGAAATTCTATCTGAATTTTGAACAAAATTTTATTTCATTATTTATTTATGAAATCAAGTACTCAAATTACAATTTTTAAAAACCACACACTGTTGACGAGACTATGCATGTAGCTTTTGGTGTTACTAGGAGACACAGCCTCAGAGCAGACTCCCTGATGCTCTGGCTCTTAGTGATCTTTCTGCCTCCTCTTCCACAGTGTTCCCTGAGGCTTAGATGTGGGTGCCCTATAGATGCATCCATTGGGACTGGACTCCACAACACTGTGTTTTTCTGTAGTGGTCTTAATCTGTTGCAAAGAGAAGTTGCTTCAATGAGGTGCATCCATCAATTCTCACCAGCACAAATGCCCAAATGTGAGTTGAGCAAGAAACAAGTCAAACTGGAAAGATAAAAGCCCATGCAGTCCCAACCCTACACAAAGACCTATAGGCAATTGAAGAAAACTGGGGATGGAAGAAATATTCTCCCCAAAGGAATAGCACTCCAACTGGTCTCCCAGGGCCAAACAGTCAACCCTGAAAACATACATACAAGCAACATTATATGAACTGAGAAGGTTATACTTAGGACTCTGTGTGTATATGTATGTATACATAAATGCACATAACAAGAAGTCATGGAAAAAAGAAGCCATGAATTTGAAGGAGAGCAGGAGAGTTTGGAGGGAGGAATGGAAAGAGAGAAGTGTTTGGATTATAACCACAAAAATAAAATAACCAACAAAGCACTGGAACACAATATAACTCAAAGATATGCCCACTTGATAGATGCTGAGAAACAATGGTAGAGATAAAACAAAAGTCTATTTTCTGTAATTAAACTGTCATGTTTCTGTAAGAGCAGAAAACTTTGTATGGACAGCATGAACTGCAATCCATAAAACAATAACCTCAAGTATGAGACCAGGTGTCTCAGGCAGTGCTCTTTGGTAGTGGACATCTTGACAGCAATGTACACTGCAAACTGTGCCTATGTGCTTAGAACCAAGACTGCAGTGAGGTCACATGATGTAACATGGGGAAGCATTGCCTGGAACAGCTTGGGTTCACTATACACTTGATTTTAAATTAAGTTTCCATTATTACACGCTTAGAGCTCGCTGGCCTGCCAGCACAACTCAATCAGCGAGCGCCGGATTCAGCTGTCAAATTTTTCCTGACCCATACCCACATCATAGGCTCGTGACCCACACTTTATTCATTTGCCTGTAGTATCTAGCATGGATCCTCAGACCACCCACCTTTAAGCTTCTTTTGTACAGGGTGCCTTTTGAGGGAGACGCTATTATTAGATGGATGGATGCTTTTCCCATTCAGGATCCTTGATCACCTCTTTGATCTTGGGATGCAGCGGCATGATAATCATTCATGGTGGGGAAGGCTCTTCATTATACCTGTAAGTAATCCCAGCTGCCTCACTGGTTACTAAGCTAGACCTGAGCAGAATCATTTGGTATGCCCAAGGGTGTCGTATCTGAGGTGAATGAATGTTTGCTCACATTTCTCTAGAATAAAGGCTCAATACAATTGGTATACAAGCAGGGGCAGGCAGAGCTGAAGGTGAGCTGTGGAGAAGTTACACGGCCTGCAATGGGCAGTAGACATACAACTGAAGTGTGGTGTGGACTACAGTCCCTCCTTGCTGTAAGAGTGACTTCCTGATCTCTGTGATAAGACATGCAACCAAGGTGGAGCCATGCGAAAGCAGATCATTCTAAGAATCCCTGGGTTGCCAACTGTCTCTATGTGATATGGGGTGGCATACCTCCTAGATGAATATGGCCCACGTGATGAGCATAAGGATACCCTCAATTGGCTAACAGTAAAGAACATATTACGTCCTTGAATCTAGCATGTATGGGATGACATCGTAAGAAGGTTGGGGCATCTGTTTGTGCCCTTTGCTATGAGTAATAAAACATGCAACTAAGGCTGAGCTGTCTGCTCAGAAAGCATTTGTCTATGCGAGGGAGAAATTAGAATGGTAAAAAGCCATGCAGATGGAATCCTCCATGCTAGCTTCTGGTTTGGCGAGAAAAGTGGGGAAATTGGAAGATGAGATGCAGGTACAGGCTTTCCAGTTCTCACAGTCAGTGGGATGCAAAGGAAAGAGCAAGAACTGGGTCCTGCTGGGAAACACTCCTAGGATCCAGAAACTGGGAGCCTCTAGGAAGAGTTAGATGCCAAAGAAGGCAGACTGAGAGACAGGAATTATAGAAGATGCCCCTTGAAAGGAAGTGAAAGTCCATTATTCAGCATACAAATGGGGTTCTCAAAAATGCCCTACCATGGGGACCTGTGACAACCAGAGGATGTTTTACCTCCAAACTGCTTGCATTGTGGAAGACTCTCAAACAAGGAATGAAAGCCTCTCACGACTGACTTATGAGGCTGGGGTTGTGGGGTACATAGGATAGGTCTGAGCACTATGGACACAGAGAAAATGAGTAACAGGACTACCCACCATTTATTCAGGGAAAATTACATAATCTGAAGCAACATGAGGGAAACAAATCCCTGAGGGACTGGCTCAAAAGAACCATTAGGGATGCCAGGTTATCACCAGCTGAAATTCCCATCATCATCATCAGCAGCAGCAGCAGTAGCAGCAGGACAGCAGAGGAGGGGTGGGGATTGCTGCGAGAACTGGCCATGTGAGGGGTGGTGTTCAATGTCTGGTTCATTGTCCCTGACAGAAGTGTGTCCAGTGGAGACTTGAGGCCAACATGGTCTACAAAGCAAGTTACGGGACAGCCAACGTCACACAGAGAAACCACATCTTGAAAACAAAACAAGCAAACAAAAAGAAAACAGAAAGAAAAAAACTGGTGTAGCACAGGCCTCGAGACCAGCATGCTGCTTTAAGGACTTTGCTGGACCCCATTGCAGGATGTGACTCTTACCAAGTAGATAAAACTTTACAGATTCAGGTGACTTAGACAAGTATGAGTCAAGTTCATAAAGTGCTAACGCAGTCAAGAGAGGCTGAAGTAGATGCTAGGTCTAGCCAGGACACTGGAAGGCAAATGTGGCACGATTTTTGTCAAGACAGAGTTCTTAAGGAAAGTACTGGACAACGGAAAACCAAATGCTGTGCTAGTGAGATCCAGAAAGGCTGTGGAGCCTTGGTGTAGGAGGTCCTTCTGTTTATGTGTCGCTTTCATTGGTTAATGAATAAAGAAACTTCCTTGGCCTTTTGATAGGGCAGAACTTGGGTGGGGGAAGAACTGAATGCTGGGAGGAAGAAAGCAGAGTCAGAGAGCTGCCATGGAGCTGCCAGAATCAGATATGGTGAATCTTTCCCAGTAAGCCACTGCCACGGGGCAGTATACAGATTAATAGAAATGTGTTAAATCAAGATGTGAGAGTTAGCCAATAAGAGGCTAGAGCAAATGCGCCAAGCAGTGTTTTAACTAATACGATTTCTGTGTGGTTATTTCAGGGCTAAGCTAGCCAGGCGGCTGGGACAAACAAACAGCCTCTCCCTACAACAGAGCCCGACCAGCAGCTCAAGGGAGTTAGACATGAGGAAATGGTGCATGTGAGAAAGATGCTTGTCTTGGGATGAGTAGTGAGTGCTCCAGAATATGCTGTGTACACGTCTCCCTTGCAAGAAAGATACTTGGGGCAGACATTGTTCCCCAAGCCTGGGTCCTTTAAGCATGGCTGATGGAAGTACAAGAACCATCCTGCTGCCCCAGAGTCTATCATAGCTTAGTAGCTGGCTCTAGGAGCAGGCACAGTAGGCTAGACTACTGCCTTGCTCTGGCTTACATCATTGTGGGTGGAGTGATGCACAGGGAAGCAGCAAAAACATCAGCACCCAAGATGAGGCCGGCAGATGACTCATGCACATGACTGTGGGTTAGGAGGGTTCGATGTGGTAGTGCCTCCTATCCATGATTCTGTACCCAACATTGCCCTTCTGATGATGACACAAGTGACAGGATCATTTCAAGCTATATTATAGCTTGTTAATGTTCCTTTATAAACTCATAAAAGTGTTTTCTGAGTCTTTCAAAACTAATTTCTACTTGCTTGGAACACACATCAGTAGACCTTCATAAATCCTGCTCACCTTCTGTAAGACAGTTTCATCCTATAATGCCAACCCTAAAGTGTCTTATAGATTTAGAAAGTCATCTTTATGGGTATAAAAAATAGCATTCAAGGGTTTTAAGTGGTCTCATTTTATGTGAGTGTGAAAAGGCACTAACATAAGCTATAAACTTAGTGAAAGAAAATTCCAGTGCCAGGGGTGAGCTACCTTGCTGTGAGTTGCTGACCATGGAGGCCACTTAAGTCCTACAAAACAAAATGGCCATTGTCACTGCTGTTGGCTTCATAACAGAGCTATGGTATGAGCCCATACTGTTGAATGCACAGCACTCTTTGATTGTGTTTCATAAAAACACCCACCTGGGATTGAGTTGAAAGCTATCCCTTGGGGGCTGGATTTGCCTTATAAGAAGGACTATGTGGCTGCTGGGGGACAACTGTCCTTCTCATTTATGGACCTTCCATGCTACACTACTGTTCCTTCTGTCTTGGTCAGTGTTCTATTGCTGTGGCGAGAAACTGAGACCAAGGCAACTCTTATAAGAGAAAGAATTTAATTGGGGGCTTGCTTATCATTTCAGAGGTTTAGTTTAATATCATCATGAGGGAGAGCATGGTGGCCTGAAAGCAAGCTCTGGAGCAGTAGCTGATAGCTCTATACCTGAATCCACAGGTGGGGGTGGGGGTGGGGGTGGACTGGGCCTATGCAGACTTTTGAAACCTCAGTGTCACCCCACCCCCACCCAGTGACACATCTCCTCAAACAAGGCTATACCTCTGAATCCTCCCAATCATTTTAAATAGTTCTGATCTGTGGTGGCCAAGAATTCAAATATTTGAGCCTATGAAGACCATTCTTATCCAAACCATGACAACTACCAAAATGCCACATAAGACGTCTTCCTGATGCAACAGAGGCACAACCGTTGTAGGTAGAACTAATTGCTTTCTGATTAAACTTCAGACCACATGAAGAAACCCATATCTGGTGGCATAATTTAGGGCACAGCTCTGAGATCATACTTAGGCAGAAACGGGTAGTGATAGCTCAGCAAGTTGGGGTCAGTAGAAGTTTGTTCACATCTCTACAGGAAGAGTCACATGACACATCTAAAAGCCCTTCTTCAGCATCCTTCAAGAGCATCTCAGTAGCCATGCCCATATGACTTTACTCTAGACTACATCACTTAACAACAAGCCACTTGACCATGACATGTCATGCATATGACATGTCAGGATGGGCTGCTAAAGTTCACGAGGCCAATGGACCATGAATTCAACTTCTGAAAATGTGAGCAAGGTAAATCTTCCTTTTCTTAAAAAAACAAACAAAGTTAATGAGGAAAGGGGAATCCTGATTGGCCATTGGTAGGAGCATGAACTGGTACAGCTATTGTGGAAATCAGTGTGGAGGTTCTTCAAGAGCTCCTAAGGATATACCAAGAAAAAGACACCATCTATATCCTATTACAGAGATCCTCTCCATCCTTGACCATTGATGTTTTATTCACAATGGTTCAGACATGTGAAGAGGCTAGCCAGATAGCTATCAAATGATGAAAGATTATGGTAAAATAGTACATGTACATGATGAGATTTTGCTCAGTTGTATAGAAAAATGAAATTTGAAGGAAATTGGATGGAACTGGAAATACTACACGGAGTGAAGTAAACTGGCCTAGAAAGATAAATGCTTCATTTTATCCCACATGTCCTACCTGTGAATTCTTAGTGTGTTTAATATGGAGTGCATACAAACAGAGGCCAAGGGGACAGAAGGGTCCAGCAGAGGATGAGGGGGAATAAGAGAAGCACTATCAAACTAGAAAGGGGATACTGAAGCGAATGATGTTGGGCTGGGAGGAAGGGCATAGAACATGGGGCCGGGATAACCAGCACTAAAGATATTCAAAAAGGCTGAATGGAACTGATTATTTTATAAGCTTATTAAAATACAATTTACACATTTGAATTGAGGCACCCTCCATAGGTGGATAATGCTGCTCCCAGAAGGGCCATAAGTTATTAAGTAAAAGTTTAAATGCCACACCTGGGAGAGCACCTGCCCTAGTTTGTTGTCCACTGCTGTGATAAGCACCGTTATTGAAAGCAATATGGGGAAGTGAGAATTTATTTCCTCACTGAGTTAAGCCAGGCCAGAAACTAAAGGAGGAATCTGGACTGCCGCTCACTGGTTTACTCTCCACAGCTCACTCAGCTTCTTCACACGAAAGTGGGAACATGTATGTGAGCATGTGTGGGGGCATGTGCGAGCATGTGTGAGTGTGTGTATGTGCAATTTATTTTAAAAAGAAAGAAAACAGAACTTATTAGTACTGACCCTTTATCATAGGTCCCCTCTTAAAAAGGAAATTCATCTCGCCATCTTATGTAACCCAGCACCAGACAGTACTGTCTATAGCGGGTTGGGACCTCCCACATCAGTCGTCAATCAAGAAAATGCCCCTCAGGTGTTCCCAGGGGACATTCTGTTGAAGGCGATTCCTCAACTTAAGATCCTTCCTCCTTGACTTTAGTTTGTGGCAAACTGTCAAAAACACTAAACTGAACAGTCAGAAAAGCAAATAAAACCAGGTTTTTTTTGGGGGGGTACTTGGTGTTTTTCTTTGTTTGTTTTTATTTTTTGTTTTTAGTTGTTGGTCACAGAGAACCCAGGGGCACACAAAACTATGCAGACTCTTTCCATTATTTTTGGCTACCCATCAGAATTTGATAATGCGTCATTGCTATAGACATCATTAGTCACATGACATACTTAAGTCACATGACATGGAGAAATGAAGGTGGGGCCCATGAGATGTTTCAGTGGGCAAAGATACTTACAGCCAAGGCTGGTGACCTGAGTTTGATCCCCATCTCCCATCCCCAGAAGTCACATGATAGAAGGAGAGAACAAATTCCTGCAGTCTATCCCATGTTATGGCATGTTATGGCACTCATGTGTACAAATAAATAAATACATGTAGACAGCAATAAAGTGGAAACTTAGCTAAGCATTTCCTCCTTGATGGCTGGAGTTCATAGTGGTAGAGGTGGCTTGCTTACCAACGCAGGAGAAAAAGCATCATCTTGCCCATCTGCGAATCCTGTAGCTCCAATAATGACTAGCTTGGGAAGATGAGCCTATTGGTCCAATAAAAGCATGATTGTCAAGGCAGTAATGGATTGTTTTCTGATTTCTTTCTGATTTTTTTTTGAGACCTACTCCACAGAGGGGATGCATGTCTGATACTGTGAACCTGGTCAGAGCTGGTGACAGGATAGATCATAGACCCTAGGGGAGAGCTCACTACTAATTTTTTTGTTAAATGGCCATGTGGTCAAACTGTCACCTAAATACACATTTATATTCTGGCCTTCTTAATGTAGAAACCAATAAGTGGCCAATGAGCAGAGAGTAAGTGACGGTGACGTCCTCAGCTCTAAATGAAACGCACAGCTGGGCCATTCCTTCCAAGGCTCAGAAAAATGTCATGAACGAGAAGGAAGGAAGGAAGGAAGGAAGGAAGGAAGGAAGGGAGGGAGGAAGGAAGGAAAGAACCAGAGGATGTGGGAGCATCTTCTGTATATGACAGCATCCTGAACAAGACTCGAGAGGTGGCTGGAGAAGGGGGAGTCACTTCACTCAGTGGCATAGTCACTGATATGCTTGCTGCCTATGCCCCAGTAAATAGCCTCTCAAGGCAACCCTAACTAAGCTCAGAGGGTCTCTCTCTCTGTGTCTCTCTCTGTCTCTCTCTCTCTCTTTCTCTCTTACTCACTCACTCACTACGTGCACGCACACACGCACGCACAGGGCAGAGAACTGTTGCAAGAAGATAAGAGAGGGTGATGGAGTAGATGTGAAAATATCTAAAATCCACAATGAACATACATCAAGCTGTCAAAAAAAATTTTAAAACTCGGAAAAGGAAGGGAAAGCTTACTTGCCTAACTATCCCACTTTATAAACAGAGGCCATCAGACCCTTGCATTTTTTTAATGCATTGAACACAAATTCTTAAACCAACTCCTCATGCTGACTCTAGACCATTGGAGCCAAGGACACCCTGAAAAGTCATTGTACTCCTGTTCATGGTGCCTGGATGGCCCAGCTGCCCTGGGCCTGACCTTCCTGAAGCCGGTGACCCTATGTCCACTTTGTTTCTCCATCACTTCTTGGTTCTCTTTTCTAAATTCCCTTTCTAATTAAGCATTCCAGTCTGCTTCTTTGGCTTAAAACTTTCCAAAGAATCTTGCAGAATAAAATCTGGAGTTCCTCATCTTACACAGAAAAGATGGAACATGAGACTTGGCACTCAAGTCGCATGCTCTCCATTCCCCTGGGAACACCTCTGATAGTTTCTGAAGAAGCTGAAGCTCTGGGAAACACAAATTGAACCCCTTGCCTCACAACACATGCTCATGATTGGGGCACATTTCCAAATACAGCAAAGAGATAAGGGCTTGGGTGGAGTCTGCTGGTTTTAAGGGTCAGTGGATAAAATATAGAGTGCTTCCTTCAAGTTTTTAAATTATAAATCCCAATATTAGTTCATCCTCAGTGGACAGCCCCCTCCCAAGTCTGTTGTCCTGGATCACCTGGTGTCTCCTCAACTCATTAACACAAATGGACTTCGAGCTTTGGCTCCAGGACACATCTGAGGACCTGCTTCCTCCAAAGAAATACAATGGAAAATAGCAGCAAACGAGCCAACACACATTAAGTCCAGGAAAATAATTAAAAGCAGGCATCTACACAGATGTGGCCATTGAGGAAACACACACAGCAGAAATACTGAATGCTCCTAGCACGGCCCCTACAGGAGGGCTCCACAGTCTGCCACGGTGCAGCTCCTTCCGTTGGACTGCTCCTCTAAGTGACTTCAGGAAGTAAGGGCCCTGCCACCAAATTTGGGACAGTTTTGCTTCTAGATTTGGCTATTCCATGAGACAGCATATGGACCCCCAGGAAATCACACAAGCTAAGTCTAGACTGTTCTATTTTAGAGCCTAGAGGCTCCAATTTAAAAGTTTGAGACAAGTCCATTCTCAAAATTATTTTTGAGTAGGACACACCACCCAGAAGATAGGAGGCCTTAGCAATCCTGATTACTAAATCAGTCCAGCCCAAATCTGCTCATCAGAGGAAGTACTCTTCAGCACTTCTGTCCATTTAGAATTTCAGAAATACTGGGTCCTATTATCCCAGTAAGGGGTGGGGCCATTTCATGGAGAAAAGGACAATCCATGAAAGGATCCAGACTCCTCTGAGTGTTCATTAGGAATCATAGGTTCAAGTACTTTGGAGAAGTCCAATCATGTTCCCAAAGTGAGTATCTTGGGATTATAAACTGCCATGTTAATTCATTAAAAGAAAACTTTCTGAAGAAAGTCAAAAGAGTATAGGAGGATCCCCCAAAGCTCAATCCCCGTTTGGGACATTTAATCTGCAGAAAAGTGAGAGTGAAAGGAGCTGTGCAGGGTACCTCTCTCTCATGTTTGTCTGGACATAGACAATCACTCCTGACAGAGGCTTGACATGATCTCATACCAATCAGAAGCTATGCCTATTGCCATACCTATCAGAGGCTAGACCTATTGCCATACCTATCAGAGGCTAGACCTATTGCCATACCTATCAGAGGCTAAACTTACTGCCATACTTATCAGAGGCTAAACTTATTGCCATACCTATCAGAGGCTAGACCTATGGCTGTACCTATTAGAAGCTAGATCTATTGCCATACCTATCAGAGGCTAAACTTGCTGCCATACCTATCAGAGGTTACACCTATTGCCATACCTATCAGAGGCTAGACCTATTGCCATACCTATCAAAGGCTAAACTTACTGCCATACCTATCAGAGGCTAGACCTACTGCCATACCTATCAGAGATTATGCCTATTGCCATACCTATTAGAGGCTAGACCTATTGCCATACCTATCAGAGGCTAGACCTACTGCCATACGTATCAATCAGAGGCTAGACCTATTGCCACACCTACCAAACCCTTTCTCTTTTCAATTGCTTCTGTTAGGGTGTTTCATCAGAGCAACATAAAAACGACCACTTTTGGACCTTTGTTCGTTTACTTCTCAGCAGTGGAATATGTGTCCTGAGATGCCCCACAGCCCTACAAATGTTGGCTTTTGTTTATAGCTGATTTCTTCTCTTGCAGTCATGGAACTTTAATAGATATAAAATTACAAGATCCTAAAAAAAGCTAGCCCCCATGATCTCATCTCCTTTCTCCTCTCTATAAAATGCCTACCAGCGTGTGCTGCTTCGTCTGAAGAAGTGAAATGTCTCCAGTTATGCTTCTGCACCCAAACATCTGCATGGCATTTCAGCCCACAGTTTCACACCTTTGCTAATGGGGGGAGAGTCCTCAGACACTTGTGAAGTTAAAAATAAGGAGGACTACTGGCTTTATCTCAACTTTACAAAGCAGAAACAGGAGCTTTCTGAGATAAATGATCTTGTCCCACGGTATCATAGCTCTCACGTGACTCAGGAACATAGAATCAGTTGTGTCTGTGTCTTGTCTACTCTGAGAGTTCAGTGTTCGCTGTCAGTCTTTGGCGCCTCAAGACTGGAGATTGTAACACTGTGTTGGAATCCTGGATTTTGATCTAAGGATCCTCCGTGACCGTGTTTTGTGATCTTGAATAAGCTCTCTAACTGCTCTGAATTTGGTTCAGCATTCATAAATTAAGGACCTAGCCACAGCCTATTCTCATCAAGTTATCACATTGACTGATCCACAAGGCATCCTTCGGGAATAGGATGCAGGCTCAGCAAGATCAAAAGACTGTTTCATGGAAAGAAATGCAGAGAGAGAGAGAGAGAGAGAGAGAGAGAGAGAGAGAAAGAGAGAGAGAGAGAGAAGGGAAAGGAGGAGTTGGAGGGGGAGGGAGAGAGAATTTCTTACAGCACAGGAGGCTTGTTTGGCACAATACAAGGGAAGTAGACATTAGGAAGCAGATTCCAGAGCCAAAACAGCACACGAGAAAAAGCAGCGGAGCATGGATTGCACATGTCTAACCCTGAATTCCAATAAATCATTATTTACCAATAATTAGAGGTGTGTTTCCTAGTTTCTAAAATTCAGAGATAACCACTATTCTACTCTCCACTTCTCTGAGATCAGTGCTTCAACTTTCACATGAAAGTGAGATCACATTGTGGTTGTCTTCCTGGGCCTGGCTTGTTTTACTTGCCATAATGGCTTCTGGGCCCATCCTGTCGGGATTTCATCCTTATGTATGGCTATACAATATTCTCTCTCTCTCCTCTCTCTCTCTCTCTCTCTCTCTCTCTCTGTGTGTGTGTGTGTGTGTGTGTGTGTGTGTGAGAGAGAGAGAGAGAGGTTTGTTTATTATTCCATGTAAACATGAGTCAGAACATTACACAGCTCATAAACATGTATGTCATCAGCCAATCAAGTCATTTCTAAGGAGATGGAATCAGAAGGCTCTCTTTGGCTACCAAGAAAGCTATAGAAAGAGAAAATGCTGTGATTGATGATTTGGGAGCAGTGAACACCAGTAGTTGACATTCAGATCTCTCACATTAGGATGCAGGTGGATAGAACAGGACCCATGGGAAGCAAACATATCTCAGGAGACAAAGTCTAGAATGGGCAGTGCTGTGGATACCTTCTGTGCTATCAGGATGTTCAAACGGGATGTGCAGTTGTAAGGAGGATGAAGCATGGAGCCAGATGTTCTCAGGAGCTGGACCAGTTATCAGAAATTTCATCTCTTTCTCAGCTGAAGTTACTCTGCATCTGACAGCTGGTCCTTCAGGAACTTAAAGTATTATTCCTAGTCCTACAGAGCCCAAGACTCTCCCACAGCGCACACTCTCTCTGTGTCTGTTTCTGTTTGTATCTCTCTTCGTCTCTTTCTGTGTCTATCTCTATCTTTTTCACTCTCTCTTTCTGTCTCTCTCTCCTCACCCCCTACACATAAATCAAGAGAGAGCTCTGCTACATCCCAGGTGATAAATGAAACCCTTCCCTAAAGAGTTTGGCCTGAACCCAAAGCAGCAGCTTGCTTGTCGATTTATTGTCCATTTAAATCATTCTTGCCTCTCCTGACAAAATGTTAATGACAAAATATAGGTGATCTTCCAAGAGATGGAAAAGCCATATTTTTATAACTAGAAATTAGAAATGCATTATTAACAATGAGCATTAATTATATATTTGAATGCCCACATGGGAGGGTGATGGGGGCATAATTTGAAGGGAGGGTGGGGATGTAGAGTCCAAAACTTAGCAGAATCATTTTATTAAGCACCGATACTATTTCCTGCACCTATGAATATTTCATTTGGAATATTTATTTCATCTTATTATTCAGCCATTGCTCCTCAGCTAAGCCCTGGTTTTAGACAAGTTTCTCGCTTTTCTGATCTTGTTGGTGAGAGAGTGATCCCTTTGCAGAGGTGAGGCATGGTTCTAAAAAAGAAAATCCTGAAAACAAATTAAAATTTACTCATTCCCCAGAAAGATACATAAGCAATGGTGGCCCTAAGTGTGTGAAGGGCAGTGAACAGTTCTGTGGGCAAGAGTGGGGTATCTTCAGTACTGCAGACATATGCCTCGTTCTTGCAATAGAATTCCTGGTCCAAGTCTAGACAATTTCCTGTACTGTCCATGTCAAACCTTCCCCATGTCCTGATTACATGTGCCAGTCCTGGATGAATGCTCCAAACATGCATTTTAGGAACTGAACAGCTCATTGAATACACAGATAAACATATACATATAAACATACATGGCCCATAAGACATAGACATCTGAACTTCACAGTTAGGCCTCACAATAGCATGTAAGCAAACATAGAGTTAGTGATCTTCAGACATGCACACTCACATTATTCACACCCCAGTACATGTGACCGGCTTCCTGAGGGAAGAATTGACAGCTATGTTTGTATCTGTGTCCCTAGCATACACATAAGACCATCCCTGTGACCTGCATGATGATATAAATACTGTGTTTCAGGCAATTACCTTGCAATCTCACAGCGAGCAGGTCTTTATAATGTGTACTGTGATTCAGGCAAACAGATCTTCACAAAGGCTAGGGAAACAAGCGTTGAGGACCCACACTGGTATATGTAGTACAGGATTAAAAATAAAAGCTGAATGGCCAGAAAGGGGCTCAATAGTTAAAGCCCCTGCTGTGTGTTGGTTTAGTTTCAACATTCAACGTGTCAAGGGCTCATAGACTCTAAGTATGCTTATTTTCCCTAGCTGTTGATCAGAGAAGTTGAGTCACCTACCCCGCCCCCCACAGCTTCTAAGTGTCAGTTGGTACTGAAATCTCTGCCTCTGAGGCAGGAGAGTTTTCCCCTTGAATCTCAGGCAGCAAAGCCAAAGGCTTAGGACACTTTCCCTTAGCTTGTTGCTGGTGCTCCATGGGATGTACCCTTAACTGTTATATCCCTTCCTGTGTTGGGCTCCAGACTCCAAAGGCTTGGTCTTGAGCGCCCACTTTCTGCCTCAGAGTTCCCAAGCCAATAAGTTCCAAGAAGTTGCCCTTTCCCCCTGCCCAAAGATGCTCTCTTTGACATTTTGGTTTGGTTTGGAAATAAACTCCAATAGGGAAGGTGGGTAAGAGGCTTCACCGAGGCTTTCTTCTGGGGCATATTCCTCAATAAAGGATGAAGGTCATGAACTCCGAGAGTCCTGGGTGACTGCTAAGAACCCCTAATAAGACAATCCTCTCCTCCAAAGCGTAAACAAATGGCATATATGAGTGGAATCGTATAAAGCCCCTGAATTGGAGTATAAAGTTCAAAGCACCATTCCTATTTCAGAAAAAGCATTTGGTGACATTCTCATGGACGCACATTAAGGACAAAAGAACAGCAGGTTCTGAAGCTGTGTGAAGTGTGTGATCACAATTAAGTAAATTATCTGGAAGTGTGGTGGGGCTCAAGGATAGGCTGAGGATAATACGCAGAAATGCCAACAGCGTTCACTGCTAAATGAACACTTTAATTTTTCTTTTCATTGCAATTGTTTTTCTTTCTAATTCTCCTCAGTTTAATAATAGTATTAAAAGCAGTTGCCTTTGTCACAGATGGAAATAAACATTTGAGAAACTACAAGACAATAGGGTCTAGTGTTAAAATCTACAAGGAGTCCCAACATCATAGACCTGGGAGGGGACATGCAAGATTTTGCAGTGTGCTCCTGTGTCCACCAATGCTAGTGGGTTTTTTTGTTTGTTTGTTTGTTTTTGTTTTTAAACTGATTTTCTTTGTCCCTCTCCTTCAGAGATAATAGAGTATCTGTGCTAAGCAATTATACCTAGAGGCCTGGCATCTGACCATAGCTCTTCTCTCCAGCTTGGGAGACAGCAGAGGGGCATCTCTACCCTCTCTGTTTGGCACATATTCAGCTCCTCTCTAGGCAAAGGATACCATTGCTGCCATTCCTGATTGTGTCCCTGCAAGTACCACATCCCTGTGTACCTCACAGGTACTGATTATGGTGCATGGAATGCGTAAAGGGAGGGGACTAGACATTTCCTATATTTCTGTTCAATCCATGGGCCTTCATTCATATCTCCACAAACCCCACAAGACATGGCATTAACAAAGAGTAAAGAATTTCTGAGACTGTATGAAAAGTCACCCCACTTACCACAGATATTGTTTTCCCTGAAATAGCCACATGGAAAACATAATCATTTCTTTCAAACTTGGGGTGAACTTTCTATTCACATTCTGGGAAACTCATCTTTACAGTCAGCCTTAATCCTATCGAAATGAAAACTTGGTTTAAAAAAAAAAGAAAGAAATGAGAGCTGTCAGTCTATTTTCTAATGGTGCACATTTCCTCCTTCAAGGCCAATGCTTTAACTTTAATATTAAAATATATGTTCATCATGGTCCTTACCAGCGCTTATTAAGCCAGGGATGAGGCAGGAAGCAGAAAAGATTGACAGTATATTCTCATTCAATCTCTCTTAAAATAATGGTGCATGGAACTTTATGTCATTACTTTTTAATGATCTTAGCCTAGTTAATAGCACAGTAATATTCCAAAAAGGAGTGGGGAATTATTTCCACATTTAATTTTCATTGCAAAAATATTGAAAGGAGCTGTCTGTATTTTTTTTCTTTTTGCCAGAGAAGCTGTCTGCTGCCTGTGAGTGCATTAGCTCTGCCACATTACAGCTGAGCTAATGGATCAAAACCAAGTGATTAGTCCCCGATCCTTCCGAGCATTTCCAAGCACCGACCGCCTAACTCCCAGAGACTTGGTCATTTCAATGACTACATGAAGTTTGCTTGATTTCCCATCAAGTTGGGTCCTCTCCACCTTCTAGGTCACATGACCCAGGATTGTGAGATATGCTGATGTCTGGGTTACACAGAATGGCAGTCCCCTATGAAGTGTCTTTGCCTCATCATGTTTCAGTCCCAGTCAAAAGTGTAGATGTTCCAATGTGACTTTGGAAAGGTTCTGCTATCTGTCTGTTCATGGTTTGTTCATGAGTTATTCTGTGTCAAGAACGGTCCCAAATCTTTATGTTCCTCAGAGGTGTTCCCATGATGGACTTGGATTGTTTGTTTTTTTCAATCTTGCTGTTTTCCCTGTTTCAAGAAGCTCTTTGAATGTGTGGAGGCTGGGGGGTAACTTTAGGTATGGTGCCTAAGGAACTGCCCACCTTATTTTTGAGAGATGGAATTTCATTGGTCTGGAACCCACCGAGTAGGCTAGGCTGGCTGGTCAACAAGCCCCAGGGATCGGCCTGTCTCTGCTGCCCTAACACTGGAAATATAAGGCATACTTCCATGAACAATATTTTTCATTTTTTTAAAAAAAGTTTACTTTTGAGACAGGATCATATTATGTCCTCTGACTGGCCTAGAACTTACTATGTAAACCAAACTGGCTTTGAACTCATAAAGATCTACCTACTTCCGCCTCCCAGAGTTGGAATTAAAGCAATAATCCATCACACCTAGCCATGGTCCAACCTTTAAACATGGATCCTAGGGCTTTAACTCAAGTTCTCAGCAAGAATGGTACCAATTGGGCCATCTCTGTAGGTGTAAGATGCTTTAAGCTGGATGAAGTAGAACTGACATTGATTTGATGAGTGTGGAAGCTGACACCTTCAATCCCAGTGCTTGGGAGGCAGAATAGGAGAATTGCTGCAAGTTTGAGGCTGGCCCAGTCTACATAGCAAAGTCCAAGCCAACCAGGGCTGTAAAGCAAGACCCTGTTTCAAAACAAAAACAAAACAAACAAATGACCATAGAAGTACTACAACTGACTTAATGTTTGCAGATGAGGGAGAATAAAAGGCAGGAACCCAATTAAACAGCTAAATGAATGTGTGATGCATTCCAAACAGCATTGATTTTTAAAAACAGGAGCATGTCTTTGGACTAAAATGAGATGCCATCATATGTCTGAAAGAATGGCTAAAATGAAAAAGACTGTCTTATAGAAATTTATAAGCTCAAAAACTAATTTTAAGAGGAATTTGAACAGAAATACGCTGCATGGGTGGACAGTGCGGCTTCTAGAAGCTGTGGGTTATTAAATGAAAATCTCATCTCCAGTCACAGTTTGCTATGTAGACCGGGGCGGCCTCAAACTTACCAACCTATTAAGCAGGCTCCAGAGGTACTCCAAACGACACAGGCTACTGATGTACTCTTGTCTTCCCACCATATCTGCATTATAAATCTCCACTGTTGAAGATACACTTCAGCAGCAGGTCATAGAGACATAGATAAGTCAACCTTGAACTGAAGGACACTGAATAGCTGTCTGACTTTCATAGACTAAGGTGTCATATGGACTTCTAGGGGAAAAAGGCCTTAGTTATCTTGTCCCGTAGTATATCCGGCATGCTAAAATGTATACCTCCCAGGCAAGATGTGCCCACTGGTGAAATAGTGGCATGATTGCTATGGAGGTAACCAATAGCGGTCTTATTATTTTTGAAGCCTCCTTTACAGGTAGAAATTTATGTTTACGATTATAAACCTGATCAAAAGCACATGTCTGGAGAGGTCATGGGCCATAGGAGGAAACTATGTTGTTGTTTGCTAAGTAGTCATGTTGTCAAATTGCCTTCTAAATGTTTAAGTTTATATTCATTGATATATGCTGCCCTTGGCCTCGCTTTTCTTTGCAGTGTCTAGTGGTTAATGCAGAGATGCATAGCTGCTCAAATTTCTGAGAATAAGTGACCCTGAGTGTTCATTGGTGATGTACCAGTTTTGTGTAGGAAACATTTTGGAAGAGAGGGCAAAGACTGTAAGTGCTGGAACACATGGAGGAGAACTGTGAAATGTTTTTGTGCATGATATGGCCATTGTACACAGGAACTCACAATACCTGTGATTACCTACACAAGACTAAGCCAGTCTAAGTTCCAGCATAGATGGAGAGGGGCTCCTGAGGCATTGCCCCTCGCTGAGAAGCTACTAGCAGTTAATGCAAGATGGATAATGAAAATTTCCTTTTCTTTTGGGCCTGTGACTAAACTCAGTAGTTTAATTGGGAAGGAAAGACACTGGGGGATCCCAGGGAGAGCTAGAGAAGGGTAAGAAGTAGATGTGATCAAAATACCTTCTACATATGTGTGATATCTTCAAAGAATAAATTAAAATACTATTTTTAAAAGGCAAACACCACAATAATTTGCAAAAATGCAAAGGAAGTGTGAACTTCATACAATTTAGTTTGAGTATGAAATAAAGTGGATGGTTCTGACAGTTTCTTACAAAACTAAACCCACTCTTCTCCTTTGAACTGGGCCTTCCACTCATAGGAAACTATCCTGAAAAGTGAATCAGACCTTAGCAGAAGATGTGTACCACATGGTCAGTAGTGGTCCTACTCATAACAACCAAAGCTGCCACAAAGACCCAAGAGTGTCAGGATCAATGAACAAACTAGAGCATCTTCACTCAATGTAGTACTGCTCAACAAGCAAAGCAACAAACCACGGGTCTCTGCCTCACTAGAGATTAACCCTAGGTACTAAGCAACAGGAATCACCATGCATGAGTATATGCAACAGGACTCCGTGAATATCAAACAGGTAAAGTCAAGCTGGGATAGGAAAAGAATCAGAGCATCCGAGGCATCTTCAGAATTGTGGATTAACAGGGAATGGTTTGAGGGGAGGGTGTAGGGTGACAGTCGTGTCCATTGGTCTGACAGGTGCTTAAGTTACACAGATACCTTCATGTATCAAGACTCATTCAATCCTACATTTAAGTATTGTTCATTTCACCATCCATGTTGAGGCTGAGGACTGTGTTGATGTCCATGACTTGTGCTGCCACCAGAGACCATGTTGGAGTTCATGATCCATGTTGCCTCTGAGGCCATGTTGATGTTCATGACCTGTGCTGCTGCTGAGGGCCATAGTGGTTCCGTAATCCATGCTGTGGTCAAGGGCCATGTCCATTTTTCATGGTCTGTACTGTTACTGGAGACCATGCTGAAGTCTGTGGTCCAGGCTCCCTCCAGAGGTCATGTGATGTCCATGGTCCATGTTGCTGCTGGAAATCATGTGGAAGTTCATGATCCATGCTGCCACTGACTGAGAAGGGTAAGGAAGCTTCTTTTGCAATGGTATGGATAACTGCAGACTCATAATCGAGAATGAGGAACATAGAAGGCTTCTGTGACAACCTCCCCTCCACTCTTACCCTCCCCCACAAAACACCAGTCTAGGCAGGAAGCCATTGAAGAGAGCTCTTAAAAATTATGGCAGGGATGCTTAAGTGTAACTGTTCACAGTTGATGGCTTCTGGCAGGGGTGAGGGCTCAATTTTTTAAGGGGCTGGCCACTGGGCATTTGAGCGTGCTCCAGTGAATATATGGACAACATGAATTAGACTTGGTATATCTTTTCCTCCTTTTGGAGAGAGGTAACAAGGATGGGGGGAGGCATGGGAGAACTTGGAAGGGAGAGTGGTTGGGGTACGTTATGTGAAATGCCCAAATAATTAGTAAAAATATTATATTGGATAAAAAGAATTGTCCGCTTTATTGTTTGCAAACTGCATTTTAAAATATCTCTGGACTACTGGCTCTAAATATGACATCTGTATCACATCCTCCCAATGTTCACAAAGAACAGTGCGGAAGAGGAAATGGAAAACTCTGAGACAGAGGATGGGGAACTGAGTGGTGGAAGGCATTTCTGAACACGATAGCATGGTGCTCATGAATACACTACAGTTGAGTTCACCTGCACAGGACAGGACTAAAAGTTATTCTGAAATGTATCAATAATATTGGACAGAAAATGGCTAGATGGGTTGTTGAAGAGATGATGCATCAATGGAAGGGTGGGTAGGTGGATGATAAATGGATGGATGGGTGGATGGGTGGATGGGTGGGTGGGTAGATGGATGATGGATGATAGATGAATGATAAATGAACGATGGATGGATGATAGATAGATGGGTAGGTGATAGATGGGTGGGTGAATGGATGGGTGATATATAAATGGATGAGTGGGTAGATGGTAGGTGGATGAATGGATGATGGATGATAGATAGATAGATAGATAGATAGATAGATAGATAGATAGATAGATAGATAGATAGATAGATAGATAGATAGATAGATGGGTGAGTGGATGGCCCAGACAGAATAAAGCCAGAACGAGAAATCCAGCCAATACATACAAGCTCCCCAGTGAGGATGGGAGTGTGTTAACTGCTTCATCATTGCCCCAGGACATCAGACTCCAGTTTCTTCAGCTTTCAATATAAGACTCACACCAGGGACTCACCAGGGAACTTCCCTGTATTCAGCCTCGGGCTAGGGTTGTGTCATTGATTTCCTTGGTTCTAAGGCTCCTGAATTCAGTGAGAGTGCCTACCAGTTTCTCTGCCTTCTCGCTGTGCTGATGCCCAAGTTGGGCTTCCTAGCCTCCAATATTGGAAGTCAATTGCTAGATCCCTAATGCAGAGTTACTACTGCATAAGCATCAGTAGCAAAGTGTCCATAAACTATTATCTTTTACTCCACCTTCAGTTTAGGAGTCATTGTACCCGATTTTCAGGTTAAGACACAAAGATTCAGACAGTCTGAGAAATTCATGTAGGGGTACATAGCCTTCGTGTACAGCTTAGTACCAGCATGAAAACCTAGGGCATCTGATTTTAAATCTTATGAGGTTTAGTATGCCCTGAGACCAGTAGTCAGACAAGGTAATTGTTAAGGTTCTTTCTCATTGCATAATTCTAATTCTATAGGGGCAAGCACCATTGTTGATTGTAGTCATTAAGTTTAAAGGGTTTGCTGAAATTAAGCATGAGTTAATAAGTAGCTGATCCTATCTGACTATCCCTGCAGACTCCTGAGACATAGTGCAAATAAAGCTAAACAAAGCCAGTGACACAGATCTGGGGAGAGAACCCAGCTGTCCCCAGGACCCCAGGATGATCTGATCGCTATAGTGAACATTGAATGTTTTTCTAAAGCCACAGCAAAGGGGCAGCATAGTCAGTTCATGGCATTTGTTCTCAGAGCAAACAAATGAATTAGTTTTTCCTGAATAAGTTGGTAGGCATTACCATAGTCAAGAAATAATAGCTAAACAGTGAAGAATGTCTGACTTAAACAATAGGAAGATAAAGAAGCATTGTTAAACAATCCGGGGCACGATCTGAAGACAAGATAGAACCTTACACAGAAACTAGTGAAACCTTTGCTCAGAATTGAGAATTAAGCTCGTGTATTTCATTTCATGATAAGCTCATAAAATATTGATTTTAGAACTGGAAGATTTGGGATAAATGATGGCCTTAGCTGGTCTTTCAGTTGGCATGAGGCTGAAATAGATTGATGACTGGTTTCTAACGGAAATTCCAGGTTGGACGCACTCGGTCTGTGGTTATTGTGCACACATTTCATATTCTGCTACTAAATGTTGGGAATGCTTCTCACTCAGACACTCAGACGGTGACATTGTTCCCTTTTATAAACAGCATTCTGTAGCTTTCAGAGACGTTCAGCAGCGTTTTCACTCTCCCCTTCCCTTTCTCACTCCCTCCAATCCTCTTCTCCTACTTCCCTCTCTCCTGTCTTTTTCTCTCCCTCTCTCTTTTTCTCCCGGCTCTCTATAGCACAGAATAGGAGGCACTAATTTTCCCTCACTGTCTATGGAAGCGGAAGCAGAGCTACTGAAGCCCCTGGGCATGACTCTTTGTCTTCCTTTCCCCATCACAGCAGGAAGAGAAATACCAGAAGGAACAAACCAGTCAGGTATCCAGCAAAAAGTTGGAAGCTTCCTGAACTCAGCATCTCCCTCTCCTGGACGATTTGGGAAAGGAAAGGCCTTCTTGTTTTGACCACCATTTTGAGTCTCCTTGCCTCTGCCCATCCATGAAATGGAAGGTCTGCCTGGACTGATCGAATGCTCAAAGTTTCTAAAAGCATCCCAGAGCTGACAGCAGTGAGAAACTCACAGAGGAATAACTTTTCACCCTCTCAATTTCAGCAACACCCTGAGACTTGGTCTTTGAAACTCAGCTACTTCTGACAACTGTTTGGTATCTCACTGTAGAAGACAGGTGCTTGGGGTTTCTGGGTGGTTTGGAGGACATGTCCCTTTTATTCCTTAAGGGAAAGCTGGTGGGGGCAGAGAAGGCGAAAGTGTGTGCTCTGTGCTAAGATTCAGGAGTCATGGTGGGCTGTAACTATAAGCTGAAATAAATCATTTCCTTCCCAAGATGCTTTTAGTCATGGTGTTCTATCACAGTATTAGAAAGTTAACTAGGACAGGGTTTGCACAAAAATGTGTCCAGTGTTCTCAAACACAAAGAGAGGGAGGCTCAGGGGGACTCTAACAACATATTTATAAATTGTGTGTGAGTGTTAATAAAATACAAAAATGCACAGCATTCCATAAATACCTATATGTGCACAATGAGCAAGGGCCATTTATCTATTCATCTAGACACTACTGAGTTGTTAAGGATAACAGATGCTTATGTTCATGACATATGATCATTGTGCTCCTTGGAAAGTTCTATTAGTGTTTGTGAAACAGTAATTGAGTCATGCAGAACTCATTATGGCTCTTCTCAAACATGGGTCAGAGATCTTTGATGCTCCATGGGCCATACTCAAAAATAAACTAGGGATGGGGAGGTGGTTTAGTTGGTAAAGCACTTGCCAAGTAATCATGAGGGCCAGAGTTCAGATCTCCAGTGCCCATGGGAAAAGCTCACGATGGCATGTTCCTATAATCCCAGTTCTGTGGAAGAAGAGAGAAAAGGGCTCCTGGAACTTGCTGGCAACCTGTCTAGCCAAATTAGGGATCTTGCGTTTCTGTGGAGAGACCATGGCTTAAAAATCAAGATTGATAGAAGTTAAGGAAGACACCAGATGTTGACCTCTGGCCTCCACATGCATGTGCACACTTGCACACACACAGACACAGGCACAAATGAGAAATGATTGATCTCTCACACAGGAATAAAAAGAAAAGGAAGAGGTGAATTACAAAGGGCCCCCAGAATCTCCACCCTGAGAAAATTGCATGCTCTGTCTTTCCCTCCCTTAGCTCTTCACTTCCTGACTGTAAAGCTGACACACCTTCCTAATGCCCTTCCAGCAACACCACAGTACAGCTCACAGACTCTCTAGCTGAGCAATGCCAACCAGGTGAGGTCCACAGTGAATTCTTTATTGAACTCAAGGCTGCTTACTAAGTAAGATGATTTATATTCAGTCTCAACACATAATAAATGCTCAATAAACATCATTCCCCCTCCATCCCTCTTCCTAAGTAACACGGTTTATTTTCTACCTGCTGATTAATTAGTAAGAAAGTTTCATAGCTGAGCAGTGTGCCGTTCAGACCATGGACACTTGGCTCATCATGAATAATGTAATGTCACAATCCGGACTATTTATATTCAGATGAGCTATACACAATGTGCCACCCATGCTAAAGAGGAGCATTAATACTTAGCATTCCATACTAATGGTGGAGATTAATTCGGCCTTAACTCTACGTCGTCTTTGCAGAATTCTCAATATCCTCTCTCTTCTCAAAGGGACACCATATGACATATTTCACAAGACCGTGAGCAGGCTTTGCTTAGGCAGTGCTCAGAGCAGTTGAGTGGGATGTTTCAAGAGCCTTAAATGTCTCCACATAACTGTTCATCCAGATGTCTCCGCTCTGAGACTACCCGAAACAGACATTTCCAAGCATGGCAAGGTAGTGGTGGTGGGGGTTCTTTATGCACAAATGTGTAATGATAGATGATTGGTTGAGTCATTCATTCATTATATGGAACATTATGTAGTCATTAACAGTGATGTACATAAAACATTAACAACACAGGAACATATTTCTGTCACAGATTAAGTAAAACTAATGAACACAGAATAAAGAATGGAAGAGAACACCAATGAGCGCATAGTGACTGGTGTTTTTGTTTTATTTTTGACAAATTCTTTTAGTATACAGTGTGTGAGCTCATATCCCCTTCCCCAACAGCCTGCACACATTCCCATCCTCTTCCAGGTGGTCTCAGCAACTGTGTTCATGATCACAAAGCCATCCTTTTAAATATGTATTTTTCCATATTCTTTTATTTTTTTCATTCAAAAATTTATACTTCCTCCCCTTTTCCCAGTCCCCTTCCGCTCCCCCACTATCCCTCCTCCCTCCCCCTGCTTCCTTAAGAGAGGGCAGGGTACCCTGCCCTGTGGGAAGTCCAAGGCCCTCCCCCCTCCATCCCGGCCTAAGAAGGTGTGCATCCAAATAGACTGGGTTCCCAAAAAGCCAATACATGCAGAGGAGATAGGTCCCAGTGCCATTTTCGATGGCTTCTCAGTCTGCCCCCATTGGCAGCCACATTCAGAGAGTCCGGTTTGATCATATGCTCTTTCAGTCCCGGTTCAGCTGGATTTGGTGAGCTCCCATTAGATCAGGCACACTGTCTCTGTGGGTGGACTAGCCCCTCGCGGTCCTGGCTTCCTTGCTCATCTTCTCCCACCTTCTGCTCTTCGACTGGACCTTGGGAGCTCAGTCCATTGCTCTCTGATGTGAATGTGGGTCTCTGTCTCTATCTCCATCCATCGGATGAAATTTCTATGGTGATGATCAAGATATTCATCAATGTGACTATGGGACAAGGCCAGTTCAGGTATCCTCTCCTCTGCTGCCCAAGTACCTAGGTGGGGACATCCCCGTGGACACCTGGGATCCCCTCTAGAGCCAAGCATCTTGCCAATCCTAAAAAGACTCCCTTAATGTAGATATCTTATTCCCTTCTCCAATATCCACCCTTCCTCCATCTCCACCCTTTCACTCCCCCAAGCTCTCCCCAGTCCTACCCTTCTCCCTTCTCCTTCCCCCTCTCCCCTTCCCCCATCCCTCCACCCCTACTCCCCCCTCTATCCCCACCCCTGTGCTTCCAACTCTTCCCCAGCGATCTTGTTTGCTTCTAATTTCCAGGAGGATCTATATATGTTTTTCTTTGGGTTCACCTTGCTATTTGGCTTCTTTAGGCTTGTGAGCTATAAGCTTAATGTCCTTCGTTTATAGCTAGAGTCCACTAATGAGTGAGTACATACCATAATCATCTTTTTGGGTCTGGGTTATCTCACTAAGGATAGTGTTTTCCTTAAATATGTCTTTATATCCACAGTCTGGTACAACATTCTGCCATAGTCAGAGAAGCCTCTTGGCCATGAGTGACAGTCAAAGCAGATACTCAGAGCTCATCAGAGTGCTGAGAGCGGGAAACTGCTCAGCCTTCGGCCCTCACTGGGGCACCTGGAGTACAGCAAATGCTTTATAGAAAAAAACTGATCTGCTGATTCTTATCTCAAGTTTCTAGGGGTGGATTTCTCCATTTGCTCTTGTAAACTGATGAAGGGTCCTTCATAAATAATCTAAACATCCTGGACTCCAAACTCTGACTCCATGAAGCCAGACTCTTTGTCTCCTACTCGCCTGAGCACAGGCCCATCCCACCTACAGATCTGAGGGAGTATTTTCCGCTGAGTCTTTGGCAATAGCTTTCATTAGCTCCCTTTTCCTCCAGTATCACTTCCATTCTTCAACATTGTTGTATGGCAAGTTCCTGAAGCCATGAACAATGGCGAGGAGGAACGGCGGTATATTGAGCAGCTTTGTCATGCTGCCCATTGTGCCTGCTCTAAATACCCCCTGTCTAATCCTGCTAACAGCCTTACCATAGCTGCCACTGTCTGTGCTTTTCACACATGGGATCAGGCATACAGGGAAAGCTGTGGAAATTGCTGGAGTCCTGCCTCACAGTTATGTGGGAATAAGTTAAAACTGCCCACATTTTTCTACTAGGGAATCGCCTAGGTACTTGGACAATTATAACAAGCTCTATAAGCTCTCTTGATAAAAAGTTAGAAAATTTTTATTCATATAAATGTGTGTGCAAGTAAACACATTTGAGATGGGGTCTTGTGTATTCCATGCTGGTTTTGAACTTACCTTGTGGTGTAGAATGCAAATTAACTTCTGATCCTCCTGTTTCCATCTCCTGAGTACCAAGATTACAGATGGTTCCCCATCTGTAATCCAGTTTTTTAATATGGTTCTGGGTCTTGAACCCAGGATTTCAAGCACCATATGAACTAAGCCACATCCCACCTTCAATATTTCGGTTTCTCATTGCAGGTTTTCCTGAAAGTTTCTTGTGAGATCACATAGCAAGAATCTACCTGTTTAAAACAGGGCTTTAAGGAATCAGACACTACTGTACCTTGCACTCTGCTAACCACATCCATTCTGATGCTTGAATTGAAGCCTTAGGACTTGACCTTGAGACTCTTGGCTGCCGGGCAAGACTCTGACCCACCTTGGCTATACTCTCATGCACACCATGAACACAGATACTGTGCTCACTACAGACTCAGCAGTGAGCTGAGCTGGAGGCCTTCTGCTTGTTAGGTTGGCAGGAGTGGGTCCCACTGCCTTCAAGGATCCACCCTTCTTTCTGCCAGCACTAACTGGACTGTAGCTGTGAAGCTGAAATTTAAGGGAATTCAGATCCAGGTCCATCTGTGACACACATATACATGGGTGGTCAGAATCACACATAGAAGCATATGGGCCACTGATGTGGGCTTCCCCTCTTATGCTGTAAATATCCATTATTGCCATTGGTTAATAAAGAAACTGCTTCTGACCAATAGCTTAACAGAATATAATGAGGCTGGAAAAGATATATAGAGAGTAGGCTGAGTCAGGGAGAAGCCATGGAGCCTCTACAGGAGACAGACACTGGACAAAACCTTACCAGTGGGCCATAACCATTTGGCAATACACAGATAACAGAAATTGGTTAATCAAAACATAAGAGCTAGCTAGCAATATGCCTAAGCTATTGGCCAAACAGTATTGCAAATAATATAGTTTCTGTGTGATTGTTTCAGGTCTATGTGGCCGGGAAACAAATGAGTGGACTCTGCCAACAAAATTTCCTGCTTCATGGAAAAGTCTGCTGGATACTATAGGCTGAAGATGGGTGTCCCAATGATACAGAAGAACTTTGGGTGACCGTTCAGGCAATGAGATCTCTCTGTCAATTCTAGAGTTTTAAAAGTTGCTTACAATGCACTTTCTGTTTACTTGTGTCATTCCCACCTTAAAAGGTGTAACAGATAAACTGGAATTCTAGGGGCTCACATTGCCAGTCAATACGAATGCCAATGAGTGGGAACAGGAATTAACTCTTATGCTTTATTCAGAATTGGGGGTCAGAGAAGATGGAGGAATCACACCAGGAAAAGACATTATCTCCAGAAAGTTATACAGGATACAGAACAAGGCAGTCTTTTTGGTTAAGAAGAAGGCTCAATTAGTAAATCGTTCAGTATGAATACCTGAGTTCGATCCCTAGCAACTATACAGAAAAGCTGGGCATGGTAGCACATGCCTATAATCCCAGGGTTGGGGAGATGGAGTCAAGTGGATCACTGGGGATGACTGACCAGTCAGTCTAGGCAAATTGGTGAGCCCCAGGCCAATGGGAGACATTGTCTCTAAAAAACACAACCCACACCAAAGGGCTCCTGAGGAAAGATACCCAAGGCTGATCTCTGGTGTCCACACACATGTCTGTATATGCATTCTCACATGCATGTGTATGCACATGTACTCAGGCACACACATAAATCATTTTCAAAGGCACTTGGTGACTTCAGAGCTCAGTCTTGCTGCTTCAACCAAGTGTCAGCCTCATGATGCAGAGGTCTCTCTCCCCACTCCCTCCTATACTTCTTCACTGATGTCCTTCTAGACACCTAGAGTCAGGCACCTGGGAATAGAGCATTTGGTCAGTGTCAGATGCTGCCAGTACTGCCCTCCTCTGGCCACCACTCTGGCTGGGGAAGGTGTCAACTTAGAATAAGCAAACTTAGTAATGATCTGTACTATGCTATACACATGCATGTATGTATGTATTATGTATGTATGTACAAGATTCCTTCCTGCAGTGTGGAGATCTAATGTATCTTTATAATACATGCTACAAAAGTAATCCTGGGCGAGCTACAGGACTCAGTGGGTAAAGACACTTCCTGCTAAGCCTGCTGGCTTGAGTTTGATCCCTAGGACCCACATGTAGGAATGAGAGAACTGATTCCCAAATGGTGTCCTTTGACCTCCACCTGCAAGTCTTGGCAGATTTGTGTATGTGCACACACATACAAATAAATGCATTCTTTAAAAAATTCATACAAAATATTCTGAGCACAGTTTCTGCTCCCCCAACTCCTTCTACATCCTTCAATCCAACTCTACACTTTTCCTTTTTTTCCTCCCTTTAGAAAACGACAGGTGAGATGGAGCAGGAAAGTAATGGGGTGATATCTTGATAGAGGGAGACACTGTGAGGTTAGGCAGAAACCTGGTGCCAGGGAGGCTCCCGGGAACCCATAAGGATGACCCCAACCAAGACTTATAGCAATAGTGGAGAGAGTGCCTGAACTCTCTGTAATCAGATTGGTGGCTGCTCCGATTGCCATCCTAGGGCCTTCATCCAGTACTTGATGGAAGCAGATGCAGAGACTCACAGCCAAGCACTGGGCTGAGCTTGGAGTTGAAGTTGAAGTTGAAGGGAGCATGGAGGGATTGTATTAGGAGGGGAGGTGGTCAAAATTGTGATAGGAAAACCCATAGAGACAGCTTACTGAGCTTGAGGGAGCTCATAGACTCTGGATGGACAACTATGGAGCTGGTAGTGGAATGACCTATGCCTTCTGCATCTGGGTGACAATTGTTTACCTTGGTGTTTTGTTGGGCCCCTAGCAGTAGAATCAGGTCTTGTTCCTGATGCGTGAGCTGGCTCTTTGGAACCTATTCCCTATGGTGGAATGCCTTGTTCAGCCTTGATGCAGGGGGGAGGAGCTTAGTCCTGCCTCAGTTTGATGTGCCATGCTTTGTTGATTCCCATAGGAAGTCTTATCCTTTCTAAGTGGAGACAGAGTGGGGAGCTGGAGGGGAGGGAGTGAGAGAAGAGGAAAAGGTGGGAGGGGAAATGTGGTTGGTATGTAGAATAAATTTCAAAAATGACAAATAAATAAATCCTTCATCCTTAAAAAAGAAAAGAAAAAGAAAACAAATAGGCAGACAAAACAATGAATAAACCGAATTTGCTTTAAAAGAAACAGATATGCACACTTCTTTTTTATCTCTCTCTCTCTCTCTCTCTCTCTGGTTTTTTGAGACAGGATTTCTCTGTGTAACATCCCTGGTTGTCCAGAAACTCACTCTGTAGATCAGGCTGGCCTTGAACTCACAGAGATCCACCTGCTTCTGCCTCCTGAGTGCTGGGATTAAAGACTTGTGCTACCAGCATGTTCAGCTCCACACACACTTTTAAAAAGTGACCCATCAGTCCTTCCTGAGCCCTCTCAGCAATGTACTGGAATTGTCCTTGTAGTTCTCTGTCATATCACCAATCTGCAAAGCTCCATGGAGGCAGAGATCATGTTTGTTTATACATATTTGTATTGGCACCAACAAATGTTGGTACATGGAGCCTTTCTATACACATTTACAAAATGACATCTCAGCGAGTGTCTGCTGTGTCCCGGGTATCTTTCTAATCTTGCCATGGGTATGAATTAACCAGATTCTTGCATTAACCCCTTTGTATCTACAGCCATCATGATTGTGCCAGAAAAACAGACAAGGTAAGCTGGATAAGAGGGCCTGGTTACATGGCTGGTGTGTGTCACTATTGGATTTCCTGGTGCCTGTTTCCAAGCACAGCAGTAGAATAGATTAAAAGGAAGGGATGGATGTATCATCATCGGCATTTAATTGTGTGTGCTAATGGTTTGGAGCAGTAGGCTGCAGCACCCACCACAATGACTACCCTCACAGCAAGACATTGCAGCAGTCCCTGGTGGACACCATGATACATGTGGGCTCTTTTCAGTAGACTGACCTCTGCAAATTACCACTTAAAATAACCAATGACAAAAGCCATTGCTGTTCCCTTAGCAGCAATCAAACTAATGGGCAGGAAGTAACTAAGAATTAAACTGGCTAAGCCAAAAATAACAAAATCCTCAATCAACAAAATGAATTAAGCACTTTCTTCCTCTTCCAGATTCCAAAGTATTTCCAGGCTCAAGACCTTGCCAAAACTCTCAGGCAAGCCCCAGTCTTCCTTTTCGACTTCTGCTCATATTCCCACACATTCATGTCTGCTCTTCACACACAACTCCACTGAGGCTGCTGCTGCTGCTGCTTCCACAAGGATCACTGTGAACCATGGCGCTGTCACTGCGCTGTCTCTGGAGCGTGGCACCACCATCTCCTTGGACACCAGCCTCGCTAAGTATCTTGAACAGGGCTGCTTGCGCTGAAGAGTATAGTGTCCCAAGGATCAAGGATCCAAGGTTTGCTTCTTCTTCATCTCTCTAGGGCCAGGACTCAGGGAGTCACACCACCTCTTTCCATCCCGAGTTTTAGCCTTCTGTGTGCTGCTAGGAAATTATGACATCATTCATCCTCCATTACCCTCTTTGTACCCTGTTCCCTTTCTTTCATCTTCCCAAACAGCCCTGCTTCTGCTTTTTACTCCATAGGGAATGTAATATTTGTTTTTGTGAATTCGGATTATTTTACTTAATGTGATGATCACCAGTTCCATCTATTTTCTTTCAAATGACATAATCTTGTGTTCTGTGGCTGAATAGTACTCCTCTGTGTGTCACATTTTCTTCAGGATTTCATCACCTTATGAACATCTAGGCTGGTTCTATATCTTAGCAATTATGAAGAAGCAATAATAAACATGGGTGAGCATGTGTCTTTGCAGAATTCTGGCGTGGGGGCTTTCTGGTGAATATCCGGAAGTGGCATAGCTTGGCGATACACCCTGACACCCTGTTGAATTCTGAGAGTAGAATCCAGGAACAGTGGTGACCGACTTCACCTACCAGGCTGATCTCATGTTGGTTTTATTTTTTTAATTCTCTCACAGAATTTCTTTTGAGTACACTAAAGCTCAGTACTTCAGAGGTGGGGAGGTCCCTATAGCTTCGTTAAAATAGTATGGTGAGGGACTAAGATCTAGAGTACAAGATTCTGGTTGAAATTCCAGTTCATGGCATCTCCAGTAGTGTAAATCTGTATGTCCACTCCAGTAGTGTAATCTGTATGCCCACTCCAGTAGTGTAATCTGTATGCCCACTCCAGTAGTGTAACTATTTATGCCCACTCCAGTAGTGTAAATCTGCATGCCCACTCCAGTAGTGTAACTCTGTATGCCCACTCAGAAGCATTTGGAAGCTCAATGCCTTTGTGAGAAAAACAAGGATGATTGGAAAGAGAGAGGAAAGAGCCAATGTGATTGTTTATAAACAAGAGCCCTGACCTGAAGGAAGTTCCTTCTTCCCTCTGCACAGTAGATCCTCAGCTTTGAGCTTTACCATGATTGTGGTGTGGATCTGAAGTTTCCTGCAAATTTTCATGGATTAGGGATTGAGGGTTTAGTGTCTGAATTAGTCAGGGTTCCCTAGAGGAATAGAACTAATAGTATGGACACTGGACACCCACGTGTGTGTGTGTGTGTGTGTGTGTGTGTG
>JAQHUG010000240.1:2756292-2775409 GCA_028555095.1 Dicrostonyx torquatus
AATGCTACATTGTTAGAGACAGTATTTGGGTGGTGATTGGCTCATGAGGACTCTTGTCTCATCAATGAACTAAACAATTCATGGATGCATGGCTCAACACAAAGGTGGTGGAAACTCTGGGAAGTAGAAGGATGCAAATCATTAGGTGTGCCCTTGAAAAGCATGTTTTGCCTCCATCCCCTGCCTCTCCTGCTCTCTTGGCTTCCTGGTTGCCATGTGGTAAGCAGCTAGACCATGGTGCTCTGTCTCATCTCAGACTTAGAACTAGCAGAGCCAAGCAACCACCTACCTACCCTAACCTCAGATGCTACGATCCAAGATAAATCTTTCTTCCTTTTAAGTGGCTCTCCTCAGGCTTAGCATACCACCTACAGTCCCCACCCTTGCACAGGGGACTGTAGTAGGACCACAAAAGCAGCAGCTGGTGAGATATGGGTGGAAATTCACTTTGGTTCTGAAGCAGTGATGAGCCAAGGTCAGGTTGTACTGTGGTGTCTTCTACTGTGGCTGCAAGCTGACTGCCATGTTATCTCTATTCTAGCTCTTTGGATATCGGAGCCACCCTCAATGGCCATATGTACAGCTTTAGTACTTTTCTGAGCGATAGATGAGCCCTTAGGTAGCTAAACCTCTAAGTTCTGGGTTGGTCCATTTCCATAGGACAGCTGAGCCTGCTTGGTTAAAGATTACACTCAATGGGGCTCCTTACAGGAGGCCCCGGGAAGAATAAGCTTCATCCTTATTTCATCCAAAGCCTCCATGAGCACTTTCTTCTCCTTTCTTCCCCCTCTTCTTTTCCTACCACAGAAACAAATCCTGTATTTTTCACCTCTGAAGTCCAGAGAGTATAGACGACTTATCCAAGAACACACTCAACTACTCAAACAGTAGTCCAGCCAAGCCACAAGTTTCAGAACCCCAACTCCAGAGCTCCAGTCTTCCCTTCGTTCCCTTGACACCACCTCCCAGAAGCTTCCGACTCTGACATTAATGTTCTGAGCTTGCCATACCTTTCCATCACGCTAAGTGATGCAGTCCACGCTACATTAACACACTAATTGCCAGCGGGTGCATCACTAACTAATTACTAACAAGAAGGATTGTCAATCTGCTATCATGTTTGCAGACGGTCCCAGGTCTCTTCTCAAGGTTGGGAAAGAGGAGGGGAGGTGGGATACAATAAATGATGCATTCATGTCCTTCTGACAGCCTCCAAGAAGATCCTTCCAGCGCCTGCTTAGGGGGCTAATCAAAATCCCACAGATCCTCAGAGGAAGGTGGAACCAGGCTGAAGGGAATGGCAGTGTGATGAGGTCTGTGCTCAGGGTCCCCTCTGTGTCGCCCTGAGTTATTCAGTTCTTTGACTCTTGGATCCTAGAATGGAGATTAAAAGCAACACCTGTCTCTTAAGATTATCCTGGGAATTCAGCATACGTGGTCCATTGTGCTACACAAAATAGTACCCAATAGTGGTTTCCACTTATGCTGGCTATCAGGAGGATCGCAGTGGGAGGATGGTTGGATTCTCCCCGCTTCTTCAGCTCCACCCCCTCATTAACATCTGTTATTCATTTGCCTGTTTTGTGATGCCTGCTTTCATGGGAAGGACCTAATTACCATTCTGTCTTCTAATTTTATGGTTAATGCTGCTCCACAGATGAGAAAATTCAGGCTCAGAGACAGTAGCTGGTCCAATGCCACACAACTTGTGAGAGTGAGGACTTCAGTGTAAGGCTGCCAGAATTGTTTTGTTTTCAGACAGGGTCTTCTTGCTGTGTAGCTCAGGCTGATATACCCCCCCCCCGTGTGTTCACGTGTGTCCATGTGTGTGCACGTGTGAACAATGGCATATGGGCAAACTTAAGCCGTCCTCATGATGTTGTTCTTCAGATGCTTCCCACCTTTTATTTGGGACAGGGTCTCTCCTCAACCTCGACCTTACCACAGGCTATCCTGGCTGGCATACACCACCAAACACAACTTTCTTTCTGGTCTTTCATTTCACAGAAGTGCACAATTCAGCCACCTTCTTCATGCACTTGCAGCCTGAACGTGTTTATAGGTGTGTATTTGGGAACGTCTAAATGGAATCACACTTGAAGACAGAAGGACAGGCACATTCTAGAGTTAACATTTTGAATATACACAGCAGTGTGTACTTACTTATTAAACGTTCACTATGTGCCTATCACGTTGCTCAGCCCTGGGCTATTACACATAAATAATATAGGGGCTTTGCCTTCAAGCCCCTAACAGGAAGACTAATGAAAAGTGAGCCAGTTACACAACACACTCCTATGGCTGGTGCACAAATAAAAACACACTCGCACAGAGGAGGGGGGTAAAAGAGGGGTTAGAAGAAAGCAAAACCTAAAGCTAGGCTTGAAAAATTAATGAACCCTGAGTGGAGATTTTGGGAGAAGGTGTTGGAGATTCATAAACAGCATTCACCTAGGCATGGAGACACTAACAAGCATAATATCCACAAACCAGACAGGCAGGCAGGTTCTGCTGGGGCTGCCTGTTTGTGAATAGGCTAACAGGACACCCAGCAGAGTCCGTACATTCCATTGGAAGGCCGCAAAAACATCCTTGGCTTTTAACGTAGAGTGAGTGTGTGTCGAGGTGTGGTGGCGTGTTCAGAAAGCCTCAACACCTATCCCTCTACATCCTATGTGGAGTCAAAGCAGAGGCAAACTCAAGCACCATGGCTGACTCGCCAGGGAGTATTTATAAATATCCAACGCCAGGTCCTTGCCCCCAAAGCAATTAAAATGCACGCTGGAGGTGTTGTCTGGGCACCGCCACAGTTTAAAGCTCAGAAGGCCACTCTAACGTACTGCTGGGCATCACAGGGTTGACTGGGCAGCAGGAGCCTTGGGGAGCTCAGGCTAGAGAAACGGAGACTGAATAAAGAGAAAGGATCTGATTCTAAACAACATTTTTTAGGAACTAAAATTGACCACTGTGACTGATAAGCTGTGGGCGCTGAGAAAGTGGGTGAAGGAGGGTGAGTGGGTGAGAGATGTTCTAGTTTCCGTCTCCTACACATGCGCACATATGCTCACGGATTCCAGCAAGCCCGTCAGCGACTCCCAATGCCTCTCCCTCCCCGTGGCAGTTACAGAGGGATATCCCCAGAGACTCCAATAATTCAGGAAGGCAGGGCTGTGAAGCACCATTTTCCATATTCAGGGGCCCATAATCATTCTGATTGCCTTATAACATATACAAGGGACCACTGGGGCCCCTCCTGGCCTGTCGAAGAGGTACGGCTAGGGAACTCAAAAGGCAGAGAGCAATCACTGTCTTGTTAGGGCATTATTTACTGCGATATAGAATTCTAGCAACTGTAGCCCAGGCTCACTGTTCACATGGTTGAGCAGGATGTGTAATGGGAATACCATTAATTTGATGGTTTTACAGGAGGTGATTTCCAATTTGAATTATTCTCAAGTTGTGAAACGAGTCTGAGCCAGTTTGTAAAACAGCAAGGAATCAATGCACTGTATGACCTTGATTTCTTTTTTCTGTCCCAACGCCATGAAGGAGAATTTTTTCCTCCTTCACATCCATTATAGGGGTTTAAAAAAATAATAGTGTCACCATCTTCCCACCCCCTTAGGCAAATTATCAAGATGAATGTTAGCACGAAGCTCTGCAGACAAACCATTGTTTACAGAGGGGAGAGGGAAGAAGATGCTACAAGATAAATCATGCTGACAGTTCAATCAAAAAAACTCAGAATATATTATTCATGCTGCTTCTCAGAAGCTGGAAGGAAAATGGACAGGGAGAACCAAATATGGACCTATGTGCTTTATTTACCCATAATAACGATGGGAATCGCAGAGGTCCCTCCAGCTTGATAAAATCTGTGAGCCAACCTGACATAGCAGCCTCGCTCGGTGTTTGGATTTCAACTCTGACTCAGGCAGCATTTGGCAAGGGAGCTAAGCAAGCCAGGGGCTACCTGCTGGTTGGAAGTTGAGTTTCAGTGGTGAGTGGGGTGGTCAGATAGTCAGTAGGTATGAGAGTGGGCTGTGGTCCATGGTGCATGCCCTGGGAACAACATGGCATTCTGGGGATCATCTAAAGGACTACTTCCTAATGGATACTGGTCAAGAACTGTGTATACAGGTGACATTTAAGTTGAGTCAATAGGGGTAGTCTGAAGAGAGTTCTCAGGAATGTATCCCATCAATGTAAAACTATTAATTCAGTGCAAAGCGTAACAGGCCTATACCCCACTGAGCAAGACAGTGAAGCTGGAAAGCAGTCTGAAGATCGGCAGTGCCCAGCCTAGGCAGGACCTTCGAAGGGACTCGTCCTCCTCAGCAGCCATAACTACCAGTGTCTCTCAGCTAAGGGTGGTGTCTCAGGACCCCTTGCCCATTAGTGCTGGAATATTGGTTGTCTTGATCTTGTGCAGGCCTTATGCAGGCAGCCAGAGCTGCTGTGCTTTAGTGAGTTCAGCAGCCATTCTGATGTCCAGACAGGAGACAGCCTTTCACAGTTCTTCACCACATCTTCTGACCCCTCTCCCACGATGTTCCCTGAGCCTTAAATAACAAAGGGGTTGATAGAGATGTTTCTTCTATTGCTGAGCTCTAAAAGTCACTTATTCTGAGCACTTTGAAAGATTAGGAATCCACTGCCAACTCGTGTGTGTGTGTGTGTGTGTGTTCTTAAAAGAACATTAAGTTGTGGGAGAGGGAGATGAGGGAGATGTTGAGAAAGAAGGGAAAGTTGGAGGAAGATATGATCAAAATACATTTCAGATATGTATTAATTTTTCAGAAGATAGCTGGTCATAAAGTGTTGACCACTACACCAAGGGCAAGAATCCTTGGGTATCACATGGCAGCTGAATCCAAGAGTCCTGGATCTCAGTCCAAAGCATATGACCATAACCTCCCTGGACCTCAGTCTCTCTGTCTGCAGAGTAAACATCACAACTCTAGGTTATGACCACACTGAGCAGTAAGTGCACCATGGACAGGTGGACACTGAGGGAGTAGGGTGAGTTATATGACAACAGTGGACTCACAGTGTATTCATCAGTGGTATGGAGTGGGGAATGCTGTGAACTGGGTATCAGAAGACCAAAGATTGGGCCTGGGTTCACTCAAACATGGGAGTGACTTTGGAGAAGAAACCCAGCCTTCCTGCTTTGAACACACACACACACACACACACACACACACACACACACACTCTTCAGTACAGAAACACACGTATCTGAACTACCTCATTACCCGTGGTCTGTCTTAGTTTGTGCAGGCTGCCTTAGCAAACTGCTGCAGACTAGATGACTAATAATCAACTGGAATTTATTTCTTACAGTTTTGGAGGCTGAGAAAGTCAAAGCCAGAGTGCCAGCAGATCCATTTTCTGCCCACGTGGATCTTAGAAAATTATTTTCTTGATGCTTTCCCACATGGAAGAAGGAGTGAGGGATCTTTTGGGGGTCTCTTTTGTAAAGACACAATCCATCCTCAAGGTCACTTCAGCTCCCCAAATCTGTGTATCCAACCATAGCCACACATACACAGGAGATTCAGCTTTTACATGCAAATCTGAATAAGACACAAACTCAGAGTATATCTTCTGTAATATAAGGATGTGTCTGTGCAAAGATCTTAGCATCTTGCTTAGCACATAACTTGTTTGGAAAAGGCTCTTTTTCCTAGCTCTTGTCCATGGTAGAGAGTTAGACAGAGTCTAGAGGAACCCCTTACCTGGGCCCCAGACCAAAGCCTTTCTGTACCCACTCTTGGTGTCACAAATAGATAATGGAAATTAAGGTACACCTGTGATATAGACACCAGTTCTATGCCAGTCAGCCTCCCATCATTGTGACAAAATACTTAAAGAAAAAAATTAACAGGAAGAAAGGGATTGGGAGCTCAGGGTTCTGGAGGTTTTAGTCCATGGTCACTTGTTCCGTGGTTTAGGGGCAGAACATCATGGCAGGACATATGTGGTGGAGCAAAGCAGCTCACCTCATGGAGACTGGGAAGCAGAGAGAAGGGGCCAGGGCTTAAATATACCCTTCAAGGTGTCCTACTTCCTCTACCTAACAAGGAAATCAGAGCCTCCATGATCCAATCACTTCTCAGATGCCAAACCTCTGCTTTGGAGTCCAAGCCTCAACACAGGCGCTCTCGAGGGACATTTTAGTACTAAACCCTAACACTGCTTCATGTAGAGTGCGCTATTATTATTTGTTCAAGATTACAACCAGGCTGTGGGGATGCTCAGTCAATAAATATGCCTTGCAAGCATAAAGATCTGAGTTTGATTCCCCAGAACCTACATCTCCAAAAAGCCAGCCTGTGGCATGTACCTGCAATTCCAGCATGGAGAGGCAAAGATGGATTTCTGGGTCTGGCTGGCCTGCTAGCCTAGCCTACCTGGTAAGTTCCTCGTCAACAAGAGACCATTATTCTTCTTTGGAGGTAGCCAAGCAGGGTGAAGACAGAATCAGGAAAACTTCCAGGCCAGGGCCCATGCCTTCCCAGAGCACCCCGTTTGGTACAAGTTCAAGCTGTTTGTCAATGTGTCTTTCTAGGGATATGAAGTAAAACTGGTCCTTCAATCCTTCTACAAAACACCTGGAATGGACCACAGGTGGGGAGCTCGGGACATAGATTTGATTACCCTCACTCCTTCATTATGCAGTCTAATGCAAAAGAGCTTCTCCCAGGACCATATTTATGCCTTAACCAAGGTCAAGCAGGGGTGAACAGAATCCACCCCACTCCTCTCCTCACTATCCTGTCTGGTCCCAGCCTCCCAACTCTGCCTTTCCTCTGTCCCCAGCCTTTCCCCTCTGTTCCTTGTCCATCCCCACCCTTTCCACAATATTCTTACAAGTTTTGATATATTCCCTGTTGCCTCCTCCATGCAATCCAGCAAGGGTGTATTCTGTCTATGACTATCTATCACATGGCCACCTCTTAAGTGTGGCTTCTCAGAGCAGAGGCAGAGGCTGGGTACTTGGCAGGCAGCTTGTAGAGAGGAAGAGTGTTGATAACCATCTTCTAAGGGGGAAGGAAAGAAGAGCATGGAAGGGAAAGTCTAGAGTAACTCACTAGGCAGAGCCTATTTCTGACTCTCAAGAGCAAAGCGTGGCAGCGGTTGTGTGTAAAGGACTAGTTAGTGAAGACTGGGTCTTTAAAGAGCCCTTGCATCTCTGCCATAACTGCTCAGTGCTGCCACTGAGCTCAAAAGAGCCACAGCTACATCAAGAGATGGGATCAAATAGTGCAACTGTCTTGTCTAGTGATATAACCCATGTCTGGAGTACTAGTGAAGGCAGGTACTGTCATACCCAGAGGCTTCCACACCCAGCTGCTGTGACCATTGGCTGTGACGGCTCAGATGACTTCCACCAGAGAAAAGTATCCAAAGCACTGTTCTCTACATAAAAGACTTTACCCCCTCTCTCCAGAAGCATTCACACCCAGTGGGCAATGGATGCAATGGTACAAGAAGTGTCCCTTTTGTCTCATGGGAATATGTCTACTACAATATAGTATATGCCACAAAATCAAGACCAGCAAGTTATGTCTAGTAACATGTTGCCTGTTACGAGTCAACCCTGGAAGAAGGCAAAGGGTGAATGTTTATTTGATAGCATAGATTCACGTTGAGCCTTGAAAGATGGGTCACATTGGCCAGGGTTGGGAGCAGAGAATTCTTGGGGTCTTCCAGCATGCCATTTCATGTGCGCACATACACACAGTTTCATTTTCCAGCTGTGTTTCCTCCCTAGCTCATCCTCTCCTTTTCTCCATCTTCCAGACTCACAATGGATAGATGAGACTCCAGACTGAGTTAATTACACCCACCAGGACCTCAAACCATCGCATAAACCATGCTTCCCACATGAGGATAATTCGCCCATAGTTATTAGTCCTGAAATTCATTCCTGTCTCTCCCACTAGGATGCTGGCTTCCTGGGGGCAGAGAAGCACCTCCTTTGAATACTCTGTGATTTTTAACATCTAAAGAACATGGAACCTATTACATAGAAAACCTTCAGTGCAGTGTTTCAACAATCAACTGGGTATACATGTAATAGAAATATGTCAGGGAGACACCTACATTCCTATATTCACTAAAGCAGGATTCATAATTCCAACATCCACAAACAGATGATTGGATGCAGAACGTATGGTGTATATATACAAGTGAATATTATTCACCCTTTAAAAAGAAGGAAGTCCTGTCATTTTCAATAACACAGCTAAACCTGAAGGGCATGTCATTAAGTGAAAAGCCAGGCACAGAATTACAAGACCATGTGACCTTAATTAGCTGCGGAAACTAAAATTGAACTCATCCAGGCATAATAGCACACACTGATAATGGCAGTGCTTACTTAGGAGGCTAAGGTGGGAAGATTACAAGTTTGGGGTCAACATGCACTCATGGTGAGAACAACATTGTGAGAAAACAATATGCTAACGAGCTCGGTTTATCCATTCCTCGATGTGTGCATGACTCAACAGTATCATGCTGCACACTATAAATAAACACAGCTGAGACTTGTCAACTGTCAATAGAAAATTCTGTTGACATTTTGGCTCTATCTCTTTTCTTCCCAGTTTTATTATAAATTTCTCAAACAGGCAACACTGAGATCTACATCTGCATCTTATGTGTTATATTGTACACGCTTCAGGCACTAGCAAGCACTCCTTGGACACTTAGATGCCAAAGCACAAACTACGCCCACTCACTGGATGCTTTGCATATATCAGTAATTTACTCCTGGTGAAAAGCAAGGAGAGCACACTGTCAGTCTCCTCTTTTCTTTTATGAGGAAACTGATGCTTTACGTTGTTGTATCCAAGTGAAAGCAGGAGCAACAGGAGTTCAAGACCATTCTCAACAATATAGACAGTCCAAAGCCAGCCTGGGCTATCTGAGACCCTTTCTCAGAAATAGGTATATGTATTGTATATAGACATTTGTGTGCGTGTGTGTATGTGTATACATACACACATTAGCACAATGCCAGGGTCAAGAAGCTGAAGCCTCAAGTTGAAATGCTATAGCTGAATACTCCTGACTGCCTAATTACACTCTTCTATGATGCTACAACTGTGGAGTCTACTGGGATACCCCAGAAATTGTGAGGTTCTATTGTTCTCGAAGAATTGAAGGCCCCAGGGGAAAGTGATGCTGAAGAGCCACACTCAGAGGGCAGCAGGAGCTACAAGAAGGAATCCATTGCTGAAGAATGACAGTCAATCATCAGAGAGATGAACACCAGCCACAGCTGCCTGGGTCCTTTCCTCCCTCCCCATATATTTCTGACACAACTATTATTAGTGAGTGGCCCCAGACACTTGCCACCTTGTATGATCTGAATTGATCCAATAAAGAATCCTCTAAAAAGCACCATTACTATGATTTATGGTCTGATTTTAGTCGCTATAGATTCCAAGTCGGGCATATAGCTGGGGAGAGAGAACGAAAAATCCCCGACTCATGTGGACTCCAGGCGAAGGCTTCAGTATCCATAGAGAAGTACATCTAGCTGGGGAAAGTCATTTCTTTCTCTCTCTTTTTTCACAGTTACCACTCCTGCTTTGAGGTTGCTATAGTAACCAAGGGCATGGGGGTGGCAGGGCTCTGAGGATCTTGAGCTAGGGACTGACAGCTGATTGATAAGTCTCCTGAACACTGTTTAGACACTTTGGTGCTAGGAGCCAGATAACACTGGTTTGTTTAATAAAATACGTTTTGAGACACCAGTCATTTCTGCTGCCTGCCATTTCATCGTAATCGCTGTTGTTAAGGGGTTGTTAACAGCCTCCCAATAGAGATGAAAGGCAGAGCCCATTAGGGAGCAAAGCAGCATTTTGCAGGGGACAGTTTGTGCAGGTGTGTGTGCCCAGTGCTGGGTGCCTGGTGAGGTTTGTTTTGAATAATGTGTCACCTCTCCCATCCCCATTGAGACCACCAGGGGTGTGAGAGAGTAACAAGCATTGCTTATCTAAAAGAAAGACCCCGCTCTTGGCTGCAAAGTACCCCACCCAAGGCCTCTGAGCCTCTTTCTTATGAGACACTTAGCCAACAACATGGCCTGCACGGATGGCACCTGTGACCTGGGCAAGGCAAGTACTCCTGGGTCCTGTGTTCAGACTGTCAGAGGTGTCATAGCTTCCAAGATGGCCCAAAGCTGTCATCAAGACGAGTTAAGCAGAAACTCCAGGCTTGCTGCTTGCTAGGTTTGACAATGAAAAAACTTTTTAAGTCCCCTGCTGACCTGGTTGGAAAAGGACATTCTTATGGTTTGGGCCAGAAGAGACCTCCCTCCCCATAACTAAAAGACACCATCCAGTGTTAAAGGCTTGGTTCCTGGTATATAATGTTCATGCTAGGGTTTTAAGGAAGTGTTTGGATCCTAAGGGCTCTGGCCTTATGGATGGAGTAATTCAGGGGTACATTCATCACTAGGTAGTATTACTGGGGAGTGTTGGGCACTATGCAGTGGGGCCTGTAGGAAGTAGATCACTGTGGGTATGTGTTTGAGAGCCATACCTTGTTACAGCCCTGCTTCTCCTCCAGCCCCTTCTCCCAGCTGTCTCCTTCTCCATCTCCCTCCACTTCCTTTCTGCCTCCATGATGGGAGCAGCTTTACTCTACCCCATGCTGTGCCTCATCACAGGCCGGCCAATAAATAACCACAGGCTAATCCATCTAAAGCTGCCTCAGCCTTCTTCCTCTGAACTGTTTCCACAGGCTTTTGTCACGGAGATGAGACATCTGACAACCCAGGCACACTGACCTCATCAGGGTGGAGAATGCATGAGACACTCTCACACACCACCCATGAGGATGAGCTCATCCAGCTTTCATAGCTTTCATGGCCTGGGGAGAAGCCCATGAGGGCCCCCATGAATGGCACGGCAGAGAGGAGATGGCTTTTCATTCAAAGTCATCATGAAACCCACTTACCATTAGAGTCTTCACTGCTAATCATAGTATACACGGTGCCGGGGCAGTAGGTCATATCATCTACTGTAGTTGATGACTTGGTTGTATCACCCACACTTTGAGGGACGCTCAGTTTATCAAACTAAGAGTACTAGAGATGGGGTTGGAGAGATGGCTCAGTGGTCAAGAGCACTGGCTGCTCTTCCAGAGGACCCAGGTTCAAGTCCCAGCACCCACATGGCAGCTCAAAACTGTCTGTAGCTCCAGTTTCAGGAGATTGAATACCCTTACACAAACATACATGCAGGCAAAATACCAGCGTACATAAAATAAAAATAAATAAATCAATTGAAAAAAATCATACTAGAGAGCATGTAATCAGCTTAGAGAGAAGGCTGAAAGACCTGGCAGACCAGTTTGATGCCAAACAGTGTTTTTTGTTTTGTTTTTTTTTTCACTTCACTGTCCCTAAATTACCCATTCACTGAGTTCTTTAGGGAGCCACAATCTTCACGGGGTCTACCATAGCCTCTCCCACCCAGTTCTATGTTCTATTGGTCCAGGACACAAGGATTTATCTAGTGCCTATCCTGGAGTCCAAGATTCTCCCTTTTCTGATGTTTGAGCTTGGTCATATAGCAGACTGCCTGTGACTTTTCAACCCTAGAATGGAGAGCAGCACCCAGACAAGCAGGTTCCAGCTGCCAGCTGTGAAGACAGAGCCTTAGCTTATTCTCTGATGATCCCTAGACACACCGTACGTTGAAAATGGACCACAGTGATTGATTTCTATACCTCGTCATGGTCCCACTTGCCTAAGAATACCAGAAATTCCTAAGTGGGCAGCCAACTCTTGCCTTTCCTTCTGACACAGTCTTTCCACCACTGCTGTGGGATGAGCTTCTTTGCTTCAGATCTATGCACTAACCCAGGAGAACTACAGAGAGTCAAAATGGACCAGCATGCAGGAAGGCCTGCTGGGATTCCAACCCATGTCTTTAGGATTCCAGGGGTATGGGTTCTGCTGTGAGATCAACTACACAGAATCACCGACTACTCACGACAGCAAGTTTCCTTTGGTCATTGTTGAAATCTGTGTAGAACACATGGATTTTCTCAACTTCATCTCTGACAAGAACTCCAGGCTTGGCTTGAACACCCGGAGGCAACTGAAGACCTTATGTCACTGAGGCTACAGTCACTTAGAAAGCCCTCCCTTGTAAGAATCTCAGAACCCAGACATGGCTTCCCTCCTTCCAGTTCCCCAAGTGACAAAGACACAATGTAATTTCCTTTTTGACAAGTCAGCCAGTGCACATTCGAGGAGAAGCATCATTCTGTCCACTGTCTATAGATCTACCATGTGCACCTTCTACTCAGTTTCCCATTCATGTATCCACTTACATCTATTCTTCACAAAGGCTTGTTGAAGTGCTGCCAAAAATAGGTAATGGGATAGGTACTTAATAAGAGTGCTGAATGGGACAGGCATGTGGCAAAAAGGTGTGAGAAATTGTTTTTAATGCTATTTGTTCATAGATCTTAAGAATTAGAAAAGAGAAGAGTAGCATTATAAAGGAGAAATATAAGACCCTATGGAACTTCCTAACCGGGACAAATAAGAGCTATTTTTCCAAAGAAGACCCTGAAAGGCAAATGAAACAGGATATAGCCAAGAAGAATCATTCTGGGAAAGATGGATGGCCTGTGCATGGGTCCTGGGATAAAGACAGAGGCTGTGAGGTTGTAAAAAAATCTAAATTGTACTAGAATTAGTAGTGCCCCCTGGTGCTTACAGTTAGTAGTGCCCCCTAGTGCTTGCAGTTACTAGTGCCCCCTAGTGCTTGCAGTTACTAGTGCCCCTGATGCTTGCAGAGCTCATGCCAAGTTACTTGTCTCTGGCTTGTCAAAAGCAGTCTGGAGAACAGGGTCTGAACTGAACCAATAGGGTAGAAATTCTCAGGTTTCTTAGTATTTCCTAGAGATTTAACTCCCTGAGATGTTGGTGACTGAATGTGTTTGTGTCTTTCATTGTCATTTTATTTAAGCTCACCACTGTGTTTCCCAGAATCTCTTTCCTTATTTTTATTCTTTAAATTGTCATTTAGAAAGGAAAGGGAGGGGTCTTGAGAGCAGGAATGAAGTTACACCCTCAACATCATGTATCCCATGGGTGAGGACAGTGGTAAATGCCCCCCAGAGGCTCCAGTCTCTCCTTTTTACCCCCATGTTGCTACCTCAGTCTCCCCAACTGCTGGCTTTGATAAACACTGTCAGTAGACACAGCCATCACCAGACTTCTGGCTGCAGACTCACAAAGATGCTGCCACAAAGAGCAGAGACTCTCTGCATTTCTTTCAAATATTTCTTCTTGCCCAACTCTTCATCTGCTGTGCCTGGAGCCTTGTCTTTCCCACACAGCCTGGAGTTCCTGGTGTACAGGTGATGACAGTTTTGATGCTCATGATCACCTTTGCAAACCTGCTCTTTACCAATGTCCCACATATGTATGTGAGGTCTAATTCATGTAATGCTTCTGTGCCCTTGTCTTCTGATGGTTTGGATAGGAATGACCTCCACAGACTCATGTGTTTGAATGCTTTTCCCATAGGGAGTGGCACTATTAGTATGTGTGGCCTTGTTCGAGGAAGTGTGTCACTATGGGGTCAGGCTTTGAGGTCTCATATGCTCAAGCTACACCCATTGGCACACAGTCTCCTTCTACTACCTGTGGATCAAGATGTAAGAACTCTCAGCTCCTTCTCCAGCACCATGTCTGCCTGCAAGCTGCCATGCTTCTTGCTCTGATGATAATGGGCTAAAACTCTAAAACTATAAGCCAGTCCCAGTTAAATGTCTTCCTTTATAAGAGTTGCATGATTATGGTGTCTCTTCACAGCAATAGAAACCCTAGCTAAGACATCGCCAATATCATCTTCATTTTAATCATCATGGTCATCATTATCACTGATGCCTTCATTGCCTTTGTCATTGCCATCTTCATTGTCATCATAATTTTTATCATCATCACCACATCACTATCATCATCATCCTCTGTCTTAGGGTTTATTTTTGCTGTGAGGAAACCATGGCCATTACAGCTCTTATAAAGGAAACATTTAATTGTGGTGGCTCACTTATAGTTCAAAGGTTCAGTCCATCATGGCAGGGAGCATAGTGTAATGCAGGCAGGCATGGTGCTGGAGAAACATCCGAGAGTCTTGCATTTTGCAGGCAACAGGAAGTCTACTGGCTGTTACAGTGAGTGAAGCTTGAGAAAAAGAACTCAAAGAACACCCACATAGTGACAAACTTCCAACAGAAGGTGTGGCCAGATTAAAAGTGTGCTTTACAGACTCAAGGTCTGGATTAAAGATCTGTGTTATCCAGCCTCCTTCAACAGGGCCACCCCTCCTAATAGTGCCACTCCCTGTGAACTGATGGGAGCCAAATACATTCAAACTACCACATCCTCATTTTGTCACCGTGGTTATCAACAATGTTCCATCATTATCTCTATCAACGCCATCACTGCCATCATCATCCTCATCCTTATTATCCTTATGAAAATCATCATCATTGTGGCTTTGTTTATCTTACTGAAGCATGGACAGTCACATGAATATGACAGAGAACAGGGAAGGAGAGGGGAAGAGAGCAAAGGAGATGGGAGTGGAGTGGAAAGAAGCGGGTGGAGACAGAGAAAGGGGCAGCAAAGAGGGAATGTGGGGAAAGGGGATAAAGGTCGACCCCATCACTCCGTGATGAAGATTCATCGTGGTGCCTGAAGCCTGATGCTGTGCTCAGCCACTGACTCTATCACTTTCTAATCAAGGTATCTCACCTCCTACTTCTTTATCTGACAATAGAAATGACATCGGCACTCAGAAGTGTCCATGATACTAAGGATAGAAAGTCCCTAGCACAGCGTCTAGAAGTTAATACCTGCTGCTGCGGCTTCAGTGCTCCGTCAGGAGTCTGGCTTTTCAGCTCCGAATGAGATGACACATGAAGTTCCTTTTTATGAGATTTTTGACAATTCTTACTTGTGTACAATGTATTGTGCTCATATTCCATTCTCTCTTTATCCCCTCTTATTCCCTCCCCCACACCTCTCCGTCTCCTTCTTTTGCTAGACTTCTGTCATTGTGACTCAGTCTTGTACCAGTCTTGGGCAGGCTGTCTCAGCTGCTGTGTTCATGGTGGCAGTCGCCATATTATACCAAGAAGACGTTTCACAGTGCCCCGCCCTCTGGCTCGTACAGTCTTTCTGCCCCTTGTCTTACAGCACTCTGTGGGCCTCAGTGTGGCTAGCACTGCTATCTCATTTTGGGCTGAGCTCTCAGCTAATTTTCCTTTTGCCCAAAGCTTTTCATCGGGTCACACGCTGGCTATTTTACCATTCTTGCGTGCACTGCTTCCCTTGGTCTATTTCACTTTTTAAATTTTTGGTACAAAATACGGTCTTTTGTGGCATTTTACGCATGTCTATCACTGTACTTTGCTGTTATCCAACTTTTTGTCCTCTGCTGACTCCCTACTATGAAGAGAACAAGAAGAAATCAGCTTCCCATTCTCCCTACAATTACAGGTGAATTCTGACCCTGCTTTCTCCCTGAGATGTGAAGGGGAAATTCCTGGAGAGGACTGTTTAGGAAGGATTTACGGCCCCTCTGAGAGAGACAAGTTCACGCTAACATGTCTTCCTCTTCCTTCCTGCATGTAAGTGCAATGACTCGTGTTGTAGCAGCCATTTTCCATACACAAGGATGAGACACAGGTCAAGCATAACGGTCTTGCATCAGTGAACATTGCTTGAGACACATATGTAGTTTTATGCTTGAAGCCGCTTTTTTTCAAAAACCTGCAGCTTGCATGCACTTTTAAAAAAAGTTTTATTTTTAATTATATGTATGTATGAGGGCACATGCATGTGAATGCGGGTATATGGGAAAGCCAGAGGCATTGGATCCCCTGGAGTTTGAGTTATTGGTAGCTGTGAGTCACCTGACATGGGTACTGGGAATAGAACCCAGATCCTCTGCAAGAGCAGTCCATTCTCTTAACTTCTGAGCCCCTTAGAAATCATTTTTAGCAGACACGGGAGTCTTACTGTATTATTCGCACATGCAGGCTCAAAAGCTTCCAAATTTCTCCCAGCTGTTAAGGTGCACAGTAGGAATTCAATCCCCAGTTCTGTTCGGTTCCAAAGATCAGGCTCCACATGAATACCACTCTCCTGAGATCTGTGAACACAATCTCCCTAATCCACTATCTCCTTTCTACATTTAAGCTCCATGTTGACTTCAAATCTGAGCCTGAAGCCTCCATAGTCTCCCTGTCAATCCAGGCCCGAAGGAGCTCCTGCTTCAAGGACTCCTGTGTCACCATGAAGGTGATGTTCAGCAGTTTTCAGTGCCTCCAACGCATGAACCCTCTGACAGCACTAGTCCCCTGCCACACCGTGTTACATGCCCCTTAAGGCCAGAGAAGCCAACTCAACTTGGAAGCACTTATATCAGGGGATTATTGGCAAAATCTGGTCTTTTCACCTCTTGCGTAACTTTGGAGATGGGGATAATAGGTTCATCTCCCCACACTTCGCTCTGAGTGCTGTGAAAGTCACAGATGCATTGAGATGCGAACGAAGAAACTTCTGGCAAAGCAGCTCATAGAGTGCCTGACAGACATCTGGAACTGAGGGCCGCCTCTGTTGATGCCAAGTGTTAGACATCCCAGGTGCAGTGCTGGTGAGGGGCAAAGTACCAGCAAGAACTGCAACTTGAAGCAGCTTTGCAGAGCGGTCATTGACTATCTCAATAAAAGCACACCAGGGTGCCACTTTATCCTGGACAGCATGTGAAGTAGCCAACTTTAAAGTTTTTTTTCTTTTTTAACTAAAATAAAATACCCTGTTCTTGACAAGTACAGAGATAACCATGAGTCACTGGAACATATTCGATAATAAAGAAGTCCATTGCAGGTGTAGGGCTGGGGAGATGGTTTACTGTGCAAGCAGGAGGACTCGAGGTTAGATCTCCAGAACCAACATAAAAAGCCAAGCACCCCAGCATACCTGCATCCCCTTGCTGGTGGAGAGTGGAGACAGGAGGATTCCTGAGGTTTGTTGGCTAGCCAAGCTAGATAAATCAGCGGGTTCTGGGTTCACTGAGAGACCTGTCTCAACAAACGAACAAGTAGAGGACCCACAAGATGTCTCAGTGGATCCCATAAGGTGGCAAGAGAGCTATCCTCTGATCTCCACACAGATATGTGAGGTCACATGACAGCTTTCCACCCCACCCCTGTCTTCACACACACAGAGAGAGGGGGTGGGGGAGAGGAGAGGAGGAAAGGAAAGGAAGGGAAGGGAAGGGAAGGGAAGGGAAGGGAAGGGAAGGGAAGGGAAGGGAAGGAAAGGAAAGGAAAGGAAAGGAAAGGAAAGGAAAGGAAAGGAAAGGAAAGGAAAGGAAAGGAAAGGAAAGGAAAGGAAAGAAAATCCATAAGGTTTGTAGGGAACTCAGAGGAGGACACTTTTTAAATCTAGGAAGGGTTTCAGGAGGAAGTTCCACACTGACAGAATCTAGATAACTGTGAGTCCCTCTGGTCTTCAGGACAGTCATCCTGGTCAGGCCAGCCTCAGGAACAGCAGCATAAACAGCCTGTGAGCACAATGAGTGGGGACTCTCACTCCTGTCTAGGCAAGGGCTCCCACAGCCCTTGCCTTCTGCCTGGAGGCTTAATCCACAGGAAAGAGGCTCTTTTGTCAACCTTGCTTCTATTTCTCCTCTTTCTGAGTGGTGAATACGCATCCTGTTCCATAAGCTCCCCAATTTCCTTTTAGCAAGATGCATACTCTTAAAAGCAGCCTTCAGAGAAACAAAGGTGAATTCTGCAAGGAACAAACGGCCAACTCTGTGTTCTTATTTGAAGTTTTGACTTAGGAAAGCAACAACAGCTTTCTTTCCCTTACAACATTTCCTCACACCTCGGAGGAAGAACTTCGTCTGTGCTCTGTGAGGGCCAAAGTCACGGGCGAGATTTGATTTGATTCCACTTTTTCTTACAGGGCAGGAGAGAGACTTGGTGGACCCTTACAGACCAACTCCCTTTAGGCAGGGAAGCTCTCAGCTGGAAGCCTTCAGTTGTGCCAGCCTGGCCACATGCAGGGGGCTGTAAAGTCAGCGGGCAAGAAAAAGGCTGCAGTAGTTCTGACAGGGTCCCTGGGGATGATGCATTTATGAAATATCAGAAGATCACAGAAGTCACCCTCAATTGGCTACTGCACTGCTGAGGCGCTATTGTGCTCTGTCTGGGAGCCTCTGATTGCCCAGTGCCAGTCTGCAAGGACACACAGGTGCCAATCCTAAAAGCTTTACAAGGATTTTTTTGTGCTCTCAATAAGCATCCTGCTGTGTATCATTGTTGGGAGGGGGTCTGGTACTCTTGGAATGCTTCCCTCATTCACCAAACAGTTAGTGAAAACCCACTGTGTAAGGAATTCAGTAGCAATGGTCAAGCAGGATGACCAAGATGCTGCTGAAGTTCTTGTACTGCATGGTTGAAGGACAGGACATGCGCTCACAGGTGGAAGCCCACGAAGCTATCTGTCAGTCACTGGGTGTGACTCCAGAGCACCTCTTTGGGCAGGGAAAATTTCTCTAATTTGCATGAAGGTACACAGTCTAGATTTTACTTAGACTCAATGTGTACAGGACAGGAAGAGTGATTACATCTCCACTGTTTCTATTATTTGGGCAATAAGCAAAGCCAGGCATGTTAGCCAACACTTACACTCTCAACACCCAAAAAGCTGGAGCAGGGGGATCACTAGCTCAAGGCCAGATTCAGTTACTAGGCAAGATCTTGTCTTTTAATAAAACAAAACAGAAAACAAATTGGATTGAGAACATACCAAAAGGCAGACAGGTAAAAAGCTGCCTAAAGATACTCGATATGACTTCAGCTTATGCTAAGTACAAAGGCAGAAGCTTCTAGTATTCTGCTAATGTAGTGATGGGGAAGGATTCTGTGCTGATGCAGCGATGGGGAAGGATGCTGTGTTGATGCAGTGATGGGGAAGGATGCTGTGTTGATGCAGTGATGGGGAAGGATGCTGTGTTGATGCAGTGATGGGGGAGGGTGCTGTGTTGATGCAGTG
>JAQHUG010000240.1:2776178-2807669 GCA_028555095.1 Dicrostonyx torquatus
TGGGGAAGGATGCTGTGTTGATGCAGTGGTGGGGAAGGGTGCTGGGCTGATGCAGCGATGGGGAAGGGTGCTGTTTTCTAGGTCAAAGTGATGCCTGTGTTGCTAACCTGTCAAGTTGGCAGGATTTATTCACATTGGGAAAACACCTATAGGAGTGTGTGTGAGGGTGTTTCCGGAGAGAACAGACTGAGAAAGCACAAAGCACTACTTGAATTTATGTGGCTCCATATCCTGGCCTGGCGTTCTGGACAGAGTAAGAAGGAAAAAGCTAGTTGAGTACTAGCATCCACCAATCTGTTTCAACTGTGGGTGCAGTGTGACCAGCTGCCTTGTGTTCTTGTCTCCATGCCTTTATGACAGAATGGATTTATTCTCATACTGTGAGCCAAGGTAAGTTCTTCTTTCTTTCTTTAAGTTGCTCCTTGTGGACATTTGATCAAAGTAACAGCAACAACAAAACCTAACAAGCTCAACTCCCTGGATGATTAGCCCTTGAGCAGGCAGAGGGCATGAAAGACCGAGTGACTGCTAAGCTGGCCATCACTGGGGCTCAGAGTCTAGCAGAGTAACAGCTGGAATAGAACGTGGATTTCTTAGGATGTCTTTTGAGAGAGAGGGCTTCCCATAATAGGATCTACACTGCCACCTGGGTCCTGACATTGTTCTTGTGCTCTGAGTCGATCAATTCCTTGCTATTCTCAGACGACAGAGTCTTTGCAAAACCCATCTTTTCCCCAGCATTATCGATACAGCTAATAGTGATGCTGTCAGAGATGTTCAACCATCATCACCCGGTCGGGAGTCTAAACTCTTGGTTCAGAATCCCTCCTGCCCTTGGAATGTGTCACTGGGCACAGTGGGGAGGGGGAACGATGCTTTCTTTGTTGGAGTTTAGTTGTGGTGGCATGGTGATTCATTTTGTGTCTAATATATAACGAGGACAAGTGTCTGCTCACCAGGCCATAGGGAGCAGAAGCTAACTCCAGATTATATCACTGTGTGCCCTCAGCGCTGAGGGGTTTCACCATAGGTGCTCAGGGGGTGGGGAGATGTCTCAGGCAGGAAAGTGCTCACTATGCGAGCATGAGGGCCTGAGTTCAACTCCCCAAAATCCACATTTAAAAAAGCAAGACAGGTGTGATGAGGCACATCCATGAACCTACTCCTGGAAAGGCAGGGATAGAAATATACTTGGGACTTGTTGGATAGCTATTAACCAAATTGGCAAGCTCCAAGTTCAGCAAGAGACTCTCTCAAAAAATAAGTTGAAGGGCAATTGAGGAAGATACTCAATGTCGATTTCTATGTGTGCACATGTGCAAATATATGTATACACATGTGACCAGTCACAGGGACATACTAACACACATACACAAAAACATCAAACATTCAATCAATTATTCTGTTTTTGAATGGGTAATAGTGGCCTCACCCCTATGGGTGTAATTTTGATACTTAACCGACAACATGCAAAATGATAAGAAAATGCAAGCTTACATCCCTGGCTGATTACCATTCCTTACACAATGAGCAGCCAGAGGGTCAGGCTTTTCATCTGTCCACCTTGAAAGCTTTCAACAGGAGCTGACCTACTGAGACTTCTTAAAGGAGCCCCACAAAGAGTGTGTGCACAGCCGGGCGGTGGTGGTGCACGCCTTTAATCCCAGCACTCGGGAGGCAAAGGCAGGCGGATCTCTGTGAGTTCGAGACCAGCCTGGTCTACAAGAGCTAGTTCCAGTGCAGGCTCCAAAGCCACAGAGAAACCCTGTCTCGAAAAACCAAAAAATAAAAAATAAAAAATAAATAAATAAATAAAAAGAGTGTGTGCACAGAGTCAACAAGCTTTCATGGTGTGTTTGGGTCAACGGCCTAAAATCTTGCTCCAAGATTGCTCAGGTAAAGTCTATTCCTCCAAATGGCCTAGAGAATACACTGTTCTCTGACTTCCTCCTGAGCTCCCAGCTGCACTGTGTGAGAGCATCTTCTGTCACCTCGGTCATCTGTTAACCTTGTCTCAACAGTCCCAGAACTCTATTCAGTGGTGTGTTCACAGCAGTTTCCTAAGGGCCATGATCATCACCACATTACTTTTGTTGAAGTGTTTGGAGTATAAATAGATGTTCAGTTAATAGGGAATGGAAGAGTTGTGGCCCCGTGCAATCAGTGTGCTACACTGTGGTATGACCAAGTAAGCAAGAGAGAGATTTTAATCTTTCTCAGGCTACTTCAAATCCACTGCATTCTCCTGTTGCCAAGAGCTGAACCCTGTCACCACCAAACGGCAGTTTCCTCTGTCTTGGGCTTGCAAGAATGAGGTCACTATAGATCATTCAATAGCCAGTGCCTTCCAAAGGTGCTCATGTACTTACATACATAGAGGAATAATCCACCTCTTTAGAGATAGGACTTCACCAAGTACCCCTGGTCAGCCTCAAACTCTCCACACTCACACTAAATGCTGAGACTACAGCAGGGCACCACTGCACCTGATGATAGACCCTCTCCATAAAGACACTTGGTGGCTTAGGAACCACTCCAGTGCCAAAAGCACCAACCAGGACCCCAGCCAGTGGCTACTCCCCAAATCTCTCCTCCCTTACAGTAACAATGAAAACTATAAAGTCATTGTTTCATAAAACCACTCCCCAGCCTTTGTTAACTGAGCTGACGTGGGTATTTGACCCTAGCAGAGCCAATCACCTTCTCTCCCTCCTGAATTTCTGGAATTGAGAGATGAATGTGGAGTTAAAAGCAGAGCTGGAAGGTTCTGGGGCAGAGGAGCTGAGCCGAGGGAGGAGCTGGTTGTCTAGATGGGGACACAGCACGAAAGTTTCTGGCTGTTTGACACTCTGTGGCATTTCCTATTGGTTTTCTGGGGTTTCCCTTGCATCTTTACTGCACTCCCCTTTTCATCCGTCCTCCTTTGTGCACCTGTCTCATAAACCAAAGACCCCCATCCAGCCTTTTCTCCACCTGGAGATAACTACCTCTACTTCTGCCTGTGAGCTCCCTGAGGACCACACCAGGCATTGCTTAACACACCGAATGGGAATTTGTCATTTATAGATGTCTTCCTTACCACACTGTGAGCAAATTGAAGTCTGGGTCTATGACTTTGTTCCTGGATCCCTCCCTAACTCAGCACTAAGGGCATAGTAATGTTTAATAAATATCTGTTGGGTCAAATTAGGAACAGTGTCATCTTCAGAATACAATCATGTTCGTATCGATTTGTTCCAAGTCTTATGTACCACAGGAGATCAGGCTTCCACAGTGAGCTTACAGCCACTCATTTATAAATTGCACCAATCACAAGGTGCTTTAAGGACTGTTTTATAAAAAAAAAAATAAGTCCATTCTCACTGGCCTAGGCTCACCAAGTAGGGTTGGCAGATTGGCCAGCAAGCCCCAGGAATCTATCTGCCTGACTCCACAGGGCTAGGATTACAAGCATGTGCCACCATGCCTGGCCTTTTGTTTTGTTTTTCAAGACAGTGTTTTTCTGTAGCTTTGGAGCCTGTCCTGGAACTAGCTCTTGTAGACCAGGCTGGGCTCAAACTCATAGAGATCTGCCTGCCTCTGCCTCCCGAGTGCTGGGATTAAAAGCATGTACCACCACCACCCGGCTCATGCCTGGCCTTTCTAAAAAATAATACCTTTCATTCTTTGAAATTTCTAAATTTTATACAATGTGTATTGATCATATTCACCTGTCCACTCTATATCTCTCAACTTCATAGCCTCTTTTTTATTGTTATTAATAACCCCTTGAGTCTAATTAGTGCTGCCCATATGCACTTATGTATGTGGCTACCCAATGGGACATGAGAAATCTACCAGTGACCATGCCCCCAAAGGAGAGTGACCCTCCCTCCCTCAAAACTGCCAATAGCACTTCTGATGGGGTGAGGCCTCAGGGATCCCAATCCCTCCACATCTACACTGGCTTAATTCTGTGCATGCAATCACAGCAGATGTGACCAGATGTGGCATGTCCAGAAGATAGCATGTCACAGATCTCCTCCACATCAAATGCTTCCCATACTTCCTTACTTTTTAAATATAGGTTTTAAGGGTTAGAGTTGTGTCTCTGTGTGCCTTAAAAAAGGCAGGCATTGTAGTGACTGGGTTCTTTCTCTATTCTCCATTTTTCATTATCAAGCAAATTTTTGGATCCATTCCTTCTGACCAATGGAGTCACGCACTTAGAAATGCTGATCATTTTTTTTGTTTGTTTGTTTTTTCAAATGATAACAATAAAGCAATTGGAAAGTCTCATAGTTGGAACATGAAATACCCCAACCCCACACAGGCTCTTGCTTTCACAGTTTATTTCCTAGCTATTAATGATACTATGGGAAGTTCTAGAAACCTCAATGGGGCAGCAGGAGGAAGCAGGTCACTAGACCTGGCCTTGTGATTATCTTACCCCAGCTACTTCCTGCTTCTCTCTGCTTCCTGGCCATCTTTAGGCAAAGAACCCACTCTGTCACAGATGCCCACTGCCTTGATGTCCTGCCCAACCATACGGGGCTATAGAGCCAAGAGATCAATGGCTAGAGCCTCTGCAACTGTGAGCTCAAATAAATCTTTCATCCTTTTAAGTTGTTTCCATGACACATCCTGTCACAGTGGTGGGGAAAGCATGGATATCCTTCACAGCTGCAGGTGACTTATGGAAGCTCTGGTGTCCGTATCCTCACAACAGCTTACCCTTGACAGCCTGGTCATTCTGCTCTGCCCTAGCCCTCCTCCTCCTTCAAGTGCAGTTGCTAACACATGCAGACAGGTGGTGAAGAAGCCTGCCAAGCTCATCCCTTCTGACATCACAAAATGTTATTGTAGCAAAAGCACGGACCATCCCCCTTAGTCTGCACAGATCATCAAACCGACACCAAAACACTCTGATGAAAAGTCTGACTGAGACTGGCTTAGCTCAGGAAATAATTAGAGGCAGTAGCAATCTACTTTAGTTTTGTCCCAAATGAATTAAAGATGATAGTAAACCACAAACAATGCTGGCAACTGGACACCACATACTGGTGAAGGTAGATGCCTGGCTCTCACGTTGCACAAATGTCAATTCAAAATTGGCAAACACCTTAATGTGAGACCTGAAACCCTGAAACCATTAGAGAAACACTGGACAGAATTCTTTAAGATGCAGGCACAGGTAAGAACTTTCCAAAGATGACCTCAGAAGCAGCAAGAGTCGGCAAATGCGTAAATAATAGTGAGAGAGTCCACAGATGGAATCCTTTGTTGGACAAACACTAACAGAGAATTTTTATCTAGAATATGCAAAGAACTCAAATAAACCTAAACAACCTACTCAATAAGTATCCTAATGAAATGAACAGAAGATGAGGTACAAATGAGCAGTAAACTTGAAAAACTGCTAAACCCCCTTAGCCATTAGTCAATGCAAATTAAACTCACATTGAGGTTCTAGCTTATTCCCGTTGAAATGGCTAAGGTTTTTTATTTTTATTTTATTTTATTATTATTTGTTTATTTGAGACAGAGTTTCTTTCTGTAGCTTTGGAGTCTGTCCTGGAACTAGCTGTTGTAGACTAGGCTGGCCTCAAACTCACAGAGATCAGCCTGCTTCTGCCTCCCAAGTGCTGGGATTAAAGGCATGAGCCATCACTGCCTGGCTTGGAAGTATTTTTAAAAATACTTCCCAGGATGTGAAAGGAAGAGTCCCATTAAGAACTCCTGGTGTAAGGGCAAGAAATCAGTGTGGAATTTCCTTAAATAATTCAGAACAGAATGACCATGTGACCCAGCTACACCACTCCTGGGTATCTACCTCCAGGAATCGCAGTCACCCTACCTTGGAGACAGCTGCACGTCCCTGCTTACAGCAGTGCTGCTGAGGCAGCCAAGCCATGGTGGGATCAGCCTAGGTGTTCATCAACAGATGGGTGGGTGAAGAAACAGAAAATATATACATGACGGAGTTTGCGTTCAGCCATCAACAAGAATTAAATTATATAGTTTGCTAGAAAATGGATAAAATCATCATATTAAACAAAATAAGTCAAGCACAGGAAAACAGATTTGTGGGTCATAGAATTATTTTTCTAAATAAGCATCTTTAAATAATTTTGCCAGTAGTTATTTTAAGTGTATGCATGCATATGTTTATATAGATTTGTAAATGCGAGGGGTGTATGTGTGTGTATACATGTATCTGTGTGCATGCACATGTATGTGTAGGTTTGTACATGTGAGGAGTGTATACATGTATCTGTGTGTGTGCACATGTGTGTGTAGGTTTGTACATGTGAGGAGTGTGTATGTGTTGTGCCGTGTGATGAAGTAAGAGGGCTACTTCCAGGAGTCAATGCTTTTCTTTTTTTTAATACTTATTTATTTATTATGTATATAATATTCTGTCTGTGTGTATGTCTGCAGGCCAGAAGAGGGCCCCAACTTCATTACAGATGGTTGTGGGAATTGAACTCAGGACCTTTGGAAGAGCAGGCAATGCTCTTAACCACTGAGCCATCTCTCCAGCCCCGGTCAATGCTTTTCTTTACCACATGGCTTCAAGGCATCAGGCTTGATGGAATTCACCTTCATCTCCTGAATGAGTTATTGTTGTGAAGAGACACTATGACCAAGGCAACTCTTATAAAAAGAAAACATTTGATTGGGGGTTGATTACAGTTGTAGAGGATTAGCCCATGATCATCACGACAGGAAGTCGACAAGCATGGTGCTGGAGCAGTAGCTGAGAGCTTCACATCCTGATCCACAAGCAACAGGTAGAGAGACACTGGGTTTCCCATAGGCTTTATAAACCTTAAACCCCCCTCCCAATGACACACTTTCTCCAACAAGCAACACAGACTAATCCTTTCCAGACAGTTAATCAGCTAGAGAATGAAAACATATGAACTTTTGGAGACATGTTCATTCAAACCACCACATTCCCACCAAGCCATATTGCCAGCACAATGTATATACACCACATACCTATCTCTAGATGTGTGTGTGTGTGTGTGTGTGTGTGTGTGTGACTAGAGGAACAATGAGAAGAGTAGGAGGGATTAAGGAGAGTGCCTGGGAGGATCATGACTATGGTCATGATGCACAGGATATATTTGACAATAATTGTCTTTATGAAACACAACACAATGTTCATTGAATATATATCCATGAAGAAAATCAGAAAAAGTATATTGTATACTTTAGTATATTTTTTGGGTGAATCCACAGAACTTTCGCATTTACACATAAAAGATCAAATACACCATGCACATTAGTTTTATAAAAATATATTAAAGTTTGACTCTAACTGAAATTAGGTAATCTAAAATTAGATGCATGACTTACTCTGAGATTAATCTATATGCACCTCTTTCTCAAATGATAGTTTTAAACTCATATATGAATTAGAATGCTCAGTGGAGCTTTTAAAATATTTTCCCACCAAGCTCAGTTTAATTAGGATCTCCAGGTGTGAGAGCCAGTCTATAGCACTTTTTTAAAAGCTCTGTGGATGATCGTAACAAAGAAGCCAGACAAAGCACCACTGGCCCCAGAAACATCTGAAGTATGACTCATCTGTTCCCGTTAAATAGCAAACCCTCATTCTGAAAACATTTCCCAAACCCCTTGATTCTGACAGCAGAACACAGGTATGATGGGTAGGACCAGGGTGAGCAAAGAGACTGTAATTTTAGATATGTAAACAACGCTCCATGAGGAATTTGACCCAGTTGCACAAGCCAGGCATCTCTGTGAGCAAGCTTCCCATTGAGGCAAACTTTCCAAGCTAAGAGAGTCAGAATAAAGCTTGCAAGATGACATGCTATTCATATGGAGGTTTGGGGGATGGTTCGCTGGTTCCCACAGTAGCATCTGTTTGGACTGGTTGCCTTGCACTCTTTGTCTTACTTCTTGCATTTCTTGAGGGACATCTTCTAGAAGAGAATAAAATGATGCCAATGGCCCTTCAAACAGAATAATCAAGATGTACAGAGGCATAGATGGGATTTTATTCTCTGTCATCCCACTGGAGAGAAGAAAATAATCCCTGGAAGGAAGTTGCACACTGAAATGGTTCTGTGAAGTCAAACCACCCATGTCCACCTTTTCTATACGACAGTTTGGAGACTGCAAGAGGGTTTTCAGCATCCTAACTCTCAGATGCCACTCTTTTAAATCTTGTCTTGAACTTCTGTTTCTTTGACTCATCAGTAGCTGACTGATGTTTAAAAAAATACTCACCATCCTGCCTCCATGTGGTTGACTGGTAGTATTTCAATACAATCACACTAACAATTTCCATAGTGGAACTGGGACAGAGTTAGGTCTGAAAAGCTAATCCCACACTTCTATGTCTAGACAGACAACATAAACATTGACTCCAGGCAACTTCAATATGTTCTAAACTGAATATCAAAGAAAAACATCAGTTGAATCTTTTGGGCAAGATTATTCTCCCTACAGACCTCAGTTTCCTCAGCACTAAAATGGTTGGAATAAAAATTTGCCTTGCAGGATACTTTGGAAGACACAGTGAGGTCATTACAGGTTAGCAGACTGTCTTTCTGTAGAAGATTGCATTGTAAATGTTTTAGGTCTTGCAGACTACATGGGGTCTCTGTTGCATATTATCTGTTTTTACAACCCTTTAAAACTGTGGAAAAATCAAAATAAAACCAATATTATTAACTCACAGACCATACAAAAGTAGGCCTCAAGCTGTAGTTTTTCATGGCTGATCAACAAACACCCTGTGCTCCAAGAATGCAGGGACAAGGCAAATGTCACACATTCAGCACCCAGGACAGCACCAGCTGTGTGGGTATTTGCTTGAAATGCTTGGAGGGATAGCTTAAGTAAGGGGCCTGGTTCAGAAACTGTCATATAAAAATAATGGTGTGTTTACTTACTGTTACTGCTGCTGCTGCTTACATAGCTCCCAAACTATGGAACAATATGAGATCTAGGAAGGTATGTATTCAGGGAGATAGAATATATTATCTAATTGCAGAAACTGGCAGGAGGGCTGGGGAAATATCTCATTCAGTAAAGTGCTTGCCACACAAGCATGAGGACATGAGATCAGATCCCCAGCAGACATGTATAAAGACAGAATAGGCAGTATGTGTTTGTTTATCATCCCAACACAACTAAGAGAAAGCAGGGAGGATCCTTGGAGCTTGTTGGCCAGCTAGCCTTTGCCAAATCAGTAAGAGACCCTGTCTAAAAAAATAAGGTGGAGAGTGACTTAGGAAGACACCTGACATTAACTTCTGCCCTCCACGTGCATGCTCACATATGCAAATGCACCTGCACATACCTGTGCACAGAAATACATTCACCTGTGTACAACACACATGTGCATGCACACATATGCACGTGCACCCTCACATACATGTATACAGAAACACATTCACATGTGCACAACATACCCATGCACACACACATGCAATGCACTTTCACATAACTGTGCACACAAACACATTCTCATGTGTGTCTTGCACACATGCCCATAAACTGCACATACCTCTACACACAAACACATTCACATGTGTATACTATCCACATGCACACATACGTACAAATCTGGTGGATACATGGATAAGTGTGATCTTAAGTAACTGGGAAAGGTTTAACTGAGTTCGAGGAAACACTGGTTTAAGATAAAAAAAAAAAAGATGGAGATTTTTAGAAAAAGAGAGAAATGAAGGAGATCGTTACCAACATCCCCCAAAGGAAGTAAGGATAAAGCTGTTCACGTGCCTCAATTTTACAAAGTCACCAGGACAAGGTTCTTGCTGCAAGAGAGGCTGCCTCTTTATAATTCCTTGGGATTAAGGAACTAAGTAGTGGGAATAGTATATTGACAGATTTCCTTCTGGAGAATCAATTCGTTTTCATTCTGAGTTTCAGTGACAAGCTCTAGTAAATAATTTGGACTTGGGCAGCTAGTGAACGTGCAGAGATACTGCAGATGCCTCATGACTTGCCGGGGGTGCAGCTGTGCCAGCGCAACACGAAGAGTTCCACAACAAAAGCCGATTGTGCGGAGTGTGAGGCTGAGCCTGGAGCATGTCCTGACAGCCGGCCACCTGTTGTGGGTGACTGACATAGGAGTGCGAATGAAATGCCGGAAGTAACAAACTCAAGTCGAGGATAGCGTGCTACAATTAGCTAGTGTGCCACATGAGCCATTTACAGTTCTTTCTCTTTCCCACTACGTCCACTGTACAACACACTCATAGTAGCAATGGCCAAGCTGGCACTGGGGCTTAGAGTTATGTCAGCCAGATCACTAACTGAAGTGTGGCTTGATTTATAGCTGTAGACTTGTGAATGGCAACATCTTACCTGCATATCATTATCAATAGTTACCCCTCACCTTCCTTACCAGAAGAGAACCAGTTTCAGTGACAGAGTAATCACTCTAGGTCATACAGACAAGACAATGGAGCTGAGTCTTTCTGCCTCTTGACTGAACCATGTTTTACCTTTAGAATGAATTATAAATGTCTACCTTCAGTTCATTTCCCAGGAACATATTTTATATGGTGGGAAAATCTGAGTCTCTGAGCAAAGATTTGCTACTCAAGAAAGGCAGATTCAAAGTTCTCTTTCTTTGGCCGGGGAACCCAGAATCTCATCTAACAAAAAGCAGTTTCTCAGACCTTACTTGGGTTCTGGTCCTGGATGATAGCAGCACTAAGCCAATCAGCAGGCCATTGGTGAAGCCCAATTCCAGGCTCACAACTTAAACCGCATCTATCTGCTGCCATGAAGTACCACAAAGACACAGGCATGGACCAAGGAGACAAATCACATCCATTCCCTCACTGGAATACTCAGTTGTATCTATGAAACAGAGCCTCCTCTAGCTTTGCTAGGCTAGATAGAGTATTTTGAGAACGGATACAAGTATTGGGTCTATTTCATTCAGGTCTTCCATGCTGATCAATAAAAAGATATATGTGGTGCCCATGTGTCTGGCATTCAAAATAAAATAAAAGAAAGAAAACAATGACCTCAGTGAATAACAAACTGTGTTTGCATTCCTTAGTGTGCCTAAGAGGCCTTGGGTAAACAAGCAGGTTTCAGTTTCAGATGGATTACCGCTGTCCAATTTAATATTTAATATTTTAATATTTAATCCTAAGGCTGTGTGTTCCTTAAGTTACAGAATATTAAGAAGTGAAGCTATTAAAAGCAGTAAGTGTTTCACTTCAGGAAGGCAGCATAGTCTTCCCTAAGTGACAGGTGACTCTGGGTATCTTGGCATATTTGTTTTTTGAAAACACAGATTTATTTCTTAAATATTTATTATTAATGCTACCCAGTATTTATATTGTGCCTGGTCTTCCGTGGAGTACTCCAGCTGAATAACATCGTCTGTCTTTATGAACTCCACTGTCAGGCAGAAAACTGGACTTTTCCTTCTAGCGGTTGAGTAAAACCAAGGTCCTGAGAGATCAACTTTCCCTAAACCACAGAGTGAATCTGCTGGATTTGCTCACGCCAGCTGCTGGAAACTGTGGTCAAATCTCTGCCACAGGATGTCGGAGCCAAATCCTTTCATCATTGGCTGTAGGCTCACTAACCCACCTTGACCTGCAGAGGGTATGCGTGAGTGCGTGTGTGCGTGTGTGCGTGTGTGCGTGTGTGTGTGTGTGTGTGTGCATGCGTGCGTGCATGCGTGCGTGTGTGTGTGTGTGTGTATGTGTGTGTGTGTGTGTGTGTGTGTGAGCCTTTGGTGGAGCAGGCTAGTTTTACTGGTTGAAGGCTTGCTCCTACTGTAAGCTCCACACTCTTCCAGTTCTAGGAATGTATGTTCATTTCTTGTCACTGTTATAAGACTCATTATAAATGTCCTAAGTCCTAAAGTGAAGGTGTCAGCAGGACTGTGTTCCTTCTGCAAGTTTGGAGGTAGGGCTTCTGATAAATGGAGGCCAGCTATCTTCTCTTCCTACTGCATCACTCTAGCCTCTGCTTCCATGACCATATTTCCCTTTCTTCACTGACCTCCCCGGGGACACTTGTGGCTTAATCAGGTCTATCTGGATAATTCAGGTCAACACACTTATCTCAAGTTCTCAACTTCATTGTGTTGCCAAGGCTGATATCGCCATGCTAATTCACACAAAGACAGAAGTATCTGGAACAGGGGCATGCTTGGAGACTGGAGACCTTACTTAGTTTACCACAGGCTATAAAGATGTGGAAGACTGGGTTAAGCCCAATAGCTAGAGCTTCATCTGGGGAACAGACACACAGACAATAAGGAGAAGCCTAATGGTAAGTATCAAGAGGTGGTGGGGGGATAGAGAAAGTTTGGTCACTGGGTGGGGAGAGGGGCACCAAGCACCCTGCTTCCTGTCTGCTACCCAGATATAATGAACCATGTTACAAGCACTCATATCTTGCATTCCCTGACATGATGGACTGGACTTCCTGGAACTTTGGGACCAAATAGATCTTCCCTCCCTGAAGTTGCTCCTGCCAAGGCCTCTCCCACAGCAATTAGATAAGTACCTTATACAATGCTAGATAAGACTTGTCTTAAAAGATGAATGGATAGCAAATACACACAAAAATGAGACAGCGAGGATGCTCCAGGCAGAAGGTATAGTATATGCAGAATGGAGCCTGGTTGTCTAATATACTTGACATCAGTGTTTGCTTTCAACTGGGCATCTTTGGATGAGGTGCTTTGACTGACAGGTGGAAAAATAGGCTGCATTAAACAAGAGTAAGAAGCTTGAGATAGGATTTCTGAACTTCATCTAAGCTCGGATGTTTTCTAAAGTGTGCTTAATTTCTCTGGTCTTTAATTCTGAAGTGGTTTGATCTCTCAGTTTCTCATCTGTCAAATGGGAATAATAACAGCAATTATCTTGAAGTAGGTAATAAAGAAATAATAGATATAATTTTTCTTTAGAAATTGTTTTGTGTACCTTCTGCACTTGAACAACGTGATGTAGTATCTTGGTATACTTGTGTTATATTGTGTGACTTTTTTCTGGGTTGATATAAACAAATGTCTGTGTAGCTCAGATCAAGCACTAGGACAGACAAAAGAAAGGAGTTCATCTAACTCTAACTTGGTCGACAAATGAGTTCTTTGTAACAGGATCTTGTGCTTCTCAAAGACATCTGCATCACCTAAAGTCCTGCCCCAAAGTATGGGGGATGGCTTTTGAAAGCTGCATCTTTTTGGTCCCCTATGCAACTTTTAGTCAACTTCACCAAGAGTCTCCTTCCCATTCCCCCAGCAAATGCTTACTGCTTATTTTACCCCAGAAAGAACCTTGCAAATCTCCTATTTCCTGAGAGTGATGAGCCTCTCTCTTCCCTCCAGGAGGGAATGCTTCAGTCTGGAGGAAAAGAGATACACACACAGGTTACAACAAAGACCATAGAGTCTGCCAATTATAAATGGCAGAAATGTCTTGCTTATAGTGCTGGGTGCCAAAAGTCCAAGAAAAAGACACCAGCAGATCTGCTCTTAGGTAAGAGTTCAGTGTCTACTTCTCACTATATTTTTATGAGGTGGAAGGGAAAGCAAGCTCCCTCTGGTCTTGTTATGAACACTAATCACAGTTATGAGGGCTCAGCACTTTTGACCTATCATCTCCCAAAAGCTTACCCGATAAAGACTATTGCATCAGAAATTAGGTCAGGGGCTAGAGAGACATCTCAGTAGGTAAAACACTTACCATGGAAGCATCAGGACCCAAGATTGGATCCATAGCACCCACTGAGAAGCCATATCTGACCTTGAGAACATTACAAGGACTTTTCTAGAATGTTGTGTGAGGCACCCCAACCCTTCTAAGTGTAAAAAAAAATCCCATTGTCAGAATGTCATGTTTCTCTCTTCTTGAAATAGCCAGGTGTGGTTATTCTTGGAAACGAGCAAATAGCTGTGATTTCCATTCCCTCTTTGAGCCCGAGTTTCTTGGCTTTCCTCATGGCACTGACAATGTCTTACAGATTAAAAGGTGCACTAGAGTCTGGGCTAGATCCACGGCTAATAACTCTGCATCCTTAGCCAAGTGATGCAGCCTCCTTTCACCCGTGAACAAAATTAAACAAATGGTTGGTAAGAGCCCCCTCTAGATCTAAAATACTATTTTATTTTTTTATGAATTATAGAGTACAACTAGATACCAGCTACAAAGAGGGAGTCTGGGCGCATGACAAAGGTGAGACTTTGGGGTCTGACAATGGGGTCCCTTGATCTTCTCAGAGACTTATGAAGCGGGTGACTTGGCTTCCAGGAAGTGTAGATAAAAGTTCTTCCCTCATGGACTTGCCCCATGGTAGAGAACTTGGGGCAATGGTAGAGAACTTGCTTAGTGCGGCACCCTCAGTTCAATTCCAGAACAGCAATAACAGCAACAATTAAGTGTCTGATTCAAAGGATCTATAAGAAGATTAAATGCGCTGTCCCCGCTCACGTAGAATAGAGGGAAAAGATATGGAGGTGGGTAGGTGGGTCTGACTGAAATTCTACCTTCAAATTCGAGGGCAGACTACTGTGGGATGTATTTTTATTAAGTATTTAAGAGGTTACTTATCGATTTACTTTGGAGAGGAGCATTGCCAGAAGGCATGTGTGGAGGTCTGGGGCCAATAGGTAGGAAGCAATTGTCTCTTTTCTGCTAGATGGGTTTGAACTCAGGTTGTCAGGCTTGGGAGCAAGAACCTTCACCTACTATGCTATCTTGATGACTCGCTTTCATTATTTTTAATGTACCATGTGCTTATTATTCAAACATCCAGAACAAACATCCAGAATAATTTTTAAAAGAACACTACATGATGCACAGATCTCAACTAAAGACAGCAGACTCTTGTCACTCTTACTGTTAATTCTTGCTCCTAAGGAGGAATTTTTTTCTTTTTAGCCATTCCTTCAAGAAGTTTCCCTCCATATTTTTAAATAATCTGCTTACATAGTTGCTTATTATTTACCTGTTTTAACTCTGTAAATCACATTGGAAGATTCTCCCCTGTCCCACAAACCACACACACACACACACACACACACACACACAGTGTGTTTAGTGAGATCACATTTTTTACTAGGTCAGTAATCTGCAGGTTCATTCCATGATTCTTAAAACAAACATTACAAAAAGTAAATTTCCTCATCATCCAGATTTAATGTTTCTGCCATTTTTCCCTTTTTTGAACTTACTTTCCAGGCTTGTGCATTCAACATGATTCCAGGAAGATCTTCCAGAACTCCAAACAAATTTCAGCAGAACACATCTATCAATGTGGTATTAGCCCCTTTTTATGAGTTTGTATAAACGTGTGGATATGCTATTCTTAGGTGTGCATATGTGTGAGTGCTGGTGTGTCAGCATGTGTGAGTGTACATGTAGAGGCCAGAGGACAATATCAGATGTCTTCCTTACTTACTAGCCAACTTTTTAATTTGAGACACGGTTTCCCTCTGAAGCTGGAGCTCATCTATTTGGCTAGAACAACTGGCTGGAAAGGCCCAGAACTGCTCCTGCCTCAGCCTTCCTTCCCTCCATAGCACCTAGTGTTGGAATCACAGATTCTGACACATCTGGCTAATTGTTGTTTTTGGTTTCGTTTTTTTTTGAGACAGGGTTTCTCTGTAACTTTGGAGTCTATCCTGGAACTAGCTTTTGTAGACCAGGCTGGCCTCAAACTCACAGAGATCTGCCTGTCTCTACCTACCAAGTGCTGGGATTAAAGATGTGTGCCACCATCACCTGGCTCACATCTGACTCTTAATGCCAGATGTAGGATTCTAGGTCTTGTGACTCTCTTGAGGATTTTAAGATTATTTATTTGTTTGTTTGTTTGGTTGGTTGGTTGTTTTGGTTTTTCAAGACAGGGTTTCTCTGTTGCTTTGGAGCCTGTCCTGGAACTAGCTCTTGTAGACCAGGCTGGCCTTGAACTCACAGAGATACACCTGCCTTCTGAGTGCTGGGATTAAAATTGTGTACCACCACTGCCTGGCCTTAACATTATTTTTTATGCCTCTAATTTTGTAATTTAAGAATGGGTGCCTTATTGTAAGATTTTCCATTTAATTTACTGGGTGCTCAGGGATTCTGGATAGACTGCATCTCCATGTCCTTCCTTTGGGCCATTTGATGTATTCTGTAATGATCATGTCCCCATCACCCCATCACCTTCTGCTTCTTCTCTCTGCAGTTAATCAAACAACTTCAGAATCATTCCACTTTTTCTGCATATCTATTTTATTTCTGTTTGACTTTAATCTGTATTTTCTGAAAACTTCTTCTGAGTATAAACCTCATCATTCACATTTTTTTAATGTCCAGGAGTTATTTCTTGCCACCTTGTAGCTTATTTTTATGGCGTATTCAACATTTTGCCATATCGCTGTGAGGACCTTCATGATCTGTGATCATGGATTTGAAGTTTCCTTTGCATTTCCTGGTTTCCACCAGCTCCATTTTACTCTCTCTCTCTCTCTCTCTCTCTCTCTCTCTCTCTCTCTCTCTCTCTCTCTCTCTCTCTCTGTGTGTGTGTGTGTGTGTGTGTGTGTTATGTTTCCTCTCCATGTGAAAGACCCTTCTCTAGCTTCTGGTTAGCTCATGCACAGATGTTCTGCAGCCAGAGTTCATCATTCAGGAATGCCACTCACGTGGTTTATATGTGAATGTGCCCCACAAATTCGTGTATTAAAGGTAGGTTAACAGCTGGGGAGATTGATGGTTTGAATGAGAATGGCCCTCATAGGCTCATATACTTGAATGCTTGGTGTTAAGAAATGGCACTACTTAGGAGGTGTGGTCGAGTTAGAATAGGTGTGACCTTGTTGGAGGAATTGTGTCACTGGGGGTGGGCTTTGGGCTTTCAAATAGTCAAACCAGGCTCAGTGTCTCTCTCTTCCTACTGTTTGTAGAACTCTCAGCTACCATGTCTGCCTGTGTGCTGTCATGTTCTCTGACATGAGGATAATGGACTAAACCTCTGAAACTATAAGCCTGCCCCAACTAAATGCTTTCTTTTCATAAGAACTGGTCATGGTGTCTCTTCATAGGGACAGAACATTGACTAAGACTGGAGATAAGTGCTTGCTGCTCAAACATGAGAATGGCTCCCCAGCAGCTTCATAAAAAGCCAACTGCCACAGTGTACACCATAATCCCAGCACTAGGGAGGCAGAGGCAGGAAGATACAGGGCACTCAGTCTAGCTGAACCAGTGAGCTCCAGATCCAGTAAGAAATGTCTTTAAAACGAGGCCAAACCAGCAAGATGGCTCAGTGGGATAATGGTATGTGTGAGCAAGCCTGAGAACCTGACTTCAGACCCAGGCACCCACATGGGATTGAAAGAGATCTGACTCCCACATGTTATCTTCTGACCGCCACACACATGCCCCCATACACCCAAGTGTGCATAAAATAATAACAATGTGAAAAATAAATAAGGTAGAAAATGACTAAGGAAAACATCTGGCATCAACCTTTGGCCTACACACACACACACACACACACACACACACACACACACCCTAGATTCTTTCATGGATAGCACGGATAGAAATATTTTGGGGTTTATAAAACCCTCAAGAAGTAAGGCTTAAAGAGAAAGCAAGTCACTAAAAGAAGACCCTGATAACTATCTTGTCCCTGTTCCCTCCCCCACTTCTTTTTCTCCACCACAGATTCCCACCTTGATGCTCTCTCTGCCTCAGTACAGGAGCCACAGAATTGTGTACTGAATCCTCCAGGAACATGAACTTAGAGAAATCTTCACGCCTTTGTAATTTTTCTCTCTGGTACTTTAATCTCAGCTCTGTAAAAGTCTCTAATCTTAGACCCCGGGTCCAGCCATTCTATTGTGACAATGCAAATATTGACAACCATTGTTACTTCTTTCTGTTTCTTTCGGAAAGATTCTTCTCATCTTCAGTTTGAGGGAACAGTCCTAGATTTCACCATTCCAGGAACCCAGGGGAAAAGGGACCAATAGTCTTGCCAGCTAGCTCCCCCAACGCACCACAGCCTTTGCTTGTCAAGCTTCCTGTTTTCTGTGCTCCTTATTTATGAACACAGAGCCATCCCACTTCCCTTTCTTCAATTCCCCCCGTTCTCTTCATAGTGTCACAGGGTGGCCCTGAGTGCTTACACACCTAACTATCACCTTACCCTCCTGTTAAGAGTAAACCCCAGGGCTCACACCTAAAATGACTGACACTTTGTGAAGTTCTATCACCCGAATTATCTTAAGGGTTTCTGGTCTTTCCTGGACCTTGGATTTCTGTTTTCTTCAATCTGCTGCTTCCCTTTCTGTTCCACAACCCCGTATCATGGCTCCAAACTTTACGGGCACATCTTAGCCACTACTGCCATTCTTTCACTGTTCTGATTTTCCTCTCTCTTCTGTCCCTTGTCCTATTTACCCCAGTTCAGCTCATCAGTGCCATTTAAGTGAGAGTCTCCAGAGAGAAATGGAGATAAAAGAATGTGCTGGCGGCTCTGTTTAACTGTAGTCCACAGGGGCTCCTTTCAGCGGTAGATCCTCCTTGCCTGGGATGCCAGGAAATGCACAGAGACTGTGCTTCCTGATAAGGTCTCCCAGTGCCTTTATTTTGCAGGGCAGTGGAGGTTATCCAGGGCCTCTCTGATCCCTGAAGATCCAGATGACCTCAGGGTCCAGAGTCCCCTGTCATTCTTAAAGCTCAGGCTTTTTCTTAGGGAAGAGGCTGATCTGTCATTTCTGGTCACTCTCTCCCTCCAGAAAACACTAAGTAGATACCTTTCAAAGGCTCCTGCCTGTGGTAGATGCTCAGTGAAGACCAGAAATTATGGTCCCATCTTTGGATGCAACTCTGAGTCCAGGTGGCCACACTGACTTCCCTTATTCTGATACATCAGGCTGTCTATTTGTATGCTTATTTCTAAAATGAACAGAAAACTGAAATGATGTGCCCTTTCATGATGCAGGGAACGTGAGAGGAAGTGTGCCACAATATACCAATGAACCTCAGGGAAAGGCACAGGGAGTCTTGGATTTGTTCTCAGTTTCCACATCCAAAAGTAAGATATTTTAGAACATGCCAAGACTGTGGAACAGGATGCTTGCACCTGCCATTTCATTCTTTTTTTTTTTCCTCAATGAGTTTGTGAGGAATTCTCCCGATTTGCAGACATGACATTAGTGTTCAGATGACTTCTTTGGAGTGTGAGCTAAAAGGGACCACTCTGTGTTTACTATACAGAGATTTTGAGATGGAGAATTAGGTAGCAAACAGAAGACAGAGGGCAGATGTTAATGCATATATACATATGAAAACACATATGCTCTTTAATTCTCATGATTACAGTCAGATGACAGATTATAGATATTAATACATATACACACTTAAACACATACACATGTACACAAATAAGCATATACACATATTATGTATGAACACATACATATATACACATATGAATATATACACATGTATGCATGTATACACATATGAATACGCACATGTAAGTACTTTAATACCCATGATCACAGACAGCTGTTGCTCCTTTTAAAATGCAGAAACTAAGAATCAGAGAAGTTAAACAGCATGTCCGAAGCCACACAGCTGAGACACGTTCATCTCTGCTAGCCTTTTCCTTATGCTGCTTTTGTTACCTGGTGTCAAAAAGCAACTTCTCTTAAACCTTCTCCACCCCATAGACATACTTAATCCTGATGAAGAAATAGAACATGCTTTCCCAGTCCTTGGGTCATGGTGAGTGCTGACCAAGAAAATGTGGCTGAAGAGACAGTCAGGGTTCCTGTACTTCAGCTTAGAATGAGGGGCAGTTTCTATTTCCTACCTCATGGGATTGGGACATCATACTGTGAGTGGTCCTGCAGAGAAGAGTGCAGATGCTCTCTTTGACAGCCCTGGCAGGACCACTGGCTGGCAACCGATGCCAACTGCCATCTCTGTGAGGACCCACCTTGGTTCTTCTAAGTCCTCAGTCTACTTCAGCCAGCCAGCACAGAGGGGGACATGGTGGTTTGCACGAGGAATGTCTCTCATAGGCTCGAGTGCTTGCACACTCGGTCCCTGAGTGCTTGTGCTGTGATGGTAGGGGTTAAGAGGCTGGAGGAAAGTTGTTTCTGGAAGAGAGCTTTGGGAGTATATAGCTTCAGCCCATTTCAATTCACTCTCACTGCTTCATTGTGAGCGAGAGGCGATCTCTCAGCCAGCTTCCTATGCCAGCGCCATGTCTGCCACATGCTGTTATTCCTTCATGCTGCGACAGACCCATCTCTTGGGAACAGTAAACCCAAAGGAACCCTTCCTTCCATGAGCTTCTTTTGGTCATGGTTTTTTATCATCGCAGCAAGAGAAAAGTAGCTAACAGAACACAAGACCCACCCAGGTGAGCTCAGCCAAGCCACACAGCCACAAGACTGACAACAGTGACTATTATTTTGGCACCAGTTCTTGACATACTTTGTTATGAAGTAAAAACCAACCAACACACTTCAATCCATGGCATGGGGCTTTGTGTTGCCTTTCTCTCAGAACAATGACAATGGCAGTCTTTTTAAGGACAGACCACAGCCTACCTGGATCCTTGAGCTCTAGAAACCACCATGCGTGGACTCATGACACTCCAGGAGTATGTTTTTTGTGCCTTGTTTTCAGCCAGTTCTGGGCTGTCTCTTGAGACCTCTCATAAGGCAGTCCCCAGTTTTGTTTCTATTTTCTGTATTAAGAAAGGACGCCAGGATGTCCCAGGAGAGTGTGGAGAGATTCATCCTCCTGTATTAATGGTGTCCTATGTGCTGTAAGCTGAGGTCTGCAAACACACCACTGCCCTATGGTCTATATGTGCAGGAAGCAGAAATGATGCTCCCGCAATTAAAAATGAGATTTGCAGTGGGCGTTGTGTGAACAGCAGACAACAGCCTTTGGCTTTCTCTAACAAGATCAGCCAGCCAGGCTCTTCAAATTGGCTAAATTTATATTGCACACTAAGCCCTGCGAATAAATAACAAGGGGATTCTTTTGTTGGCTTGAAAATAATCCATACAAATTCCATCTTAATAACAGTCTGTCTACGGGCTGTGCAAGTGCCAGTGGGCAAGAGTCAGGTCAGGGGACAGAGATGCAAGGCTGGGTGTGGAGTCAGTAAGATGATGCTGCACAGGCTGCCTCTCAAAGTGGAATTGATTAGGTAAAAATTTATACACAAAGCCATCCTGCATGTGAGTTTTCCTAGCCTTTCAGTGCCCGGAGATTAAGGCTCTGTTTCCTCGGAGTCTGGAATATGCCTTGAATTTTTAGTGAGGCATGCGGAGGGCTGGCATGGAGGAGCATCATGTGTCTGAAAACTAAACAAATTAAAAAGGGCTGGCAACCCCGGCTGCCTATTAATATCGATTTGATACAATATGGACCCCCTTTCCACACTAAATGAGGCAGAGGCAAATGTAACCTCATGTATAACTCAGGCACGGCTTGATCAGGAGGCTAATGTGGTCCTACTTAAGCCCTGCTGCCTGTGGGTTCCACAAACGCTATCTGATTTACTAGTTAAAACTTGTTCTTAACCCCAAAGTCAGTGTGAATGTCACTTCTGTGGTTAGTTACAGACATCCACCTGGGCAGGACAGTGACAAGTGTGCATGGCCCCAGATGAGGTCAAGCAAGGTCACACTCTGCCTCCATGTTCCATTTCCCATTACATAATTGTAAGTTTAAACGAAAGGCCTTTGTATGGTACATTCATTCATGTTCTCTGGAGGAACAGAACTGATAGAGTGGTTGTATATTAAAAGGGATTTATTAGATTGTCTGACATAATAGGCTCTGGATTATCCAACAATGGCTGTTTTCACACTAGACTGGAGAGACCCTAGTGGCTTCTCTAAGAAGACTTCAGTTTCATGAAGCTGGATTTCTTAGCAACTTCTACCTCATGCTGAAGGATTGGATAATTCCTAGTGAGTGAAGATCTTCAGTCCAAATTAGAAGGCCAAAGAAGCTAAGTTCTGGTGTTAGCTGTTAGGGTAGAGTGGCGGCAGCAGCAACATCAGCAGTAGGGTGGATGCTCACACCAGCAAGGGCCAAAGGCAGGCAAAAAATAAAAGCAGAGTGTTGTTGCTTTGTTTGTTTGTTTTTAACTCTTTGCAGGCCTGCCATTCAGCTCCCAAATAAATACACAAAACATATTCTTACTTATGAACGCCCAGCCTTAGCTTGGCTTGTTTCTAGTCAGCTTTTCTAACCTAACTTAAATTATCCCATTTCCCTTTAACTACATTTTGCCTCTGGTTTTTTTTAGCTCTTTTTATTCTTTGTAGCTTGCTTTCTTTCTTACTCCATGGCTGGCCCCTGGCATCCTCCTCTCTCCTTTTCTCACCCCTCCCTCTTCTCATTCTGTTCTTCTCCTAATTATTCTCTCTGCCCAGCAGCTCCACCTATCCCTCTCCTGCCTAGCTATTGGCCGTTCAGTTCTTTATTAGACCAATCAGGTGTTTTACGCAGGCAAAGTAGCAAGGCTTTACAGAGTTAAGCAAATACAACACATTTTTGCATCATTAAACAAATGTTCCACGGCATAAACAAATGTCACACATCTTGAAATAATATTCCGTAACACAGAAGCTTTTCCCGGGGACCTCTTGATATCTGGGCCACTGGTGGAAGGTGCCACCTCCTCCTTAGTCCTTCCAGTTAATGCCCTTCCAGACCCACCCAGAGGCAGGCCTCTTGGTTGATTACAAACCCAACCAGGCTGACTGTCAAAATTAAGCACCACACATGCTCTATTCAGTGTCACACTTATTTAAAAGTTGTTTCCCATTGCTTTTTGTTGATGATTTAACTGTTCAAAATAGCCCCAGCACCAAAAGACTCTCTAGGACCCCTAAGCACAAAGAGCTGTGGTACCTTATGGATAAAATAAAGCATAAAACTAGCACTATTCAGGCATGGGTTGCAAGGCCTATGCTCAATGTGGGTGAATTAAAAGTTGCTATTAAACAGGGATGTTTTATACAGAAACACCTAAATGGAGCTATGCATTGATTCGCTGGTAAAAATGTGGCTACAGGCTTCTAGGAACCTGACCAGATAATTTCCCTTAGTGCAATGATTCAGGATTCTCCAATACAGTGTTTGCAAGGAATTCACAGAAAGTAACTGTTGTGAGTAGTGAGATTTGTCTGTCTCCTAGCAAGATCAGATGTGATGTGATGGCAAGACACCTTGGTGGAGGGTGATGGTTGCAGCATGCTAGTCTTTATGTGGGAGGAGATAGAAAGGTGTGTGTGTGTGTGTGTGTGTGTGTGTGTGTGATGTGCATGTATGTGTGTGTCTTATGTGTATGTATGTGTGTATTGTGATGTGTGTGCATTTGGTGTGTGGTGTGTGTATGTGTGTGCATTTGTATGTGTGCATGTGTGGTATGTATGTATCTATGTATGTGTGTGTGTATATGTGTGTGTCTGTGTCATGGCAGAATATAGAATCAGAAAATAGTCACCCAGTAAAGGTGGGAAGGAAAGGTGAAAAGTAAACTTTTCTGAATGCAACCTCTTCCAACAATTTTACTTTTAAGCATGCATATATTCTACAAAATGATGAAACAAAATTATAATAAGAAATTTAAAGCAATCTTTTCAAATATTAAGTATATTGAGGTTGATGAACTAAACGTTGTGTTGATTTGATAGCTGAACAGTGACAAAATATGAAATCATGTTAAAATAAATATAGTAATTAGAATGTGTCTGTATATATGTATGAATGTGTATGTATGTGTGTGTATATATACCCATCCCCTGGAATCAACCTGAAATTTAAAGTAGCAATGAAGCTGTAGAGGAAATGGTTCAGCAGGTAAAGAGCTTACCACATTTGCATAAGGACTAGAGTTTGACTCTCTAAAAATCCACAGAGAGGCCAGATGGGTGTCACAGCCCATCTATAATTGCAGGTTTGAAAGGGGGGTGGGTCAGGGGCTCCTCAGAGCGAGCTGGCTATTGAGAGGAGCCACATCAGCAAGCTCAGGGACTGACCAAGAGACTTTGCCTTAGCAACATCAATCTTGGCCCTCCACATGCACATGCATATGCACACATACACACATTCCAACATGCAAACTATATGCATGCCTGTGAAAATGGGAACTACAGCAATGAAGAAGAGGCAGAGCTGCTTTCCATGGTCACATTGGAAGTTATTACATTCAGGAGCTGTGTACAAAGGTGCTTGGTCACTGGGGCTCACGGCACATCATGAAGAGAATTGACCGGCCGCCTGGCGAGTAAAGCCGAGACACCAGGAGCAAGCGGAGCATGGGCAAAGACCAGGGCGGGGAAGGAAATGAGACCCGAGGGTGCCAGTCGCCCCGTGGGAACGACAGGAATCCCCGGTTTGGAACACTTTGGTCTAACTCTGAGTGTGAGCCAACATATCAACAGGAGTGCATGAAGGCATCAGAAGGTTCATTTCCATACAACAGAGGGTCTGCCAACAGGTGAGCAGACAAATCAAACATGATGTGGGGCTGGGGAAATGGTGCAGCAGATAATGCACTTGCTGTGCAAATATGTGGCCCTGCATTTGAGGCCCTAAGAATGCATTTAAAATCTGGATGTAGTCACATGGTATCTTGTTTGCGTTCTGGTGCTGTGATAAACCATGATCTAAAGCAACTTGGGGAGAAAGGGGCTTTATTTCATCTTATCCTTCCAGGTCACAGCCCATCGTTGAAGGAAGTCAGGGCAGAAACTGAAGGGACCTGGAGGTGGGAATGGAAGCCCTGGCCATGGAGGAATTCTGCTTCTTGGAGTGTTTCTTCTGGATTTTCCAGTTTGCTTTATTACACACCCCAGGACCACCTCCCCATAGGTGATATTGCCATCAGTAGGCTGGGGTCTTCTACATCAAACAGCAATCAAGAAAATGCCCCCGAGGCCAGTCAGATGGCTATGGTTTGGGTCAAGTTCAGAAGAGAGAAGACACAACAACAACTAGCAGCACATGTACACATTCTGCACGTCTAGCACTCCTAAGGCGAAAGGGGAGAAGGGAACGAGAGAATCCCCAGAAGGCTGTTCTATATCCTGTCTCAAAACAGGTTGTAAGGTAAGAACTAACACCTGAGACTGTCCTCCAAGGTCCACATGTGATCAATGGCAAGTTTGTGCTCACATTCACACACAAGTGCACATACTATCACATACATACACACACACACGCACACACAGTGGAGTCTCATCCAGTGTAAATGAATGAAACTGTATCAAATTTTCTTGCAAGAAAATGTTGGCAACCCAGAGCTCATCATGCAATCTTCAGACACAAAGAGACAAAAAAAAAAAGGCATTTTCTATCTTGGCTGAACCATGGAAGTACATGCGTGCACACACACACACACACACACACACACACACGTAAGTGAAACCATCAGATGGACTATGGGAGAGGAACAGCCCATTTCAGCCCTCCTAAACATGGTCCACTCAGGTCCCACTTCACACAGGAACATCTTTTCAAGACCTAGGGCACATAGATAGAGCATATAATTGCACAAAGACATTGCTGACAATAAGTCATAGATATAAAGAATAAGTGTACACAACAGACACTTGCCGACATCAAATTAAAGATATACAGAATAAGTAAGTGTACAAGACACTTGCTGATAATAAATTGAAGATTCATCTAAAAAGTGCACAAAGCAAACACTTACTGACAATGAATCACAATTTTACTGTAAAATAGTTATTGGACAGTTTTACAATCTATTACTGAGCAGAGTGAATTTGCGTACTGAAAGGATGCATTTGTGTTTTTAACCCTGAAGCATTAAGCCTTGGCTGGTTAGCTGACACCACAGGGCACAGACCACCCTCACCAGTTTTCAGAGGTGATCAATATTTGATTCTCTAATTATCAGTGCTGTGAGAACCCTTTCCATAAATACTTAGAAAAAATGGGAGAGGTATGTTTAGGGCCATTCCAGAAATTGTTGGAAATTTTATTATAACACCAATCCAAAATTTATCTAATTATCTTAATGATGCTAAAGTTAGCAACTGTAACAGTTTTAAAAATCAAACATTTTAACAAAACATAACAAAATGCTAATTTGATATCTACATTGCTGAGAACAATGGTAGAAAACACTAAAAGTCTATTTTCTTTTCATAATTAGACCAATTACCTTTATATAAGAGCAGACAACATTTTAGGCACAATAAAGACAGAAGGTGCCTTAGTCTCAGCTTTGAACCCAGGCCTCAGGCAGTGTCTGATGGTGCAGTGTGGTTTGACAGTGCACACCGTACAAGGTGAGCCTGTGGTGTATTCAGAACCAAGGCTGCAGGGAAGTTGTGTGATACAACATGGGATTAATTAGGGGTTTGAATTAACTTGTTTGTTGTGTTCAGAAACCTTTCACTGCTGCCAAACTTTCTGAAACTCCACATTCAGTTACACTATCCCATATAGGGTTACAACCCAGAGTTAAGGATCTGTGAGGGGAAGCAGGCAGGAAGATATGATGTTTTCCCTATATGATTTGTGTGTGTATGTGTGTTTTATGGATGCATGCACATATAACCTAAATATATGAATTTATAATCTATACATGTATATATCTCACCTATGAGTTTGTTTTATGTATATGTGCATATATATAAAACCTAAATATATGGATATGTAACCTATACATGTATACATCTAACCTATGTGTGTGTGTGTACGTGTGTATGTGTGTGTGTGCAAAAATCCTACGATGAGACATTACTTTGTATGCTAACTAAAAAGCTACTAGTAGGAGCTGGAAAAGTCTCAGCAGTTAAGCTGTCTCTCTTGCAGAGAACTGGAATTCAGTTTGGTCCACAACGCCTGCATTAGTTATACTACAACTACCCACAATGCTCTGCAACTCCAAAGCCAGGGAATCTCTCATTCTCTTCTGGTCTCCACAGGCATTGCACTCACGTTTTCCTGCTACCCTGCCTCCACACACACATATGCGCATAAATAAAAATAAAGTATTTTTAAAAGCAAAGATTTTTAAAAAATCTAAAGAACAGACAGCAAGATTTTCCAGGAAAAGTGAGCTTCACCCTGTCGTGGCTGAGCGTGTGTCAACTTAGCTGAATATTTTAGCTTCATAAATCACCAAATTTTCAAGTTGAGAGTGAGAGCTATTAATTGATTCATGGACCATGAAGGACCAGGCAGGGGCCATACGTCTCCTCGTCACAAGGCCACCGCTGGCTCTGCAGAGAACCCCTTTAACTTCCTCAGCATCTAATTCAATTAAAGGATTACTAGTTTTGCTGAGCAGGCCCCTGCAGATGAGAGTCTGGGTCCCGTTATCAATCCGGAGAACATGGAAGAGGTCAAGGGGCAGAAGTGCTGCCAGGACTGCAAGCCCCTGCAGTCAGCTACACATAGGGGCCTGGAATGAGATGGTTCCAACTGGCTGCTGCCACAAAGAAAATGTGCCCACTTCAAACATGGTTTTGAGCTAGTGTTGGTGGCATAAATAGAAATGTCTACATATAATTCGATAGTTCTTCCACTTCATGCCCTGTCCTCAACATTGACATTGAGTTAGAGGTTATTCTAGTGTTAAGATACTATAGTAAATGTCAGGTAAATATTGGTTTAGAGACAGAGCCTTGGGGCAGAAGCAGCTCGTAGAGGCCATCACTGTTATGAACTAAGAGCAACCCTGAGGAGCAGAGGACAGGCAGGAGGCCTGCAGAAGCCTCTGCCCTGGAGCCACTGGCCAGCATCCACCCTCCCTCCTTTATTCCCTCCCTCCACCCTTTCCTCCCTCCCTCCCTCCTTCTGTCAATTCCTTCTTGCAGTTGAGCCTCTTATGGCTCTGACTGGAGAAGAGCACATTGAAGAGGGATTTAGAGATCCATGGAAGTGTCAGCCACAACCTTGGTCCTGTCACCTGTAACACACTCAAGGACAGAAGCCACACATCGCTGGGGACCCTTCCTGTCCTGGTCCACAGACATGCTTTGCTTTGTTTTGGAGTCTGGGTCCTGCTCACTACTTACATCCTAGGAGCAAAATCTGCTGCCTCACCTAAGCCTCACAGATACAGTCTCCAGCTTCAGGACATTTCTGTTTCCCATTTTGCAGATGGTATAACAGAGTCTGGGACATTGAAAGGTTTTGGCTCCAAGCTGTGTTTGAAAAACTCCCTTAAACTACTCAGTCCAGCTGCCCGATTTAGTCAGGCAGATTCTCCTGCAAACCTAGCAGCTTCATTAAGGTTTAACGCACATTTGATTCACCATTTTATTTTACTTTATTTTGTTTGTAGGTTTACATGTTTATATATGTGCATGTGCATGTGCAGGTGAGCCTGCAGGTGTGTGCATGCAGGGCACATATGGTGCTCTATCGCTCTCCACCTTCTCTTTTGAGGCAGGATCTCTTGTTGAATCTAGGGCTCACTCATTGGCTAGGCTAGCTGGCCAACAAGTCCCAAGGATCCTCCCCTCTCCTCTACATGGCCTTTTACTTGGGGGCTGGGAATGTAAACTCAGATCTTTACTCTTATGTGGCGTCCTAGTTAGTTTTCTATTGCTACAATAAAACACCATGAACAAAGGTAGCTTGTGGATGAAAGGGTCTACTTCATTTACAGTTCTGTATCATTGAAGGAAGCTAGGGCAGGGACTCAAGGCAGGATCTTGGAGGCAAGCACTGAAATACGGACTATTTTGGAAAATGCTGCTTACCAACTTTCTCCTTGAGTCCGTGTTCAGCTACCTTTCTTATACTTCCCAGGTCTGCTTACCCAGGGATGACATTGCCCATAGTAGGCTAGGAGGCCCTCCCGTTCCCCTCCCTCCTCCCCCTCCCCCACCCACTCTCCCCCTCCTATGGTGGGGGCTGAGGTGGGGGCAGGGGCGGGGGCAAGCCCTCCATCAATATCAATCTCTAATCAGGACAATGCACCACAGGTTTGCCCAGAGGCCAGTCTGAAGGAAGCATTTTCTCAGCTGAGCTTCCTTCATGTGTACGTATTCTGATGTGGGAGTGTTCTCCTGTATTTTGTATTACTCTTATTGGTTGAATAAAGAGCTGCCTGGCTTATAAGATAGGTCAGCCCTTAGGTGGGCGGAGTAGACAGAACGGATGTTCTGGGAAGAGAGAAGTAAGTGAGCCAGTCGCCATGAAGCTCCCACCGCAGACGGAAGTACCGTAGATCCGTCCGGTAAGTCACCCACCTCGTGGTGACATACAGACTTTTATAATGGGTTAGTTTATGAGGTAAGGGCTAGCCGGGAATAGGCTAGAGATAATGGGCAAGGCAGTATTTTAATTAATACAGTTCTCCTGTGGTTATTTCGGGCATTAGCAAGCAATCAGTGGCTGAGCGGGCTGGCGGCTGGGGAACATAACCCATACCTCTCCCCCATTTACAACAGTATTCAACAATGTTAAGAAGATCTAGATTGTTTTCTCCCCCATACCCCATGGTCCATTTTTACCTTCCTAATTTCTGAGGTTACTTCAGGTTATACACTCACTTATTACAGTCTCACAAGGCTATTCCTGTAGATGAAAACTACAGGCCATTAATGATTGCTGAGAGAGAGAGAATAAGAATGAATCAGTTTTCTGTTAGGGACAAGCCCCTTCTGCAAGATAGTGTTTTGTAGCTATGACAGGGAAGGTGCCTCCATGGAATCTCAACAATATGGCTGCCTAAACAGGACCTCACAAAGGGCGCCACCAGTTGGCATGCCATCATAGATGAGGAAAATCTAATGATTTTTTTTTTTTTTGGTGCTAAGGACTTTCACCATCAAGCATCCACTCAATCTCCAAAAACACAGAAATTGTAAAATAGTATTTCCTCCCAAGGATACAACCCCTTCCGTTCTCAGGAAACAGCCTTTGGTCAGTCCTGTTGGAGACCATTTACAGTCACCTGGAAACATGTTGCTTGGAGGCAGCCTGTGTGTTGTGTGAAGACATGATTTCAAATGACTATTTCCAGCAAGCAACTCAAAGCCACAGGGCCAACCCGCCCAGTCTGGGCAGAACTGTCCCCAACAGGACAAGCAGCCCTATGGCCGGAAGAGTTACACTGGTTATGTCCAGTTAGCTGGCACTACAGGACACAGCCAAAGCAGCTGCAGTTCTTCTTACAGACAGACCCCAGAACATAGGGCCCCAGTCAGCTTCCGAGGGACATGGTTTCAATGGAGGCTATGTCCAGAGTTCCCAATCTTCTTATGAACAGCGGTCCTCCTGTAGCCAGCTCCTAGCCATAACCCAGGAAGCTACAGTGGCAGTTCTCAGAACAGCGGCTATGGATGGACTCAGAGCAGAGGCTATTGCCAACAGTCTGGCTATGGTGGACAACAGCAAAGCACCCGTAACCGCCTCACGGTTTGGGACAGCAGAACCATAATACCAGTAGCAGTGGGAGTGATGGAGGCAACCATGGCCAAGTTCAGTCCCTCACAAGTGGTGGGGGCAGTGTTGAGGACCAGAGTGATGACATCAGCGGTGGCTACAGGGAAGGCTTAGCAGAGCCGTGAGGACTGTGGCAAGTAGTCACAACCACAGAAGTGGTGGATTTGAACCCAAAGGTTTGGGAGGTGGCCTTAGAGATAGAGGGGAGATGAATTTGGAAGTGACCGTGGGGGCTTCAATAAATCTGGTGACGCTTGGGATCACGTATCATGTCACAATTCCAAATAGGATAAATCAGCAAACACCATCTCTGTGCAAGGCCTGAATGAGAACGTTACAATTAAACATGACTGATTACGACAAGCATATTGGAATTACTAAGTTGAATAAGAACACTGGATAGCCTATGATGTATTTGTATACAGACTGGGAAACTGGCGACCTGCAAGGACATTTGAGGGCTCACCTTCAGCTAAAGCAGCTCTCAACTGATTTGATGACAAAGAATTCTCTGGGAATCTTCCTCAAGGTGTCATTTGCTACTCGATGAGCATACTCCAATTGAGCTGGTGGACACGGTCATGGAGGCCATGGAGAAGGTGGTAGGAGTGGTGGTGGCCAGAGAGGATTTTCTAAAGGAGATGGCGGACAGAAACAAGTCAGGGCCTACATGTGAGTACATGAACGTCTCTTAGATAAATGAATGCCACCTGTGTGAGGCCCCTGAATCCAATGATCCATGAAGGGACCAGGAGGCTCTCATATTGGGGTAAATATTAAGATGTCAACATAGCAGAGGAGGATATCATCTAGGCAGCTGTCTGACTGACTCGGAGACCATGGGGTCTTCTAAAGGAACTGGGAACAGAGGTTGCTTTGGCCCTGACAAGATGGATTCTAGGGGGAGCACAGATAGGGTCTTATAACAGCCTGGTTCCTAAAGTTCTGGAGCATCTCTTCTTCCTATACCCAGTGTTATTCTTGTTGTTTTGTAGCCTTCCAATACACAATTGCCCATGGACTGTGTGTGTGTGTGTGTGTGTGTGTGTGTGTG
>JAQHUG010000240.1:2807854-2841027 GCA_028555095.1 Dicrostonyx torquatus
AGAGGTAAGAGGAGAGAGGAAGAAGGGTGGGGAGGAACAAAGGGGAAGGGGAGGGAGAGACAGAATTGTAATTGTAACCATATCTGTGGTTCCCATTACAAACTCTCATTTTACTTTAACGAAAAGAAAGGAGGGAGGGAGGGAGGGAGGGAAGGGAAAAGGAAGGAAGGAAAGAAGGAAGGAAGGAAAGAAAGAAAGAAAGAAAGAAAGAAAGAAAGAAAGAAAGAAAGAAAGAAAGAAAGAAAGAGTCGAGGCAGCCTTTGAGGAGCACCAAGTCCAGAGATGTGGTGAAGCCTGACGTTGAACTGGGTGTCATGGTTTGAGACCTGGGCCCAGGGCTCACTTAAAACAAGTGAGTCGGAATCAGGACTTTCCAAAGCCCACTCCAAGGTCACGCACTCTCTGTTATGATGAACTTGAGAGTCAACACGGAGAAGATAGATGGTGAGAGAATGAGTTCGATGATGTCACTTCAGCCCAGAATCACACTATGCTGGCAGCTCCATCCAGCCTTTGACCCTTTAAGTGAATGATCCACTAAATCCTCTTTATCCAGCTAACACTGGGTTACACACTGCCCTCCTGTGACCCTGGAGCCTCTGTGAGAACATGTGACCTTTCTCTTCGTGACTCGGAGCTCTGTGTCTTATGAACAGTCTAACGATGGCACTGGAGGGAACACTTCTAAAAAGTTCTGTCGCGCCCTGCATTGCCCATCCTGGGAAGGAAGTTCAAATTCGCTAGAGCCACACATATTTCTCTAGTTTAGCTCTCTGGCTGCACAGGCTGCTTCAACTCTACGTGCAGCCCTTCTGTAGTTAACTCCACATACAGCAGGCCAGCCTGGCCACCCTCCCAGCAGCAGCCTTTGCCAGTGGTGACTGCTATCAGAGTCTGGAGTCAGGCAGACTCACCTCCATAGCACGGTAAGATAATCCCTTAAATGGAACACAGCAGCTTATGTTTATTGAGAAGTTCTTTTTGAGAGAGGTTTGCATAATATCCAAACAGTATTAAACAAGAAAAAGCATTCCCTTCAGTAATCAGTTCAGCAGGGATGCTGTTTGTTTTCGCTCTTGCTATAGCTCACGAATCCAACCTGGAATTCCAGAGAAAGCTACCCTCAGCTTATGATTTAACATTCACCAACAACTGCAGAGGTTTGCAAGTCTGAGGACTAAAACATCGTCCCTCAAGCTCGATTCTTTCAGTGAGAGGGAACAGGAAATTACTCCGGGGAAGAAGGCTCTTTTATCTCCCAGCTGTAGATGTATTTAGAATGGAGGGATTAAGGAGGTCAGAGCATAGTCCTCCCTTGACTAAATGGGGTTGATTTATTGCTTGGCTCCTTTATAATTCTTTCCTAAGTAAAGGCATACAATAGTATTTAACAGCTTGGGTTTGGAATTCCCCAAGCATGAATCCAAAATGTGCCAACATCTCTCAGATGCACATGCCTATGGGAAAAGTGCTGGACCATTTTGAACCTCAAACTCCCCTTCTATAAAATAGTTTGATAATAAACCTTACTGGATTTTTTTGAAGACTGCACAGGATAATGAATAAAATACACTTGGTTCTTGGGGCCTCATCAATGCTCCTTTTGAATAGTATGCTATTTTCATTTATTCTTATCCTCTGTGGACTAGCGGCCATAGGACCCTCTTGTCTCCCTCCAAGAAGGCAGGTTCACCTCTATTCAGAGAACTTAGGCAGCCAAGAAGAACAGCCTTGCTAGAAGTGATTCAGGCTGAATGGTGGTGGACCAATGAGCTTAGCTGTCCTCTCTGAGAGAATGAACATTTCAGAACCTTGTGGCATTGTGACCTTTTAAGTGCCAGGAAGCTCAGCATGGAAGGAGATGTTTACTCTGTGTCTAGATTTTAGGAAGCATTTCTCTACTTTCTCGGCTCTCTCTCCCTTGACTTTGAATTATATAAATGTTAGAAGATGATGTTCCTCCACTTGCCATTTTGTCTCTGCCTTATCCCACCAGGCCTACTAGGTCTCTGCTCTAAAGTTTGGCCAGAGATGATCAAAAATCCTTATTTGATCCTGCTGAGCAACACCCAGAGTGACGACTCCAAGCTAGAGGCCTGGAAGGAAGGACGAAGACCTGGGCACCCTGCTAGTTCACAGATGAAGCAGCCCTTGGGGATGAAGCACTTAAGGGTGACTGCAGGGTTGGGGAGAGAGAAGCTGGGCAGGACTGTGGTACCTGTGTGTTCTGAAGACCAAGGCTTCTGCCAAAGTCTTTCTAACAATAAATTTTAATACCTAAATAGAGGGAAGGATGAAACAAAACTGACATATAGGATGGAGTCACCTCCAATAAGACTTCTGTCCCTCCTCATCTAGAAAAGGGCCTCCTTTTGGAGTTCCTTCTGATGTAGACAGCCACTGTTTAAGCACTTTGGTAGAGATGGTTTATGCACATACTGAGACAAGATACCTGCATTTGAAAACTTAGCCCAAGGAAGGACCTCAGCTGGGGAAGCCATGGCACTCTGTTTAGACAGGGGATGATGACCACACAGGTGAGGTTTTCTTCAAAATACATGCAGAAATGAGATTAATCATGCTTAAAATGGGGACATTTGGGGTATCTTTTATATGAAAGAAGAAATTAGATCCATCGGATAATGACCTCTTTGTATTCTTCTTATGTATTTATTTATTGAACAAATATTTTGCAAGATATACTCTGCTCAAAGGCATATATATGTATATATGTATGTATGTATATATATATACATATATATATATATCAGGAAACAAGAATGATAGAGAGTCTATCTGCAAGATTTCTGTGCAGAGACCGAGTAAAGTATTGTACAATTAGCTATTCAATTATACTGCTGGGGAGATGGCTCAGTAGATAAAGGGAATTGAAGTTACAAAAAGAAATCAAGGCAAGAGTAGCTCTTGCTTGTAATTCCAGAGCTCCAGAGCTGGGGAGGCAAAAGCATGAGAATCCCTGGGGCTCTCTGGTCAAATTGTCAAGGCCGAAGAGAGACCCATCTCAAAAAACAACGTGGATGGTTCCTAAGACATAACACCCAAGGTTGACTTCTGCTATCCCCATGCACATGCATGCACACACACAGTGCACAAATGTGTGCATACAGAGACACACATATTCATTTAAAATCATGACAAATACTTCCAAGAGGCGTAAGAATCACTCTAAATGAAATAAAGAGGAACCTTCCCTAATCTGAGGAACAGATCATATTTGAGCAGAACACTAATGAATGAGAAACTAGCCAACAAGCAGCTTGGAGAAAGGAAACGGTCCAAGGCAGAGAACATGGCACATTATAAGCCTGAGACAGGCGTGAGTGCAAAAGCTGTTTGAGCTGGGAGAGTAGAGAAGATGCCCAGGAAGACTCTGGAAACTTAAGAGGCCTTTGTCTTTCCTGCCATGAACGTCTTTGTAGTTCTGGGACATGTGTGCTGGCACAAGTAGGGTTTGTCATTGGTGCTATATTTGATGGTTTAGGAAAGTCTTCCTGGGACCAACGTGAAGAACAATTTGGACAGAGCAGAAAGGAGCACAGACTCATGAATTATTTAGTGACAACAAAAAAGGGTAGGTGGAGGGAAAGCCAACAACACTTGACCATCTAGTGAATGCAAAACCAACAGACACGTCAGTCATCTGATGTGTTAGAGGAAAAGGACCCTCCAAGAATCATCAGCATGGGGACCCAGAGGTCCATTAGGAAGCTGAGATAAGCCTGTTAACTGCCTTCATGGCGTGTGGGTTATTTCTCTCCTAGCAATAACCAAGCACCTGACAGAAGCTATTTAAGGGAGAGAGGTTTTACCCTGAGCCACAGTTGGAGGAATACTGATCCATCGTGGTAGTAAAGATTGGCAGCTGGAAAGTTTGGTCCTGTAGAGACAGGAGCTGATGGTAAGTCACATCACAGCCTCAGAAAGGAAACAGAGCTTGGGGCTGGAAGTGGTGGGGCCAGGCTATCGCCCTCAAGTTTGTCTCACCAGTGACGTGCCTCCTCCAGCTACACTCTACCTCTGAAGATTCCAAACCCTCTCAAAATAAAGGCACGAACTGAGGGTCAATCACTCAAACATGGTTATTGGGGAGACATTTCATACATTACAAAGGAACAGAATGATGGACGTGTGATGTCTATAGCCCCAATGTGGAGTCTTGACTTTGTCCAGTACTCTGGGTGCTTCTGTCTAGACATCATTGCTCCACTGGCTAAGAAAGGGAGCTTGGAGGAGGAGTGTATACAAAGGACTTCTTAGCTCACTAAGCCCTAATTCCCTGCTCACTCTGAAGGAACTAATAGTAATATAACAAAACTACCTTATTTATAATTAAACGACTGCACAGGTTCTAGTTAGTGGTTATTGAGTGCCTATTTTCAAAGCACTTCTATTGATTTGCTCACTCCATATTTTATTTCTTTTTATTTATTCTCTCATATAACACATCCTGTCCACAGCCTCCTCTCCCTCCACTCCTCCCAATCCCTCACCACTTCCCCTCTCTCCCAGATCCACTGTCCCCTCCATTTTTCTTCAGAAAAAAGCAGACCTCACAAGAATATCAACCAACCCAACATGGCACAAGATTCAATAAGTCTAGGCACAAACCCTCATATCATGGCTGGATGAGGCAACCAAGCAGGAGAAATAGGGTCTCAAGAGCAGGCAAGTGAGTCAGAGACAATCCCTACTCCCATTCTAAGGAGTCCCACAAAAAATTCCCAAGCTAAATAACCCTATCATATATACAGGGGACCTAGCACAGAACCCTGCAGGATCTCTGATTGTTGCTTCAGTCTCTGTGAACTCATAAACTCTGCTTAGTTAATTCTGTGTGCTGTGTTCTCCTGGTGTCCTCGACTCCTCTGGCTCCTACAATCCTTCATCCCCATCTTCACAGGATTCCCTGAGCTCTGCCTATTGTTCGGCGGTGGGTCTCTCTGCACCTGCTCCTATCAGTTACAGGATGAAGCCTCTCTGATGGCAATTGGGCTAGGTGCAGATCTATGAGCATAGATAGCAGAATACTGTTAGGAATCATTCATTGACTTTTTTCTGTCATTGTATTTGATTCTACCCTAGGTCTCTGAGCCATCCAGCTTCTAGCTCTTGATTAACCAGGCAGTGTCAGGAATGGCCTCCCTCTTGTAGCTTGGACAAGTCATTGTTGGCCACTCCCACAAGCTCGAAGCCACCATTACCCCAGAATATCTTACAAGTAAGAGAGATGTGGGTCAATGGTTTTGTGCTCACTCCACAAACTGCTATGTATTAAACTGCTATGTATTAAACTGCTATGTATTAAAGAAAAAACAGGTGTCCAGACAACTTGTTTGTTACTAATATGCAAAAATGGTTGCATTTATGTTAGTCATCTTCTGTGCTTCAGCACACTCAATCCATTCAGACAGAAAACCCTAAGGCAAGGCTTTTCAGAGCACTCCCACGCTGACAAAAGATGGACCCACTGGACACCTATTTCACAACCTTCTTGCCCTCCTCCTTGTCTTATGACAAAGGAACAAGGATATCCACTTACACATCAATTCATCATGAACTGGCTAGCATTCTGATTGTGGGATCGAGTGCCAAGGACTGATGTCACAGTGTGTCACCTCTTGGACTGGTGGTAGAAAGTAGGTAGGACAATGTGGCCTCTGAATGGAGTTAGTAGCTAGCAGTTAGCTAGGAAATTAGGAAAGCTCAGATGGGAAAAGGCTGGCCATCTGAAGCAGCATTCTGCATAGCTCTTTTTTGGTATGGAGGAGTCAAAGATGTGGAGAATTCACACAAGGCTCCATCCATCCCTGAGTATTTATAACCAGGTAATGGTTGCTGGGCAAGACAGATTTTCTTTCCTGGTGTAGCCACTGGGAAGTTGCCAGTATGCTTCACCCAACTTACTATATTTAGTCCTAAACAAAACCATGGGATTACAAAAAAAACAGACGTAAAGTAGAAGGAGAACAAGCTGGGAAGAGGAAAAGGATCAGTGGGTGTGGGAGGGGACAAAAGAGGGTAATGGGTGTGTGCAAACACAGTATTTTATTATACATGTATAAAATTAATGAGGCTCATTATTATACATGGCTACTATATGCAAATAGAAATTAAGTATTTTTTAAATAAAAGTGGGAGGGGCAAGATGTCTCCATGAGTGAAAGCTCTTTGTGCATGAGGCTGGTGACCTCAGCTCCATCCCTAGGACCAAGAAAGCTGGCCTCGGAAATCGACATGCACATTCCCACAGCAAACACATTAAAAATAAATTGAGTTTTTTTTAATGAGGCCAATCGGTGAACATACACATCCTGTGATAATCAATTGTGTACTGCAGGAAGTTTCACTCACAGCCCAGGAGAGGAACCCAGCTGGACTATAGAGAGATTCAGTCTTCCAAGCCTTCACAATCGAAAGCTCACTCTACAGCTGCGACAATGAAGCTCTTAGCTCAATGCTTAATTCCCCTGCAACACTCATTCGAGAGAGATCTGAATCAGCCTGGTTCACAGCTATATCCTGTCTCTCACCAACATGGCATCTATCATGAGATGCTCAAGCCAAACCGTCGACAATGCTATATTCAGAACTGTGAGCTAGACAAACCCTTTTCTGTATAAAGTACCCAGCCAGTGATGTTTCATAATAGTAACAGAATTGTGTTAATACAAATGGATATGAATACATCATATTTCAAAAGTGAAGAAACTGAATACTACATAGAAAGGACATGATTTAAACCCATATGATCCTAACTTTAGAGAACTCCTGCCATGATTTGTTTCCTAGAATTAGATCAGTGCATAAGTTCAAGGCAGCTGAAGGTACATACTAAGACCCTGTCCAAGAAAACAAGACGGGTTGATGGATGGATGGATGGATGGATGGATGGATGGATGGATGGATGGATGGATGATATATGGATAGATTGATGGATGGAAAGACAGACAGATAGACAGACAACACTTGTGGAGTAAATCAGTGTTCCAGAACTTTCAAGCTGTAGAAACTATAAATGAGAACCTTTTTAAGATGGCACAGGGCAGTCCCCAAGGAACTATTTTAAGCTGCCAATCCCAACCCCAACTCCTAGGTAAAAATCCTTGCCATGGTCACTTACTTTCTAGTGGAAGGAGCTACTCAATCAGATTGGGGTGACAGTATAGAAGTTTGTTGTAGACTTGTCATCTTCAAATCTGCTTGCACACTATACCAAACCCAAAGCTAATGACAGTACTTATGTTCATACTCCACCTTATCAGCATTAAATCAAGGGCCTGGACACTGACATTTGTGTTTAATTTTATTTTTTCAATTAACTTATAAAGAAATAGGCTTCCATATGTGGTTTTCATGCAGGTTTCATTTTGGTTGTTTCTCTCCTCTGTTTCCCTTTCCTTGCCATACCATTTTACCCCCAGTGTCCCTGCTTCTATTTTACTCCTTTTTCCTCTCCCATCTCCTGTCTTTGAGTCTATTTTTTCCAGTATCATGGGGTCCCTTTCTAGTTTTTACCCATATTTTCTTCCACCTGGATATGCATATTTATTAGAACAGGCTAGGATCTATATATGGGAGAGAGAGTATGTTTTTCTTTTTGAGCCTGGTTTACATTCCTTAAAAATAACATTTTCTAGTTGTTTCCATTTTCCTTGAAACTTTCATCATTTTACTTTTCTTTTCATCTGAATAAAATTCCACTATACATACTACCATATTGTCATTATCTTTTCACCTGTGGATGGATGTGTGGGCTGTTTCCAGTTCCTAGATATTATGAATAGAGCAGCAATGGCTCTCGATGTACATGTGTCTCGGCTTGTAGTATGTGCCAAGGAGTGGTTGGTATGGCTGGACCATACAGTAGCTCTATTTTTGATTTTTGAGACACCTCCATGCTGATTTCCAGAGTGTCTATGCTATCCTACCCACCCACTAGCAGTCGATAAAGGTCTCTTTTGCCCGCATCTTCACCAGTATTAGTTGATATTTGTTTTCTTGATAGTGGAAATCCCCACTGGTATTTCTTATAAACCACTCAGGTGACTCCAACATATGGTCCAGACTGAAAAGCACTGGTCTCTTAATCAAAAAGACACAGCACTGCTCTTGCCCTCGTCTTTCCCCTTTCTCAGCTATTACCTTATAAATCCAGACTTGAAGGGTCTTAGGTATTCAAGTTATTCATTTAATTTGACCAAAATTTTGTGAGACCTTCATGCTTAGACAAAACAAAGAAACCCAACACACAGCTTAGTTTCTTTGTGGCTCATACATTAAAGTCAGGCAAAGCAATGAGTATGTATCATAGGTATCTAACAATGGTATACTATACAAGAAAACATCATAGAGATGGAAGGGAGTGGGAGGAATTATGGGAGGAAGGGTCCTAATGAAACATGAAGTTATTCTCTAGGCAGTTAGGATGAATACCATAGAGGTTCAGAAGATGAAGAAAACATGGCTTAGCTTTTTGCACTTTTTAACTATTTTATCTTGAGGCAATTAGAAAGCCAGCTAGACTGGCAAGAACTAACCCAAAGAAATGATGCAGGATTCTCCTCTATAAGCTGTGAATATGTTTTATTATCATTGGTTAACAAAGAAGCTGTTTTGGCCTATGACAGGGCAGAATAGAGCTAGGCAGAAAACTAAACGGAATGCTGGAAGAAAGAAGGCAGAGCCAGGGAGATGCCATGAAGCTGCTGAAGGAGGCAGACACCATGTAGCTGCCCAAGAAGCAAGAGGTAACAAACCACGAGCCTTGTGGTAAAATGTAAAATAATAGAAATTGATTAATTTAAGATGTAAGAACTAACTAAGAATATGCCTGAGCCAACCTCCAAAAAGTGTTGTAATTAACAATTTTATGTGATTATTCAGGTCTGGATGTCTAGGAAACGAAAGTGAAGTCTCCACTTACAAAAAAAGTGACTGAGGATGTGGTCCAGTTAGCAAAGTGTGTGAAGGATGGAATCCTGGATGCCTAACACCCAGGAAAAGCCAGGCAGCCTATACATTCTGGGGTCATAGAGACGGGTGTTTTCCCAGAGCTTTCTTGCCAGCAAGGTAAGACAAACTGGTAAACTACAACTTTAGTAAGAGACCCTGCCTGAAAAAAGTAATGTGTAGGGGCTGGATAAATGACTTACTGAGTAATTTGCTTCTCTTGCAGAGAGGACCAGAGTTCAATTCTCAGCACTCAGGTTAAGCAACTCACATCCCCCTAATCTCTAGCTGTAGGGGATCTGATGCCTCTGGCTTCCTTGGGGACTGCACATTCACAACTTCCCCACACACATGCAAATATAAATAATTAAAAATAAAATAAAGATTAGAAGAAAATGGTGGGGCTATTATGACTAACACCTGACATTGACTGTGACCTTCACAACATACCCATGTTCTTATGCATCCCCCACACACCTGCACACACACAGACACACAACACAAAAAGAACATAAATAAATCTCACCTATCCCCTCCCAATTTTCCCATATTGCAACAATGTTAATAGCTACAGAGTGTATGGCATCTCTTTGTCTTTCACTAAAATTTTAAGAGTGAGCAACAGAATCTAAAAACCAAAAGTGTGGTCCCAGGTGACTTCATCATGAACATGGGTTAATGCCTCACTTCAAATTGTATCAGGGGAGTAACTGACCTTGGAAGGGTCATTTGTAGGTAAAAGGGATGTGGGATAATCCCTGATGGACAGGACACATATAAATTGAACATCTGTTTAAGGAGATCATGAGACTCTTGACTGGCAAGCAACTAAGTGGGTGGGTAGGGAGCTTCCCAGAGTAAGTCTTTCTTAATCTTATTAAAGTTTAATATAAAACTGCTTAAGCATTTTATCACAAATCTTAATTTCCTCTCTAGTAAAAGGTTGTGAATTACATCATGGAAAAGTTTCTATCAGACACCAGGTTTGGAATAATTTTTCTTTATTATAAACCATGTGATACAATGGAGGACCATCTCCATTCAGGAAGGAATAGACATGATGGGAAGAACTGAGGCCCTGGAGAGAGTGACCAAGAAGACATCCATGGGCAACGGAATAGCATCGTGGAAGTTCAAGCTCTGATATGATGCACATGGCATTTGTTGTGCATTATTTTTAAGTCAGACTCTGATTCCTCTACAATACAAGTTCCTTTGAATATTATCAGGTCTGTGATTGATACAAAGTAAATACTGACTGACTGGAGGAGTGTTTTGGTACTCACATCAGCAACTAGTATTGATTGTATGAGTATGTATCGTTCAATCATGACTCCATATTATATATGGTGTGAGGATCGTTAAATCTTAACCATATTTTATGTCATGTAAGGGTGGTTCAGTCACAGAACATTTTATGAACTGATACTTGGGGAGCACATGCATAGTGTCTTAAATCCAAAACATCCTTTACAGCCTCTTGTTTCTAGTTTGCTCCCCCAGATAGTGGTGTCATTTTGATGGCTGTGGAGTCTTAAGAGGTGGGGCCTGCGTGACTATTGTCACTAGGGAACTTTGGAGGTTCCGTCTTACCTCTGTTACTCTACTTTCCAGATACCCTGGGATGTGAAGAACCTACACCCCATACTCCAACAGCTGTGAACTCTGCCATGTCTTCCTCATTATGATGGGTGGAGTGAAAACAAAAAAAAAATCCAAAACCAAAAACAAAACAGGCAAACAAAAACCCAAATCTTTTATCCCATACATTGTTTCTTTCGGGGGTTTTGTCAGAGCAGCAGAGTAGTACCAAATACAACATGTAAGAGTTCACGGATACCAGCGTTAAACCATGAAAAAAATTCAAACTTGCATTGGACAAACAAAAAGTTCTCCAAGAGGATATGCTACTGGGGGTTCAGGAGCCAGCCAATAAGGCCCCACTACAACTGTGAGGAACAAACCCATGGTCCCCGGGAGTTAGAAGCTACAGAGCATGATTACAAACCAAGTATGAGCCTGCTTATGGTATACTGTGAAGACGTGCCACTCTGGGTTAGTAAAAAGCTGAATGGGCAATAGATGAGCCTGATTTCCAGGCAAAGAGGATGCTAGGAAGTTGGTGGCAATGCTAGGATGCAGAACAAACAGCATGAGCAGTACAAAATAAAGGTAACAGAGCTATGTAAAAAAAACATAGATTAAAAGATATGGGTTAATTTAAGTTATAAGAGCTAGTAAGAAACAAGGTAATTACTGACCAAGCTTTCATGAATTGGGAGCTGGTTAACAGACAGAGAAAGACTTGCTTCAGGAGTCTAGACATGAATCCCAACTGTGGTGCTGAGATAGATCTGCATGTGCACAAAAATTCACAAAACTGTGCACAGTAAGCCAATGGCTTCACATTTTTGCCACTAAAGTCCTATCAGATTTGTGTGTTGTGTATGTGTAGGAGTTGTATGTCAACCAATGCAGTACTGTCCCTTTCTCCTGCTCTAGCCCCTTCTCCCACACATGGGCAGGCCTCCAGGCACAATACTTAAACTGCAGTGCTGTCTTTCATTTCTACCCTAGGGTGATTGACAATGTAAAGACACATAACTTCACCAATCAAGATTCTCTCTCCCCAAGTGTCAGAAGTACTAACAATATAATCTCTTGTTGTGAATCAGCCATATTCCAACACATAGATACAGAAATGGAGGAAGAGTGTTCGCAGAGTAAGGGAGAGACATGTGTGAGCCCACCAAAAGATCTGAGAATAGGGGAGAAGAGGGAGGAAAGACAGAAAAGCAGAGAGGGAGAGAAAGAATGAGTAAAGCAGGTTGAATTATTTTTGTTGTTGTTTTTGTTTTGTTTTGTTTTTTGTTTTGTTTTGTTTTGTTTTTGAGACAGGATTTCTCTGTGTAACAGCCCTGGCTATCCTGAAACTCACTCTGTAGACCTGGCTGGCTTCAAAGACACAGAGATCCACCTGCCTCTGCCTCTGCCTTCTGACCGCTGGGATTAAGGGTATGTGCCACCAGTCAGGCAGGTTTCTAGTTCCTAATCTTCCCTTTAAGGGCCACCTAAAGCAAGCAGTACTTGGTATGTACGTAGTAGTGCTTACCTATCTTCCCAGTACTCTAGATGCCGAGGCAGGAGAATCTCAAGTTGAAGCCAGACCAGGCTAAGTAACAAGACCCTGTTTTAAAACAAGCAAGGCCAGCGCTGTGTGCTTGCTGGCCAGTGGGTCCTCTGAGCTCCCAGATGCCTGATAGCTGTCTGGCCTCTCAGACACACACTTTGGATGAATCCAAGTGTCTTTAAGGACACAGTCTCTCACCATGGGCTAGTGATAGTCTGGAAGACTCGACCTCTTGATGTCTCAGTTTGTTTGTCTTTAAGACTAGGATCACAGAACCTTCTAGAGAACCCAGAGGATGACAGAGCAGCATGCATCGTGTGGGAGAGCCTGAGTACTGCCACCGTTGTATTTCTCACATGGCTTTACGGGGATCTGCCCAAATCCCCAAACTCATTCCAGACCCGCAATAGCTGTCCATGTTGGTGTTTTCAGGGGTAAGAAAGCAAAACACAGAAAAAGATCACACCCATTAGGAGCACCTGAAGATGTCCCCAAACACACACACACACACACACACACACACACACACACACAAAGGCACCTTGAAATGAGAGATCTAACAGAATACAAAGTTACGAACATCAAGTGTTTTGCTTTATTTTCTTAAATCCTGGTAAGATTTGTTGTGAAGTTACAGCACGGTGCCAAAAATAGAAACTCGAGGCCTTAGAACCAAGATTGGCTTCCTTCCCCCTGAGGCACGGATGCAGGGGAGACTTGTGGATGACATTTTATATCTACTCTGTAAGCTAGGGTTTATAGAACACGCTCCTGTATTTTATTTTACTTTTAGATGTACAACAGCCATTTGAAGCATGTACTATCATAGCAATGTTACATGTGGGCAAACGAAGACTCAGAGACAACAATGTCACCCTGTCACTCCGCTGCTTCGTAGTCACAGCCAGGGTAGAGGTCCTCCATCTGAACTCTAAGCCTTTTCAGTGGCCGTTTCTTATGTCTACAAATGAATTCTCCACAGAGGAACGTGGATGTGGTTATTTCTTTACCTCTCTGAGTCTCCCACAAACTTCTTACTTCCAGCCCTGGATACTGGATGCTCTCAGAAGTGCAGAGAGGGTTGTGAACCATCCTCATTGCATGGAGAATGAGGTCAGGCCTTCAGCAATTCAATACAAGGTGACCAACCCTCAGATGTATGTGTGCCTGCAGAGTCAGTCCAAATAGTTCTTGATTTTAAAATCTGGTATTCTCATCCATTAGATGACACTGTTTCTTGAGTTTATTCCTAACCCTGGAATTCCAGGATCTCCACTGGGATGGGTGGCAGAGTCACACACTCCGCACGGTCAGACAACTGTTAGCACTGAGGGAGAAACACACACACTTGATTTTCCAGTGGAGGGGACAGAATGAAAATGAGAGTTAACAAAAAGTAAGGTGATAGTGTATAAATATGACACAAAAATGAGGTATATAAAATATATAGAGACAAATATGTCAGATGTTGTCTTAGTTAGGGTTACCAGTGCTGAAATAAAGCACCATGACCAAAGCAACTTGAAGAGGAAATGGTTTGTTTAGCTTACATTTTCACATCATGATTCATTATCAAAGGAAGTCAGGACAGGAACTCAATCAGGGCAGGACCCTGGAGGCAGGAGCTGATGCAGAGGTTATAGAGAGTGCTGTTTACTGCTTTGCTCCTCATGACTTGCTCAGTCTGCTTTATTAGGAACCCCAGGATAACCAGCCCAGGGAAGGCACCACCCACAATGGGCTGGGCCCTCCCTCATCATTTATTAATTAAGAAAATGCCCTACAGGCCTGCCCACAGCCTGATCTCATGGAAGTATTTTCTCAACTGAAGCGCCTTCCTCTATCATGACTCCAGCTTGTGTCAAGTTGACATAAAACTAGCTAGTACAGAGATAAAGATGCAATATATATGTGTGCATGTATGTGTGCATATATATTGATACACTCAGATGTGTATATGTGTGTGTGTATGTATGTATGCTGGGTGTAATGAGGCACACCTTTAACAGCAGCACTTAGGAGACATAAGCAAGCATATCTCTGTGAGTGCAAGGTTGGGTCTACATAGTGAGTCCTAGGACAGCCAGGGCTTAGTGAGAACTTATCTCAAAACAACAACAATAAAACAAAACAATATATACATACAGTACATAATAATATCCACATAGTACATTGTTTTATATATATATAACATGCATATATTATATATGTTGCCTGTATATTTTTCCAATATTTCTATGTTGGAATATGCTGGACAGAATGATTATCTGTTCCCTTATAATAAAAGAATATAATGAGCAACTTACCTAGATATGTACTAAGTTGGAGTGTTTCTGTGGAATTACCCCAGGAGAGTCAGAGAAATGACCCTTGGGCCTGAGAGACTGCTGAGGCTTCTGTAGCTCCAGGGCACTGTGCAGCTGGGAACTCAATCTGGAGACATTGACGGTTTAGACATGAAGCACCCCATAATTAAGTCATGTATGTTAAAAGCTTTTCTGTAGCTGGTGGCACCACTGAGGGGTGACTATATCCTGATGGTGCCATGGATGGCATTTTCACTAGGAAGTGGAGCCTCCTGGGAGAAAGCAGGTCACTAGACTAGGGAGTAAGCCTGTGCAGGGTCACCCATCTGCACCCTCTTTAATATGCTCTCTCTTCCTTAACCACGCCCCCATGTGCTGTCTGATATGATGTCCTGTCTTGCCATCAGGCCACAGCAGAGGGACCAAGCATCATGGACTAAACTACCTAAATATGTGGGCCAAAACATCTTGTCTCTTAAAATTTATTTGCGTGGGTATTTTGGTATCGTGTTAGAAAGCTAATTATGCATCTGTTTGGATACTAAAGTTCTTATTGGTAAAATAATGGTGTGGGGGTTGAGTAAGAGTGTGGTGTGTGCGCATGGCTGCATGGCATCCTATACACATAAACCATAAAATCCTAGAGCCTGTACCAGGAAAGGCCAGCTATGGGGACAAGAGGTGAGTCAAGTGAGAAGACAAATGGAGTCATCTGGGTTCTACAGCAGTATCATGCCAGGCCACTGCTGACTTTATGCAAAAGTGTAACGACTACACCAGCTGGAGAACCTGTCCTTCAAGACTGATAATATGAGCTTAGCGACCACCACAGCCAAACCAGCAGCGCTCCCAGGCAACAGGAAAAGACTTTGTGCTAAACGCACAGCAACAGCTTCGGTGAAGAGCATAAGCACCTCTGCGGTACTGGAATTGCCACGAGACGTGGCTCTGGGTAGGATATGAGACATACTCACAGGACAAGGTTTGGGAGATATTTAATTTAGATAATCAAGGAATGTGACCCAACTCCTACTTTTAACTAGGACAGTGGCTCACTTGTATCACACTTAATCTTCTGCCAATAATAACTACAGAATCTCTGTAAAAAAAAAATTCAATGCTGCTTGGAGTCACTGAAGGATCAACCAAAGCAGTCAAATTGATGAAGTGGGGTCACAAGAGATGAGAACAACATTGGGGTGAGCCCTTTCCCCTTGCTGTGTTTTCCAGTTGGTAATGCAGGCCACTCGGAGCAACCACCCTAGACCTTACAGCTCTCTCACATAGATGGATTGCCCTAGACTTAGGCTCAGGTACAGAGGCATCCAGAACTCCAAAGTCCAAAATCTTGGAGATAGAAGAGAATTTGTGATAATTAAGCCAAATACTCCATACACATTTTTTACTTAAATATTGCAAACCTCAGGGGGAACACACACACACACACACACACACACACACACACAGGAAGGGGGAGAGAGAGAGAGCTGGGAGCTCAGGAAGACAATTCTAAGAAGCTGGAAAAAATCTAGAGTTGCAGAGACAAAAATTACAGCTCCAAGGATGCAAGTGGCAACCTAGTTTGAATGGGGCAAGGAACACAGGCTTAGAGTTGATGCTGCCTCTGGGTATTGCCTGTGGATCAGGGGTAGCAGTTTCAGGGTGTAAACAAGCAAGAGATAGAGTCACATCATGCAAAATCCAAAACCTGCCTCCACTAAGGTGTGATGACTTCCTCTGCTATTCCTCTCCACCAGAAAGTAAAGCCAAACCCCTTGTAGAGGAAGATAGCATTGTGCAGAGTCTCCTACAAAAAAAAATTAAAAAATACTAATCAGGCCTTTTCATGGCTATTAGTGGTTGTCAACTTGACAACGTTGGAATTATCTAAAGCCAAGTGTGCGGGAATACCTGTAAGGGATCTTTTTTGATTACATCATTTGCAGTGAGAAGACTCACACTAAATCTGGATCTTTTTGAGTTGGGAAGATCCACCTTGAATCTGGACCACACCTTCTGATGGCAGCCTATGTAAGGACACGGAAGATGGAAGCACTTGCTCATTGCCTGCTTGCTCTCACTCTCACTGGCAAATGCATTCCTTTACTGGCATTAGTGCCTACTCCTTTAGGATTCCACGGTATACTGAAGACCAGTGCAACACCCAGCCTTGTGGACTGAACAAGTACTAGGTTCTTGAACTTTCTATTAGGAGGCAGCCATTGTTTGACTAGTTGATCATAACCTATAAATATATATATACTTGTAAATGAATATGTATATATTTATATACATGAATACATATGCATATACATTTATGGGTAAATATAAATGTGTGTGCTTATTTTTATGTGTATAAACATATATACATATATACACACATACATTTACACACATGTGTGTAAATATATGCATGTATACATATACATATTTATATATGATATTTATGTATGTAAACATATATCTATGGGTTATGGTCCAACTGCATATATATGTGTGTGTGCTTATAGAACATATATTAGAGAACCCTGACTAAAATATTACTAAACAGGTCTCCTTAGAAACAGAATGGGGAGATGGCTAAGTGGTTAAGAGCACATATTCCTCTTGTAGAGAACCAGAATTTAGTTCCCAATGCCCACATCAGGTAGCTGACAACTGCCTTTAACTTTAGCTTAATCCATTGCCTTCTTCTGGCCTCTGTAGAAACCTTCACTTGAATGCATACATTTATGAACACACACACACACATACACACAAATGATTATGAAGAAGATGATGATGATGATGGTGATGATGATGTTATGATGCTGATATCTTTTTAAAAAGAGAGTGTGATGACTAAACACTGGAAAGAAACAAGAACAATAGAAACTGCCTAAGGATGATTTGATGACTGAGTTATCACACAAGGACTTCAGCTTAAAAGATCTATTGTCATTATTTGAAGAAAACAGAAAAAGATGGAGAATGAGAAGTTCCAAGAGAAAACACAAGCAAACAGAAATTCTAAAACTGAAAACTGCAGCAACTCAAATTTATAATTCAGTGATAATCTTAACAAGGGATAAGGTGGAAAGAATAATTGAGGTAGGTGAGCAGAATGAATACAGGGTCCAGGGCAAACACCTAAGAATGCAGTTAGAGGGACATGGTAACCAGTTATAATTAAAACTGAGGAGAACTGAACAGGTAGAAAAGAAATACTTGGGGAAATAAGATAGAAAAGTTTCCCCGATTGATAGACACTTGACACATGTACTTAAGAAGCTCTATAATGAAGAGACAAAGGGATGAGTGCAAAGCATACTATCTAGGCACATTGCTTGAATGCAAAGACAAAGGGGATGCTTCAAAGGACACCCAGACAGACAAGATGCAAGGAGCTTCAGTAAAAATAATAGCACATCTCTCTGGTTTAATGATCACAAAAGGCAATAAAATAACACTTTGAAATATTGACAGGAAATAACCAGCAGCCTCAAGTTCTGTACACAACACAGAAGTGAAGGTTGAATAAATACAGCTTTAGGTAACAAAAACCTCAAAGATTTAATTACAGTAGACTGATGCTAGAGGAGAAATTAAAGAGATTCTTTACATAGAAGAAGCCCTAGAGACTGGGTCCTAGAAAGGACTGTGACCCAGTAGTTTGAATGAAAATAATCCCACACAGGTTCTTAGATTTATACACTTGGGCCCTATTTGTTGGTGCCATTTCAGGAGGTTGTGAGACCTTTAGGATGTGCAGACATGCTGGAGGAAGTACATCACTGAGGTTTTAGGAGTTTGTAGCCTTGCCCTGCTCTCTCTCTCTCTCTCTCTCTCTCTCTCTCTCTCTCTCTCTCTCTCTCTCTCTCTTTCTCTCTCTCTCTCTCTCTCCAGCTTCCTGCTCACCGTGCCTGCCTGATGCCACACCCTCTGCCATGATGAACTTTTACCCCCTAGAGCCACAGCTAAAATAAACCTTTTCTTCTTCTTTAAATTGCTCTGGTCATTACTAACTTAAACAATGAAAAATGAGTCTGTACCTTCAGATGAATATTGACACTGAAATATTAGGTGTTGTATCTTATACTATTCTTTGTTCTGCCACTGTGATGAACTCCAACCAAACGCAACTTAGGGAGGAAAGGGTTTAGCTTACAGTTCACAGTCCATCACAAAGGGAAGTCCAGGCAGGAACTTAAGCAAGAACTTGAAGCAGAACCCAGGAGAGAACACTGCTTGCTGGGTTGCTAACTCACTGGCTTATGTTCATCTGGTTTTCTTATACATCCCAGGACCATCTTCTTGGGGAATGGTGTGTCCAAAGTGGGATGGATCCTACTTCATCAACTAACAATCAAGACACTCCCCACAGACATGCCAGAGGACAACCTTTTCAGAGACTCTCTCATCTGAGATTCCTTTCTCATGACGCCAGGCTGTGCCAATTTGATAATTAAAGCTATTTAGGACATACTGTTTATTATATCTTTAGAATAAAAGTATATAGCAATGATGCATAGGAAATCAAATATGTTAAATAACAATAAACTGCTACAAAACTCTAACTCTTCTTGAAATTTTTAAAGAGTAAACACATACAGAAGGTTTTAAGTTAATGTGGCACATTATAATAGCTACTTTAAAAGAAAAACAAGAAAATGTATTACTAGTAACCTCTAAATGTGGCAAAATAAAAAGCAAATACAATTGATTAACCTAAAATCCAGAAAAAAATAAGCAAAAATATAATTATGTATTTCAACATAAATATTTTAGTAATTAACATTAAATGGCATTGGATTAAGTTAATCTAATTAAAGGATATCTTTAAGGATAAAAATAATCAAATATGTTCTGTTTATGAAACACATACAGATTTTTATTCCTTTCACATTTCATGTGTGCACATTTGGGGTGTGTGTGTATGCGTGTGTATGCGTGTGTGTGTTTGCATGTTTATGGATAAATATGTTGGTACATACCAATGTGGGTGCCTATCCATGCATGTGGAGGCCTGAGGTTGATGTTGGGAATTATCCTTGATCTTTCCTCCTCCTTAGGAGCTGAGGCAGGGTCTCTCACCCAAACATAGGGCCTGTTGAAATCACCAGTGCTTTCTCTAGTCTGGAATTACAGGCATGCTGCCTATGACTCTTGTGGGTTCTGGGCATCTAAACTGCAGTCTTCATATTTGTGTGGTGAGCACTTAGACATAGAGCCTTCTCCCTAGTCTCAGACCTTCCTAATTATAAAATCACAGTAAACAATAAACAATAAACAAAAAGTGGTGAAGCCAACATAGCTATGATGATGCAAATAAAAATAGACTTCACTTTAGGAAATATTTTTAAAGCTTATATAAGAATATTTACAAATGCATTTTTCACAATTGCCCAAACTTGGAACCTACCCAATAATCCAACAGTATAATAAATCAACATATGGCAGTGTTGTGGGATGAATGCTACACAGAAATTAGAATAGCAAGCTTCTACTACACAAAACACGGTGGGTGAGTTCCATGGATGCCTCAGAACTGAAGGTACATAAGCTTTATAGCTTCATTTATTCCAAAAAATTCCAGTGCAGGGTGTGGGTGGGGTGGAACTAATAGATGGTGGCATGAGTAAAATTACAAGAGTCTTTGAAGGAAGTGACGACCAGTAAGGACCATGAGAGATACCTGGGCTTTGACACTCCCCATTCTGACCTGGGCATGGGCCCATCTCTGAACAGTCATCAAGAGCTACCCTTAAATCTAATAACATTCATAGGTATATGCTTTACTTAAAGGCATGCTTTGAAATAAAATAGCAGGTGCAATAGAAGTGGTTTGATACGAAGTGCTCTCTGTGCAAGTGTGGGCACCTGAGTTCAACTCCAAGTTAACCTATATAAAAATCCAGGTGTGGTGGTGTGTACCTGTGACCCCAATGCTGAGAAAGCAGAGATAGGCCTTGCAGGTCAGTCATTCTATCCTAATTAGTGATGTTCAGTGAGAGACTCTGCCTCAAAAACTAAGGTGGAGAGTGATTGAGGAAGACACGTAACGTTGACCTCTGTCCTCTACATGCACGTATGTGCCCAAGCACATGAACATGTACACACATACACACATATATAAATAAAAGCACAGAAATTTCATTTCTGTCAACAGTGAAGGATATGACCTATTTCTAGTAATTCTAATTATATTCCTAATAAACATTTAATTAGTCTTGCTTTGCACACATATCATCCTAAGTTCTATGAATACAGACACATAGCACTCACAGGAGTCATGTTACTAGGAATTCAGTGTCTGTCTAGAGAAGCCATATGTTGGAAATTACTTCCCCAGAGTCGTGCAGATAGACTAGAAGTGGGACTTTTCAGAGGTGACCAAGTCATCAAGGCTACACACTCATGGAGTCAGCAGCTTGCTAAATCTTTAATGAGATCCTTTCTGCCACATTCTGGTCAGCAGGAAGAAGCCCTCAACAGATGCTAGGCACAGATCATTACAATCCTCTTAACTTCACAGTCCCCAAACCATGATGCAATTTGCCTCTATTTTTCATAAACAACATCACCTTGGGTGTTGGGTATTTTGTTGAAGCAATAGGAAATTAACTAAGATATCTGTCCAGTACTTCTATTGTTCCCATTTTGCGGAAAAAAGGTTAATGACATTCTTCAAAAGGCATACAGTTAACAGGTGATACACTTCCCCTCTCTCTTCCTGCTTTCTTTCTCCATCTTCTCTCTTGTTTCCCTGCTGACACACGTTAGAATTGCTTGGGGGAAAGTTTGTTTCCTTTTATTCCAGTGTTCATGATGCAGCCCAAACCAATTAAATAGATCTCTAGGGTAGAAAGCTAGCTGTACTATTTTATTTTTTAAAGAAAAGCAACTACTTGTTTAATTATCACTTACAGATAAAGAAACTAAATCCTAACAGTGTTAGGTAGTCACTAATAACAGGACAAATGAAAAAGCAGGGAGATCAATATTGGAACCTTAGCACGAAGAGCCCCAGAAACAGAGAGTACTGCTACCAGCCTATAACCAGGAGCTTAGAATTATCTTTCAGGTACCCAGGACTCCACCTTAAAGGTTTCTTTCCAACAACCAGGGCTGGGGCAGAGGTAGTAGCCTTGGATCCATCAAGAGGTCCTGCCTTTCTTAATCAGAAAACACTGGAAAATAGGTCATCACGTATTTTAACAAAGACACACTGGGAATGAGACACTGGAGTACAACCTAGCTTTCACCCCAGACTCTCATTCTAGTCCAACCCCATGCCTCAGACCTTGACAAGCTGGCCCTTTGATGACAGAACTTACTTCATGGTACCAAAAAGAAAAACAAATCTCACCTTTCATCTACCCCACACACGGGTACCTGGGTGACTTCATTACACTGAATCTCAAGTGCACACTGAGAGAAGCTGAATGACATGAACCAACGAGGAAAATTTTAACACGGAAAATATTACACTTAAGGAGTCTGGTAGCTTAAAAGATGTGCTGAGGAATACTTCCCTGGGCATTGCTTTTGTCCAGACCTCAGCATGAGAGTGACAGGGGCCGATGACGGGTGTATGAACCTGACCAGTCAAAGGTGCCACGCTCACTAGTTCTGGCCATTCGGAGAAATCTGCACAGCTCTTTCAAACATATACTTTAAGCTACAGAGTGGGGTTTGAGTCTAACTAAAATCAGTGTCGTCTATGAGGCATCTCCTTGCACCTTACTGAATTATACTAGTGAGAAGCAAGGGACCATGATGAAAGTTTTGTAGAAACAACCTTCCTCAAAAAAAAAAAGTGTTTATTTCCTGACATTGAGTGTTCACCCACTTTCCAGTCTCCCAAAGGTTCTGCCTTCTTTATATCTAAACCGAAGCACATGCCATCCTGGCACCAGATTCCCTTTGCCACCCACTCTTGAAATTCAGATGAGATTGGCAAAGATGCATCCCATATGCCACTGAGAAGTTCTGCATCCCTTCCCATTTCTCCAGATCCTTGAGATGAGGAGGTATCTCAGTCACCTAATCCTTTCCAGCTCAGAGTCCCACAGCTGAGACCAGGAGCCTGTGGCTCAGCTCACACTCTGTTCAGCTTTGCACGGAACCTCCAGCCTTCACCTGAACTAAGTGGGTGTCAGACATTTGCTGAATATTTGGCACAATGCGGAGAATTTGAAGCACAATTCAGCCAGAACCCTAGCACTGAAGTGGCTTGTGGTCTTAAAACACCATCATTCTCTTTACCAGACAATGGCACTTCTCTCTCAGCCCCTCTCATTCTCTCTCCATTTTTTTTCTGTCTCCCTTCCTTTGTCCACTGACTTACTTAAATGTTCCATCCAGGCTGGAGCTCCCAGGTTGCCACTTGGCTCTTCTGCTGGCCCATTTTTATCACCCATTCCTGCTTGTGCCTTGCCGTCTCTTCTCTCTCCAAACTCGAGAGATCAGTCTTGAGCTGTTTGGCCACATAATCATTTTTGTCCTCAAAGATCCTCTGCAGCCAGATTTAAAGTGATTAATTTTGACCAAATATTCCAAGTTCACTTTAAAAATTCAACCATCAGGTGGTACCTGATCTTTGTCAAACATGGATGGAGTTGGGATATAGCCAGGTGGGTGTTCTTGGGGTAGGAGGCTAAAACTATTAATTTCATCAAATTCCCAGAAGATACGTCAATTTATTTTTGCCTGTTTGCTTGTTTGGAAAACTACAATAAAGCCTTCTGCATTGACAAATTTCTATAACAATGCTTTATAATTCCATTTATGTACTAAGAGCCTATTCTTAGGATATCCTCCAAAGGGCTTCTTTCCTAAACTGAAGAAACAGGGCTCCAGCCAAACCTTACTAAGTCCACCTTACCCAACACCCAACCCCGTCCCCGCGTCCCTCTATGAAACACCCCGCCTGCTCTCCAGAGAAGGCAGAGAGCTCAAGGCTAAGAAACAGCTCCGATTCTTCTGCAAGATTTACCAACTAACTACCAGTTCTAATTATATCAGAGAAGCAGGCTTTTACTGTCTATTTCCAAATAAAAACAGCATCTCCCCAAGAGGGCTCTAAGGCAAGCTGGTGAGAATGTAGTTTCATTTCCTTCCCCTCACATGAAATGACTGGGAGCCGTAGGAAGACTGCCAGAGCTACAGAAAATGGACCTCCTCCATTTGCAAAGTGCTGGCCCAAACTGCCCTTATGAAGATAATTGCTAAGTAGTTCTCCTTTTCATCACACTTAATTATTTCCTTTCCAAGGGAAGTCACCTGTGCATGCATCCTGGGAAGTCAGGGGACAATTTACAAAAGTCAGTTTTTCTACCGTGTGGGACCCAGGGATCCGCTTCAGTCTCTGCAACAACAATCTTTATCAGTGGAGCCGTCTCACCAGCCCCTTACGAGGTTTTATCAGTTATATATTCCTAAGTGACAAAGCCCCCCAAGTGCTCAATGGTTTAAAACAATAAGACTTAGGGGCTGGAGAGATGGCTCAGTGTTTACGAATGCTGGCTGCTCTTCCAGAGGACCTTGGTTACATCCCCAGCATCCATGTGGCAGCTCACAACAGTCTCTAACTCCAGTCCCAAGAAATCCAGTGCACATTTCTGGCACCAGTGAGCCTCAGACACCCTCGTAGTATACAGACATACATGTAAACAAAATACCCATACACGTAAAATAAAATTGAAAAACAATAAGATTTTGTTATTTCTCACTGGTAGGAGGGAAAAAGCACATTCCGGTAATCAGGAGGAAAGCCTCAAGTATCCTATGATTGCTTGACTATTGGCTGGAACAAAATCCTGCATGCCCGACTTTGCCTGACTTTATATTTTGTGACTGGCTGTCAGTTCAGGGCATTGCCACATGTGGCTTGGGATTGGCTAGCTGTGGGCAGCAGCAAAATCTTACATGCCTTGTGACTGGATAGCAATTGACTTAAGCCTCTTGTCGGATGTCAACAGGTTAGTTCATGTCTTGTGAGTGGAGTAGAAGGTGCTTAGCGTGCTTGTCAGGTCTGGGCTTACAAGTGACGCCTGTCACCTCCACGGCATTCTCATGGCCTGAATAATTTCCAGGGCGTTACACACAAATTGTATCCCCTGCCGTTTTATGTTGATACGCTAACCCTCTGTGTGACTGTATTTGGAGATAGTGCCTTGAAATAGGCAATTAATATTAAACAAAGTCATTAGGGCAAACTATCATACATGCAACAGGACCGCTCTCCCTCTGAGCTGAGCAAAGGTCACATACGGAGCTGAGGGAGACATGTTGTCTAGCAGCCAGTCAGAGCTGACATTCTGAGGCCAAGGGCTGCAAAAGCTGTCCTTCAAGGCACCAGGTCAGTGGTATTCTGTTAAGCGCTGCTATAATAAGCCTGTATAGAAGGTGAATCAAGGCTCGGAGGCTAGAGACACTCTTTGTGAATGAACGTGTCTGGGCAATTCTATCGCAAAGACTGGAAACATCACGGATGAAAAACTTGGTGTCACTGCTGCAATCAGAGCAGTGCTGAGACTGGAGCCTGGCTACCAACTCCGTACTATAAAACAATTCATCTGAAAATGGCCACAGAGATATTTAGGTTCACAAGGTCTGTGGGTGGCCTTCTTTACTGGACGTAAGAGCTCATGAAAGATTGCTGCTGTTGTTTATGAGATGGCTCAGCAGGTAAAGGTGCTTGGCTCCCAAGCCTGGTGACCTGAGTTCCATCATTCAAACCCATGTAAATGTGGAAAAAGAGAACCGACTTCCCAAAGTTGTCCTCTGGCCACCATGTGTGTACCGTGGCATGTGTGCCTAATACATACACATTCACACACTTATACCACACAAACAAATACTCCCACACACATACACACTTACATCACCCATACACTCATACATAAAACCATGTATACACATGTACACACATACACATATATGCAACATATGTATACATTCACATACATATTGATGCACACATATACATTCACTAATATACTCCTACTCACAAATACACTCATTCACGTACATGCACATACACTTCAATCCCTCACACAGACTCACTCACACACATGCACACATATACTTATACATATACACACTCATGCACACAAATACACTTATGCACACTCATACACGCTTACATACATATTCACACATGTTGTAGGGAAACCGCTTGTTGATTCCTGGCTGCCCAGACTCGCGAAATAATCACATAGAAACTGTATTAATTAAATCACTGCTTGGCCTATTAGCTCTAACTTCTTATTGGCTAGCTTAATTTAATACATTTCCATTAATCAGTGTATCGCCACATGGTTGTGGCTTTCAGCCAACATTCAGCATCTGTCTCTGGCAGTGGGTCCATGGCTTCTCCTTGACTCTATCCTTCTTTCTCCCAGCATTCAGTTTAGTTTTCCCCACCTAGCTCTGTTCTACCCTACCAGGCCAAGCCAGTTTCTTTATTAACCAGTGTTATTCACAGCATACAGAGTCAGGAATCCTACATCACACACACACATTTACGTGTATGCACACACTCACACACATATACTTACACATACACACATGTGTACATACATAAGAACTAAGCTTTAGAAATAAGAAACCCTTTTTAGGAGTGACACATGCCACTGTTCAGCTTGGAACAATGGAGGTGGAAATATGAGCACAATTCTGAGTTTCTTTAAAAGAAAACACATTGATGGTCGTAGAAGGCCAACACGAAAAGCTAGAATTCCAAGAGGCTACAGGCTCAGAGGAAATTTATACCTACATATTTCCTAATACTTTCTTATAGATCTGCCTGGTACTTGACAATTGTGTGCTAAAAGCAGATGTGAGAAAGATTCCCCATTCAGAATGTACCATCCTCCCCAGTGGGGTGATACTAATGTCCAGCGAGTGGAGGGTTATCATGGGAGAATTAGGAAAATTGATCCAGTGTATGCTGGAGCTTGCCTTCAAAAGATGGAGTTCATGAGAACAGAGAGAAACCAGAAGGCAAGGCAGGCAAGCAGGCTCATGGCCACTAAACAGCAAAAGCAAAATAGATGTGGTAAAATATCCCGCGGCTGCCTTCCAGCTCTGTACATCTGCTACCCTCGGAAGTTCTGGTAGCAGAAAAGAAAAACAGAAGTGAGGCATTTTCTGGGTTTTGGAAACAGGACTGGGAGGAAGAGAAACTCTCGAATCCCACTGAGCTGGCAAATATATGGCAGAGCAAAGAGCCGCATTCCGAGAGCTGGCAACTTGTTCCTGAAACCCAGGGAGCTGAAATGATGTCACCAACACTTACAGGTCCCGTGGAAGGAAAATCTGCTCCCATCTACATATCACGTAATTCCAGGGGTGAACAGAAGCCACAGCAAAGCCTGACAAAGCTCAGGCATGCTTGGCCCCTGCTCCAGAGGCCAGCAAAGGAAAGTCAGAGCAAACCCTAGATCAAATAGCGAGGCCAGAGAAAGAGGATCATACTCCCTGGTTTCAGTTCATACTGCAAAGCTGTGCAATCAGAATGCGAAGCACTAGCATGAAGACAGACAAACAGGCACGGGTGAACTGCTTACTGTGCAAGTATGAAGACCTCCAGAAAATATGGAAAATCTGAGCCTAGTGGCACATGTGTGTAGCCTCAGTCCTTGGTGTGTGGGAGAAATATTCACAGACTGATCCTGGGAATTTGCTGGCCAGCCAGCCCACCTGAAACTAAGTTCCAAAATCAAAAGCAAAAGACAAAAAAAAAACCCTCTGTTTCAGAAAATCAAGTAGAGAACCCTGACACTGACCCCTGAGCTTCACATATACATACATGCTTGCACATGTACACACACACACACACACACACATACCTGAATATACATGAACCACACACATGCACAAAACCAGATGCACAGATCAAGGAAACAGCATAGAGCCCAGAAACAGCCCTGTGTTTTTATACTTAACTGATAATATTCTTGTGACAATGATACCAGGTATACACAGCTGGGGAAAGTCTATTCAACAGATGGTGCTGGGTGGGCTAGCATGATGGCTCAGCAGATAGAAGTGCTTGACTTTGATCCTAGAAGCCCACAGATAGCATGAAATAACTGACTCCTAAGAGTCCTCTGACCTCCACACATGTGCAGGGACATATGTGTCTACACACACATGTATACATACACACACAAAATGAAATAAAGCAAAATGGGTAAAACTTAACGGTGCTAGGAAGACATAGTATCAAAGTGTCTAAGAATGGAATTAGACCTTGTTCTCATACTATTTACAACGATCACCCCAAATGGATTTGAAGTTAAATGCTAGAATTGAAAATGACAAATGAATAGAGAAACACAGGGCCAATGTCCCATGCTGTTGCTCTGAGCAACAATTTTTTATCTATCCCTAATGCCACCAGCAATAAAAGCAGAACTAGGCAAATAGGATTACATCAAACTGAAAGGCTTTGCACAGCCAAGGAAACGATAACTAAGAGACAACCAATGGGATGAAAGAAAACGTTTGTGAGCCACACAGTTGATAATGGATTAATATTTAAAATCCGTAAAGAACTCGAACTCAATTACAAGAAAATGTAGACTTTTTAAAATGGGAAAATAGACCGAATTGTCAGTTCTCAAAAATAAAGGGCAGAGAAATGGGCAATAGGCATAGGAAAAATGCTTAGCAATGCTAGGAGATGCGTACCAATCCACAGGGAGGTGCTGACTCATGCTCGCTAGAATGACTGGTGCCCACAGAAAGATAACACATGTTGGTAACAGAGAATGAAGGGAATCCTTGTAGATTAGTGGTGGGGCTAAAGATTCTCGCGGTTATTATGGAAAACATGGTGGAAGTACCTCAAAATTTAAAAATGGAATCACGTTCTGATGCTGCAGTTACAGTACTGGCAACACAACCCAAAGGTTACTGCAGCATTGCAGTAAGCAGTATCTGCCCTCTCGTGTTCCCTTTGGCATTATCCACAGTAGCCAAGGTCTAAAATAAATCTAACTGTCCATCACAGGCTTTGTGGATGTAGAAAATAAGGTGTGTGTGTGTATGTGTGTGTGTGTGTGTGTGTGTGTGTGTGTGTGTGTGTGAGAGAGAGAGAGAGAGAGAGAGAGAGAGAGAGAGAGAGAGAGAGAGAGAGAGAGAGAATACTTTTATCCTTAAAATGCAAAGAAATTTTCACAGCATGGATGGACCAAAGGACATATAAGTGCAATAGGACAAATCTATGACTATGAATCCTATTGAATCCTATGTTGTTTTATATATATATATATATAAAATAAAGTTGAGCCTGGGGAGTAGAGATATTAGGTTCATGTCAATCAAAGGTATAAAATTTCAGCTTCCCAGAAAAATAAGTTCAACAAATTCACCATCCATGATGATGGCTATAACTAAAGGAACAACAGATTATGTAAGAGGAAATTGCTGAGAGTTCTCAATGCAGGAAGATAAGTATATGAGCTAATGTAAACATTTATTATCACATGTTAGTAATTTCATAACATGCAATATGTCAAAATATCATGTATATCATAAATACACAGAATTTTAGTTTCCATATTATAAAAAATAATGTAAAAAATCTGAATTCTAACATAATGTTAGGACTTAAGAAAAAAGACCCTTTATTATAGCCATTATCAACTGATGTTTACATGGTGAGGTGCAGCCTGGTTGTGACTCCAGCCCTTGAGAGAAAGAGGTAAGAGGCTCATAAGTTCAAAGACAGTCTGAATTATATAAAGAGACCGAGTCTCAAAACTAACAACCAAAACAAACAAAAACACGCCCCCAAAAAATAGGGGCCTGTTAAAAGACATAGGAACCAGTTTGAAGGTGCTTCCATCAGTGAAACAGGAGGCAATTTGAACATTTTAAATGATTTTAATGATTAAATTTATAAAATAAAAATATGATCCTATAGTGTTATGGAATAAACTTTAAGTTTGATGATAGTCAAGACAGCCTCAAGTATGACTGTACCCAATACTCATTTCAAGGGAATAAAACATTAAATTTACCCTGTCAAGCTTAACAGAAGCCATGCCCACCACCCCATTGCTGTGACAATCAGACCATAAGAAAGGAGAACAAGATCATGGCCAAGTAGGCACAATACTAGGACGGCCTGATGTCTGTGGTTTTCTGACAATGCTGCATGAGTTTAATCTAACCAAAAGGCAAGCTCACGCCGGCACAGAGTCCACAGAATCATCTTACACCCTGCTCAGTTACAAATGCCGAGGGCAGATGAGGAACTTTCTCAGGTGACTGTCACTGAACACAGGATGCTACTCAGGGGCAGATTCTTTCCTTACAAAGAGAACTTTGAGGACATCTGTCAGGCCTCAGGCTGAATATGGTGTGCTCACAGAGCAGACAAGTCCCTGGTGTCCACGCTTGCACAGTGACTGCTCAGGGGCTAACCCCAGTCTTAGAGTTACATATTAAAGTGTTAGGTGGAGATGCCGTGTCCTGTGGACCTTTACTTGGAAATACATCTAGAAAAAATTTTCTTTGTTCTCTATAGCTTTGGAAATGTTTCAAGTTATTTTCAAATTTAAAAGATGATTTTTTAATAACCCCCAAAATATCAAGCATTAATGAATTTAATGAACCACATGCAGGACCAACCTATTAAAGTAATAGGTCAGAGAGTTGCCTCAGCATTGCAAAGACACATGCACTAGCCTCAAAACCTGATTTGGTTCCTGGATCCCATGGTAAAAGAAGAAAACCAGCTCTCAGAAGTTGCCCAGATCCTTCTACACACAAATGACACAGTAATGCACACCTATACTCACACACACTCATCACACGCACAAACACCCATAATCAACAGAATATTTTAAAATAAAAAAATCAGTGGCAAAAAAACTTAAAAACCTGACTAAATGGTATTGTTCATTGTTGGCAGATTTGAAGATTCAGCATATATGGAGAAAAATATTACCCATAAATTGGCATGTAACTCCAACATGACTTCATGCAATATTCTACCTGGACAATATGCAAAGTTATAATACATATGTGGCCAGTTTATGGATCTAGACAAACTGAAACAACCTTGTAAATGATTGACAGTTTGGAGACTGACACGAACTGATTTTAAGTCTTGTTCTTAAGCACTAAACAATGAAGAGAATCTGAATGAAATGTACAGTGGAAGCTACAGCGAAGGAACAAGGACAGATGCTGTCCTATATTTCACACCGCTGGGATTCCACCTCATCTTTATATAGCAAGTAACATACTGAATAGTTTATGGAAAAAGAGTACACCATGATACCTGCTAAGGTTTAGGCATGATGGCTCTCCAGGTTTATGAGCTGAAGGTCTGGGCTCCACCTGGTGGTACTATTGAGAACTGTCTGGATCATTGGTACAATTTCATCAATATAGTAACTCTTTGATGATTCGTAGATGGTTGGGCTATTTGAAGTGGAGCTGAATAGGAGGAAGTTGGTCACTGGGGCTTGCCTTGTAGGGATGCACTTTGTCCTTAGACCTTTCCTTGTCACGCTGTGCTTCCTTTATTGTCAGAAGGTAAGCAGCTCTAATCCACTATGTCTCTGCTATACCCACTCTGCCTATCAGCAGCCCAGAACCGATGCAGCCAGCCTACCATGGACAGACACTGTGAGTCAAAACAAGCCTTCCCTCCTTAGGTTAATCTACTTAGATATTTCTCAATGAAAAGCTAACACAAGACATTTTCTCCCTCTGTAAACATTAATTCAAGAAGACGGAATAAGCCAGGCGGTGGTGGTGCACACCTTTAATCCCAGCACTTGGGAGGCAGAGGCAGGCGGATCTTTGAGTTCGAGACCAGCCTGGTCTATTAGAGCTAGTTCCAGCGCAGGCTCCAGAGCCACAGAGAAACCCTGTGTCGAAAACCCAAAAAAAAAAAAAAAAAAAAAAAGACGGTATGTACTTGGGCACTGTCCTAGTTGCATTTCTGTTGCTATGATAAAACACCGGGGCAAAAGCAACTTAGGGGAAAGAAGGATTTTATTATCTTGCAATTTTGGTTACAGTCCATCACTGCAAAGAAGCCACTGAAAAGGAGCTTGAAGCAGCTACTCACATGTACCTGCAGTCAAAAGTCGAGAAAAATGAATGCATGCATGCTCACTCGCTCGCTTGTGCTCAGTTTCATTTCTTCTCTCTGATAGAGTTCCAGAACCACTCCTTACCAAGGGAAGGGTGTTGCCCACAGTAGGCTGAGTCTTCCTACATCAATTAATTTAAGACAAATCCCAAAAGGCATGCCCACAGATCGACCCCATGTAAAGAATCCTTCATTGAGACTTCCCTCCCAGATTATTTTAAGTTGTATCAAGTTGACAATTAAAGCTATTAAATGCGGGCTGGAGAGATGGCTCAGCGGTTAAGAACATTGCCTGCTCTTCCAAAGGTCCTGAGTTCAATTCCCAGCAACCACATGGTGGCTCACAACCATCTGTAATGAGGTCTGGTGCCCTCTTCTGCCTGCAGGCATACACACAGACAGAATATTGTATACATTATAAATAAATAAATTAATAATAATAATAAAAGCTATTAAATGCATAAAATCTGAAAACAGCAATAGTTATAAAAATTAAAAACTAAGATGACCTATAGTCATTTGGGAAAAGGAAATCTCAACTGAAAAATTGCCTCAATCAAATTGGCCAGTGGCCATTTCTGTGAGGCCCCTTCTCAATTGCTGATTGATGTAGAAGGGCCCAGCTCATTGTGGGCAATGCCATTCTTAGACAGGTGGGCCTGGGCTGTATAAGAATGACTGTAGAATAATTCAGAGGGAGAAATCCAGTAGGCAGAGTCCCTCTGTGGTGTCTGCTTCAAGCACCTACCTTCAGTTTCCAGCTCAGCTTTTCACAATGATAGACTGTAACTTGTAGGTCAAATAAATTCTTTCCTCTCCCAGACTTCTTGTGGTCTTGCCACAGTGACAGAAAAGTAGACTAGGACAACAACCTTGGGTGTATAAAGGGTTTTTTTGTTTCAACAAAATACAAATGTTCAAAACATAAAAGGAAATTTGGGGCTCCATCAAACTTAACTTTTGCTGCTTATCAATCAACACCATTAGGAAGATGAACTAACACTTCACAGGTTGATATATCTGTGACCTTGGGTTTGTAGAATAGATCCCCACCTGCACCCCATCCCCATCCGAGGTTTCACTCTCAGTGGGTATATTACCCGAGATCAAGAATAGCATTTTAAGCCACGGTTTCCAGGAAAAGGAATTTTAAATTGTGCACCAATCTGAGTAGCAGGATGAAGTCTTTCACCATCCCATTCCATCCTGCGGGAGATAAGAATCTTTTCTTTGCCCAGTGTGTGCATGCTGAAACCACCACCTTTCGATTAGCACTTAGTAGGTGTGCTGGCTTTCAGATTGACTTCTGATGTCACAGCGCCTGTGATCCAGTAGACTATGGTCCCTACGGAAAATTCCTGTTACAGGTTATTATTATAATATTGTTATGTTTTGTCGGTGTCTCTAATTTATAAATTAAATTTTATACTAGACGTATACTTATGGCACGCAGGGGAAAACAGTATACGTAGGATTCTGTACGCTCTACATTTACAATAAAGGTCTGGACTGCATCCCCCACAGATAAGAGGACAGTACTGTACACAAGAAAATTATAAATCAATACTTTAAATGAGAAACAACTTTTTTCCAAAATTGGCAAAACACTTCAATAGATTGTTCACAAAAAGATGGCTCTTTAAGGCAACTTAATATCCCCTTC
>JAQHUG010000240.1:2870349-2881137 GCA_028555095.1 Dicrostonyx torquatus
TCCTTCAATTGATGCCAGCAGTGTCTTTGTGTCTTTGTCCAATCCTTGCAGAGGCTGTCTGTGTCTTGGGAACTGTTCTTGGTCTGCTCTGTACTGTCACTGTCTGTGTCTCAGGGGTTTTGGAGCAGCCTACCTGTAGGAAACTCACCTGCTGGCTGGCTATAGAAGTCGAAGCAGGTTGGGGAGAGGCCCAGGGTTTTGCCTCAGTATGGATGGACTAGAGAGTGGGGTGCCCTGCCGGGTGGCTGGTCATTCACCTCTTGGTCCTCTCATGTAGTAGCAGGCTGTGTTTCAGAGTTCTGCTGAGGTTGCATGGGGGCAGGATGGGACTTGTAGCTTGCAGGATCTGTTGGTCAGGATGGGGGTAATGGAGCAGCCTACCTGCAGGAAACTTTCCTGATGACTGGAGAAGGAGAGGCAGGTGGGGAGCAGGTTTTTGTCCTGTTAGGGAGGGCTTAGAGAATGGGGTGTCCTGCCTATTGGCTGGTCACTCACCTCTTGGTCTTCTCTGTGTAGTAACAGGCTGTGTTTCAGAGTTCCACTGAATGTGCAGTGGGATAGGAGGGCTTGGCGGGGTGGGGTGAGACTTGTAGCTTGTAGGGTCTGATGGTCAGGATGGGGATAATGGAGCAGACTACCTACAGGAAACTCTACTGCTGGCTGGCTCTAATTAACAGTTTTTATATTTAGTTAAGTCACAGGAGTTCCTTCCTTACAGTCTATGCATTTCAGAAATTCAACCCTGACTGAGGAGGCTACTGGATGATGTAAAAACAAACAAACAAACAAACAAATAAATAAATAAAATGAGATGGACCTCCAGGAAGACAAAGCGCTGGTTGTCTTTCCAGGTCTACTTCCCTTGGAACAAGGATCCTGTCTAGGGATGCTGGCCATCCCATTAATCATTCTCTCCAGCCAGTCAGAGGTTGAGGCACATGAGTATTATCCACAAAGTGATCTAGTAACAAAAGTTCTATTTTCAATGGCTCTAAGAAATTCTGAATGACATCATTCCAGGAATATTTCTTTACTATAGCATCTTCAGAGCTCTTCCTTGCCTTAACCTTGACTTGTGTTAAAAATAGTGTTCAGTATTTCCCAGAATTACAGAATCAGAGACTCCTTGGTCTGGAGACTATAATGTTATCCAAACTATATAATTAAGTATTCTTATGTATGCCATTTCATGTGCTTAAACATCTAGTAAGCCATCAGGAAAAAGCAAATTAAAGACAAAAAAAAATCACAGCAAGTTACCACTTCGAGATATGCCAGGGCCTATAGAATAACTCAGCAGATAAAGGCACTAGGCATCAGACTGAACAAGCTTAGTTCAGTCCCTGAGACCAATATGGGGAAAAGAGAATAGACTCCCTTAAGTTGTTCTCTGACTGCCTCATGCAAAAATAAATAAATGTAATAAAAATCTTTAATAAAATGGCAGATGATAACAAATATTGACAAGACTGCAGGACAACGATCACCCTCGTGCATAGCTTATAGAAATATAAAAGTGTTTTTAGGGAAAAATGTTTGGCAGTCTCTTAAAAGTGTCCTTTGCTGCATGACTCAGAACTTTCTACCACTAGAAAGAGAATATCCTTGCAGGTGGTCCATTAGCTTCACTTAGGATGGCTGCAAATGGAAACTGACCAAAGTTCACCCACTGGTGAATGGATGCACTGTGGCATGACCATTCAGTGCCATTATTATACAGCAATCAGAAAGAAATAGTCAGATACATGACTACAAACAGAAGCCCCAAACACAGAGTGCTAAGTGTGATGTGTGACTCCCCTCCTAAGATGCCCCAAGGGGGAAACATAGGGAAGGGATAAAATCTTACTAAAATGATAAGAGTAATCTAAACCTGGATTGTGGTGAGGGTCTCATCAACATCATTTATTAATAATAAATTGCACACTTAATATTAATTAATTTTTAGTGAATAAATTATACACCAACAAACTTGTTTTTAAAGTGCAATTACTGATTAATGAAATGATTTTACTAACCTAAAAGATGCCTCTGTCTCCCCCACCCTTGCTCAAATGAAGATGTTGAACATCTGTTTGAGGAGTGGCAGTTCTGGGGAAACAGTTTTCACTGGACTTAGGAATAGTAAGCAAAATGCATAGAATTAAAATAATAAAAAAATTAAAATTTCATGGCATATCTTGATGATTAATCTCAGTTGTCAAATTGAGGCACCATGGACACAAACTTCTATAAGAGAGATTCTAGGTTGAGCTAACTGAGGTAAGAAGATCCACCCTAAATAGAGGTGGCTTCATTCCATGGGTTGAGGTCTTGCGCTGAACAAAAAGGAGAAAGTGAGATGAGCGACAATATTCGTCGTGTTCTGCTTCTTGACGGTGGTGGCAACACGACCCACGGTCTTGAGCTCCCACTGCCACACCTTTCTCACCAGGATGAACTATGCCCTCAAACTGTGATCCCAAATAACCTTTTCTTTGCTTAAGTCGCCTTCACCAGGTACATTTGCCATGGCAGTGGGTGAAATAGCTAGTGTGGGTACCTTCATGGGAGTTGTGTGTCAAAGCCCGAGTTGAAGAATATACTTAAGGGAAACCTCAACACAACTCCTTTGCTGCACTCAGCTTGTTCCCCGACAAAAGCAGGCCCTGGGCATCCCACAGAATGTGTTAAAGTAGGGGGAATTGATTAGAACTCCGGGGCCAAAGTGAGGGAGGTTCCAAGAGAGAAAGATTGGGCTCTTTGATCTTCCAGGTCCCCCTCTGACTTCTGTCTAATTAGCAAAGCTTTTGAGGCTGAGTGATAAGCATTCTGGGCACTTCATGTGTCTGGCCACTGACTAATTAATTTTTGACTTTGAGCAGTGACACTTCATTTAAAAACTGCCTGCCATTCATAGATGGGCTTGTGAAAGTAGGGCAGAGAGTTCTCTGGGTGCGAACAGGAGCCTCTCATACCCAGCTGCTTTCTGAAAGGGTCAAATGGGTCAATAAGTCAAATAAGGAGCTGAACCATAGGAGAGCCCAGTACAAGGCTGCTCTGCCTTGTGTGGAGACCCAGCCATTAAATGCTCTGTTCTGTTGATCATTGTATTTAAATGTCAGTGACTTCCTCAGCAACCTTGTATGTTGAGCAGAAGCTGCATTATACACAGAGAAAAAAGAGACAAAAAAATAGACTTCCAGGTGGGAGACTAGGAAGGCCCTGAACCAGGACTGAAGCTTTTCAGATAAAACTGTAGAGAGATGGGTCTGTGGACCCCACCCTCAAGGCCAAAACCAGACACCACTTGTTCTCACGAGTACAGCTCTACGGGAAAGCTGGGCACCCTTGGCCCATGCATCCCCCATATTTTGAGGCTCTTTGTGTGTGGCCATGGCAGAAGAGAGTCACAGAAATTCAGTGTCTCACAAAACAGAAGATGTTTATTCTATCTTTTAATAGAAAAAGTTTCTGAAGCCCATGTCTAGGTGGGGTCAGTGTTATACCTGTACTTACTTATTTATTTATTTTTCTAGCCTGACCACATTTTCCTCTCCCTCCCTCTTCTCTTCCCAGACCTTCCCCCACCTTCCCCTTCACCCCATCTACTCCTCCTTTCTCTTCAGAAAAGAGCAGGATTCTCATGTATATCAACCAACCATGGCATGTCAAGTTGCTTTAAGACTAGGTACCTCCTCTCCTATTAAGGCTAGAGGAAAGAGGTCCCAAAAGCAGGTAACATAGTCAGAGACAGCTCCTGCTCCCACTGTTAGGGGTCCCACAAGAAGACCAAGCTACACAACTGTAACATATGTGCAGAGGACCTAGGTCAGTCCCGTGTAAGCTTCCTGGTTGGTGCTTTAGACTCTGTGAGCTTCTACGTGCCCTGCTTAGTTGATTCTGTGGGTTTTTCTTCCCTAACCCTTCCCCTCACCTTCTTCCACAGGATTCCCCAAGGACTGACTGACTGCCTGTGAATCTCTGCATCTGTTTCCATCCATTGCTGGGTGAAGCCTCTCTGATGAAAATTGGACTAGGCAATGATCTATGAGTATAGCAGAATATCATTAGGAATCATTCATAGACTTTTTTTTCCTTTTTGGCCAGTCGTGTTTGGTTCTATCCTAGGTCTCTGGGCTGCAAGGTGGGTTCTCTATCATGGCATGGGTTTCAGATGGGGAGGGATGGAAACAGAGGGAGAGAGTACTTGGAAAGACAACTGGAATCAGGGGAATCACTGGGATGAGCCAGAAACCTAGAGCAATTGAAATTCCCAGGAGTCTGTGTCTGAGGGTGACCGTAGCTAAAATTTCTAGCCATGGGAAATCTGGGGCCTAAACTGGCTATCCCCTGTAATCACGCAAGACTCCCAGTAGAGGAACTAGGATCCCAACCCAACCACATAACCTTTGACCTACAATTTGTCCTGCCTACAAGACATGCTGGGGTAAAGGTGGCATAGAACTTGAGGGAGTGGCCAACCAATGACTGATCCAGTATTATGCCTATTCGGCAGTCACCATTATCATTTTCCTCATTAAGTTTTTGTTTGTCTGTTTTAAATATTTGAGAACAAAGTCTCACATAGCTTAGGCTGTCCACATATCTGCTACACAGCCAAGTATGACCTTGAACTTCTGATTCTCCTGCTTCCCGCTCCAAAGTACTGATTACAGCTGGGTAGCACCACATTGGATTTATGTGGTGCTCGAGATGGAGCGCCCAGCTTCCTGCATGCTAGCCAAGCATTCTACAACTACACCATACCACAGCCCCACCTTTCTCTGAGCTAGAGTCTCCCAGCCGAGGCATAAACTTCTGAGCCTCCTGCTCGATTCACTGAGGACTGGGATTTCATGCACACCTGTGCCCAACATTTTCCTTCCACATGGAAAAGAACTTCACTTCTCAGAAGCCCTATGGGTTTGGCATTAGGGCTCTTTCTCAAAGATCTGCATTGTTCAGATTATTTGAGATGAGTGTTAAACATGGTTAGTTGTCAGAGGAGGAAACTGAGGCTCAGAAGGCTGACAACCCACAAACTGTGGAACCGGTGTTTGAAACCAGATCCACTGACCTCCAACCAGACAGCAAGTTTCCTGGTGTGTTACCATGAAGGGGAATGTGACAGAAGAAGTCCCATCTGCACCATCTTTGTCAGAGGTCAAAGGGTACATTTTCTACAGTGACTGGTCAGTCATCTCCCTGCCAACCCTACACTCCCTCCAAGCTCAGAGGGAAGTCCTTTTATTATTAATCCCGCCACTCTCGACAAGTCCAAATATCACACCATAAAATTTAACAAGCCTTTACCAAGGAGTCAGGGACCTCAAAATATTTCAGAGGAAAATTCATCACAGTAATAGTTATGAACTCTCCAATGGTTTAAATCCCGAAACACTCTCTCCCCACTTTCAGATGCAAAATGAAACCCCTCCCTCTTGAAGTCCAAGACATTCTTACTCCCTACCTCAGGGAGGCTGACCATAGACACAGACCCTTTTATCAAAAGGATTTCCATGGCCAGCAAACAAGTCCTACCCTCAAGATCCAGGCTGACATTCAAAGTGTTCAGAGAGGCTGGAGTTGGAAAGATGGCTCTGTCAATAAAGTAGTCGCTGCACAAATATAGGGATCCAAGTTCAATCCCCAGGACCCACATAAAAAGCTGGTCATGATTACACCCAGAACTGGGAAGGTGGGTAGAAGAGGATCCCTAAGGCTCACTGGCCAGCCAACTTAGGCCACTTAGTGAGCTCCAGACCAATGAGGGATTCTGCCTCCAAAACAAGGTGAATTACTCCTGAGGAACAACACCTGAGGTCAGCCTTCAACCTCCACATGCACCCTTGTGCACATGCATGCACACCTACACAGACACGAGCGCACACATACACACACGGAGAAATCTCTATTTCAAAAGCACACAATGGTGGGAAAACATCAAACCATCTTTAGTTATTAAACTGCAGCCATGTTAAAAAATAAAACTGAGACATTGTGTAGTATCATTCTTTCCTCCAGGGAAAGCCATTTTCCTGCTCTCGAAATTTCTGGCTGAGTCTTCTCCAAGCTGAAGTCTAACAGGGACTCTCTTACTACTCCTGGTTTTCCTAAAAGGTCACTGAAGCAATAGAAGTCTCCCAATGAGGAAGCTAATTAGTTCTCAAAGACTTTCCATCCCAACTGATGGGTTAGATAATCTCCATATAGCCCCGTCCCTAACGTGTCTAATACTGAGTTGTGCGCATGTCTGCTGCTCCAGGACAGCAACACCCTGCTTTCAGCGCTCACCACACAAGCTGGGAAGTGCTCAGAAATAAAATTCTGAGTCATCACTCTGTCCAGTGATAAGGCACCACCGCTAGATGTGTTTGACAGGGATTTTTAATTCATTGAAAGAAAATAACATAGTATTATATAGGTTTTTGTATGGCTTATCAGGCTGTGGACTGCCCAAATTGCAGCCAGCCTGCTTTAATGAAGCCGCCTTACCACAGGAATCCACAACCCAACATCAGCAACCATCCTGGATGGGAGCTGAGGACAGAGCTCATTTTTCTTTGTCAGTGGCTCTCTGTGATGGAGAAGATACTCTACATTCCGAGCGGGGTTTTTCTTTTGAGACCCACCCAAGCATAGATGCACGCTCCTATCCTAGAAGACAAGTTATTAAAAAGTTGTATTTTTGAAAGCAGCCTCCTGTGCACGGAACATCAGTGTCAACAAATGAAGGGGAGGGGAGCAGAAGGGACAGTGATGGGCACACCCGGGTGAGGGAGGGCAGTCAACGCCACTCGCTCTTCAGGAAGGATCAATTCATGTGTCAGCAGCAGCGATAAGACACGCGGGGCTTATCAAAGACTGCGGCCCTGCTGACAGAGTTCACGTGTGGAAGGAAGATAAGGGGAGCCGTTTCTCCTCTTCCTCTCTCCTCTCCCCAAAGACCCTGCTTTGATTTCCCGTTCTGCGCACTGTTTACCATCCTGACAGGGACCGTCTCATTCCCATTCCAGTCCTTTCCTTAGCTCACCATCAATGCTCCCAAGAGACATCGATTAGTACATATGGATCCTCATGCTATTTGCAGGAAAGAGTGTGGGATTTCACACTGGAGATCCAAAGTATAGTGTAATGTTCCAGAAAATTACTCTTACCTGCTGAGAAAGAATGGTGGAAGGGTGGACTTGGAAGCTGAACCACAGGAGCATTTTAGCTCCATCACAGACATTCTTTGTGACTTTGCGCTAAGTCATACCACCTCCTAGTCCTGGAGTCTTCTCTTCTACAAAACATGGAGAGGTACCATTAGCAGCAGTCTTTCTATCTAGATTCTGAAACAGCCTCCTTTCACCCTCCACTCTATGGAGAATGCAGCAGTTACCATCACATGACACTGTGTTGATTGGGGACATCTTAGCTGGGTCTGAAACAACAGGTGTTTGTTTCTCACATTTTGGGAATGGGAAGTCCGAGATGAGGTTGCCGGTGGATGCAGATTCTGATGAGGATTCTTCCCAGCTTGCAGACAGCTACACACTCACTCTGTTATTGCAGAGCAAAGAAAGTCGGCGGCGTTGAGTCTGCACTCAGGAGGAAACCAATCAGATCGTGGTGTTCCACACTCATGTCTTTATCTACACCTAGAGGCCCACCTCTTAGTTCCATCACATTGGGAAGTAGGCATCCAACATATTAATTTGAAAGTACAGTACTTTCCCCAAGGAAAAGGGAATCACTTTAGCTCACAGCCTCAGAGATGTCATTCTGCCACAGTACAGAGAAATGACCGAGGAAACCAGTTCCTATTCCAGCATCTAGGAGGCAGTGAGAGGGGAATACTGGCCCTCTGCTAGTTTTCTTTTTCTCCCAAATTTTAAGGAATATTCCCCCCTCAGCTAATCCTCTCTGGAAACATCCTCACGCACACTCGGAAATACACCCCACTGATTTCCTAGGTGGTTTTAAACGTAGATCAGCTGACAATGAAGACCAGCCATCTCAGGAAGACACACAGTTCAGTTCATGGTGAATGGCAAGGCTTCCTAAAAGGTCTTTCTGTAAGATACAGATGTTTCTAAAATGCAGGTGGGAAAGTGGAGATTTCTTTCCCCACTCTTTCAGGCTTGGTTGTCAGTGCTGCTTCTTACTCCCGTTACTCCAGTCAGGGCTGCCTTGTGCCCTGGTCATGAAGCTATAGGGATGTCCTCAGCCTTTCACTCGAGCCTGAGTCTGTTCTGATTTCCTTGGTCCCCAAACAAAGCCACTTTCCAACACTTTATCCTCACCTGAGAAGAAACTTAGCCATGCCAAGAAATGCATTTCTCTCTACCCTGACTCAAAGCTCTTTGATGTCTGTCCTGATTAACTGGAAGAGGCTGCTCAGGACTTAGAGAGGTCCTAACAGATCAGGTTAAGTTCAGGCTAAGAATTGATTGGTGATGTCTGCTCTGGGAGGGGATGGTGAGTATATCACAGGCTTGTGGTCTCTGTCACCGAAAGCCTTAGTGTTGGTGTCACACGTTAATGTGCTTCAGAGCAAACTAGAAAAATTATCTATTTATTGTAGCTACTAGTGTTTTATTTTGTGAGGATTCTTAGCATGACTCCAGAAAATTTGTATAAATACTTTGGTTAACAGCAAATTATATAAACCCTTCTGAATACTTTGGACATAGAAGATTGAGGCCAAAAAGCTGACCTCTTGTCTTGAGATGTCATTTTTCCTGATTTTTTTAACTTAGCAATTATGCATTTCTGGAGTTTTCTATATAGCTCATTTTTAATAAAAATGCATACTTAGATTGCATGTAATGTTTTTTGTTTGTTTGTTTGGTTTGGTTTGGATTGGTTTTCAGACACAGGATTTCTCTGTGTAGCCTTAGCGGTCCTGGAACTAGCTCTGTAGACCAGGATAGCCTCGAATTCATAGAGATCCACCTACCTCTGCCTCCTGAGTGCTGGTATTAAAGGTTTACATCATCACTACCAGCTTCATGTAATATTTAATAGACAGACACATAGTTTGTGATTACGTAGTCAAACAAATTGACAGATCCATCTCCTCTTTGAAGTTATCTCTTTGTGTGGATGATACTACTGAAATGTTACACACACACACACACACACACACACCAAGCAAAAAGTCAAATGAAGAAAGAGGCAATGCACCCTCATCAATAAGATGACATTTAGAATAATGTAGAAATTTGAAACACACACTAAACAATTGTACATTGCATTTCCTGAGATTCTCACATGGAGTTCTTGTTTTTTGCTGTCATTGCAAGCTGAAGCTTCTGTGGGCTCACGCAGCACGCCATATTCAGGCACTCCAAATGGCTCGGGTCACGGGATGTTATCTCTCTCTGCTGTGGCACAGCACAGTTTATGTCTCCAGAGCTAAAGCACAATGGCTTTCTAACTGCCTTCTAGCACAGAAACGGCTTCCGTTCTCAGGTACAATGGAACTTCCAATGTGTTTGAGGAGGTCATGCCTGGGTCACCAGGGCACCGAAATGGAGACACACAGATGTTTCCCTATGACACCACCTGGAAAGCAGTGGAAATCAGTACCTCACAGCCCTCTGACCCAGAAATTCAGAACAAAAGCAAGAATAGACCTGAGAGAATGAGGCCAGAAACAGGGAGGTACCAGCTGCTCAGTCCCTGGAAGATGGTATCAACTTATTCCCCAGTTGGGACAAATTACAATCACTCATAAGATCAAAATCTCATTTTTTGCCATATAAAATACAGCTTTATTAAAAAAAAACTCACGCATTTACTAAAAGTAATAAGAACAGAACCATTAATTGCCATGTGACAGACATGGGTTGGCCTGTGTCTGGTATTCCTCCCAATCACCCCCAAAACTATGTGATAACAGTTGAAATGACACAGGGCTTGAGAGATGCTCAGCCATTCAGAGTGCTTACTGATCCCACAGAGGACCAGGGCTCAGATCCCAGCATCCACATCAGGTGGCTCACAACCCCCTGTAACTCCAGTTCCAGGGTATATGACATCCTCTTCTGGATTCTGAGGGCACTACACACACACACACACACACACACACACACACACTTAAAAAATAAAACTATTTTTTAAAACTGAAATAGTGGCTCAGAAGCCAACCATATGCATGAGAGACAAGGCAGAAAGAGGGTCTGAAGTCTGAGCTGTAGGAAGCCCACACTGGGTCCATGATCTCAGCTTGAAGCCACCTTTGGGATTAAGATGCCATCCCACCCATTCCTATATAGGGAATGTAAAATAGCCCTGATGCTTTAGAAAATAGTTTTAGCGTTTTCTACAAATGGTAAATTGATCTACCTAAAGACACAACTATACCACTCCTGGGCATATACCCAAAGGAAGCTCAATCTTACTACAAGGAACTTGTTCAACTATGTTAATACAGATTTATTCATAGTAGCCAGGACCTGGAGACAATCTAGACACCCCTCAACTGGGGAATGGGTAAAATAAATGTGGTACATTTACACAATGGAGTATTACTCAACTGTTAAAAACATCATGAAAATTGCAGGCAAATGGATGGAACTAAAAAAAAAAAATCATCCTGGGTGAGGTAACCAAGGCCCAGAAAGACAAACATGGTATGTACTCACTCATACGTGGATATTAGCTGTACCAGAGACCAGAGACCCAGAGAGACTAGATATCAAGAACAGCTCAAAGGGGGAATTCATAGATTTCCCTGGGAAAGGAAAATAGAAAAGATCTCATGGGTGGACTGGGGGCAGGTAGGGATGGGAACTTGATGAGATGACATGAACTTGA
>JAQHUG010000240.1:2893254-2905660 GCA_028555095.1 Dicrostonyx torquatus
TCCTCTCTCCTCTTATTCTCAATCCTCCCTTTTCTCTTTTTTTCTTCTCCTGTTTATTCTCTCTGCCTATCAGACCTTCCCATCCATTCTCCTGCCTAGTTATTGACTTTTCAGCTCTTTATTTATTTATTTAGTCCAATCAGGTGTTTTAAACAGGCAAAGTAACACAACTTCACAGAACTAAACAAACACAACACTAAAAAATGTTCCACAGAATAAATAAATGTAACATATCTTTCAACCAATATTCCACATATATACACATATACATACATACAAGAAACATTATATAGACAGAGCAGCTTGTACTGTGTCTTTAAGAATACAGAGCATTGATAAAAGAGGTCAATTTTTAAAAAAAAAAAAAGTAAAAAGTGTTAGATGGGAGAGTTTGAAGAGGGAAATGATGTGATATCACAATCTCAAAAACAGAAAGAAACCATTTTAAAAGGAAAGAAAAGGAGCAGACGCTCAGCTCAGGGAGCAGCACAAACACTGAACTTGGGTCTTTCTTCTGCCTGAACACAGCAGCTGGAGCTATGGTCCCTCTGCCAGCAACACCAGAGGAAAGACCATGGGCTCATGGCCCAGCATCTACAGCGGCCAAAACTCGTGCTTCCTGAGAACGGGGATGAGCAAGCTGTTCCATGGTCCAAAGAGTCAGCAAATTCAATGCAAATCTAAATCCAGCAGCAGTCAATATGAGGAAAGGAACTCGACTACTCCGCTCCAGAGTGCCAACTACCGTGCCAGGCCTACACACACGGTGTCACCTTCTCTAATCTTCAGCAGCATTACAAATGTATTTTGTTGGGTGGGGAAAGGCAGGGTCTCATGTAACCGTAGATAGCCTCAAATTCCATATTTAGCTCAGGCTGACCCTGAACTCCTGATCTGCCTGCCTCCACTTCCCAAATGCTGGGATTTAAACTGTGCACCATCACTTTTGGACAGTTAGGTATTTTGTGGATAAGAAATCTGAGCTTCACAGAGGATGAGTGAGTTGCCTATGGCCACACAGTTTGTAAGATGCCCAGCACCTCCACAGCCCCTGTGCTAGCTGACATCCTACTTCCTGACATTCTACTTCCTCCATAAGTAAGCAATTCTGCTTGCTTTAGAGCCTCTGAGACAAGCTGGCAAGCAAGTTCAGAAGACTGAGCATGCACGCGTGCACATGCATGCATACACACACACACACACACACACACACACACACACACACACACACGAGTCAGCCTAGGGCCAGGTTGGAAGCCCCCTCCCAGAGTTGTACCTGACAAACCAATTAGCTCTAGAGCCGGGCACCATGCCTACCCCACCCTGGCAGCAGTGGGGGGAAGGGAATAAAAATGGAGAAAAGAAGAAAGATGAAGGGGAATACGGGAGGAAAGTGACAGAGGAAAGAGTAGGGGAGGGGACAGGAAGAGGAAGAGTCAGAAGGACCAACTCTAGTCTCCTCGAGACCACTCACAAGGCATGTAGTACCAGGCAGTGAACCGAGTGCTTTTCATGCCCCTTGTCACAAAACCTTCGCAGATGGCACTAAAAGGCACTACAGACTAGGGCTCAGCACAACCAGGGCTTTTCCCAAGGTCATGGCATCAGTTATCTCATGCGTTGCGATGATGAAATTATCCAAAGCAGCAAACAAGGAAAGCGGGTTTATTCTGGCTCTCGGCTTAGAGGGGAGAAAGTAACTACAGTGGTGAAGGCACAGGTGGAGGCTCCGCAACAGTGAGCGTGTGAAATGGCTTGCTCACCTCTCCGCCCATATGGAAGCAGAGGTGGAAACAAGGCTGGGGTGTAACCCACAGTGCCTACCGCCTCCACCCCCAGAAACGGACTTCCTCCAGAGAGGTCTTAATGATCCCTAGTCTTAAATAATCCCTGGCTCTGAAACACTACCACCAACTGGTGACCAGCTGTTTGCCTACAGGAGCCTGTGGGGTGCACTCTGTAGCCACACCCTAGAGAGGATTCAGCAGGTCAGAAGAAAAGTTAAGACTCAAACACATTTGAGCTCCAAGTCTACCCCCAGGTCAGCTACTGCCCCTGGGAAGAGCAGGGTGGGCTTAGTGTGAATCAGAGCTCCTGGGGCCATGACCCAGCTTCCCGCCTCTAGGAAAGCAGCAGGCAGATGCAGCTGCCCTCCAAAGGGGAGTTCCTGTCCTGCAGACTCACCAGATTTCCTCTCTCCCAGCTGTTTCCAGTGCTGGCTGTGAGCAGCACACACCAGCACAGGCTGTCTCTAGAGAGCTGTTTCCTCTGGTGTCAGAGTCAGACTAGTACTGCTGAAATTTGACCCCCTAGAATCCCTGAGGAGTCAATATACAGATGTCCCCTCCTGGCTCAGCTCCATCTGCCCATCCTTCTGCTCCCACTCCCACCAGAACACACTCCTGATAGTTAAGAAAACCCTTCCTGGCTCTGCTTCTGCAGAAGCAGACTTGAGACATCCCACTTCCCCTGTTCTCCATCCCCGCCTCTGCTCACTCGAGGCTCCTCAACACAAGCTTCCGACTTCTTGTCGCAGCTTCCAAGAGAGGAGAAACAGGGAGAAGTTGAAATGATGGAGACATTGGGGATGCAGGCATCTGAGAGAACGCAGCCAACTCCACCAGACCAGCACTGCCTAGCCGCCCCCACATCCACCTGCCCTCGGCCCCGTGCACTTTGAGTAATTAAGAACAGATGGCCCCTCGCCTGTGCCAAGCCTCATTAACTCCTTAATGCTGCTCTTCTGGAGACCGGACGGTTGGCCGGAAAAGCCAGTTTTGGAGGTCACCTGACTAAATGATGCCCAGCTCAGAGGGCTGCCCAACTCCTCTTAGGCTGGCAGCTGCCCCTGTTATTCACCAAAACTACCACTGATGACCAGATGGGCTGGGAAAGGGGCATGGATGGCCCTAAAGGGAGGAGGATATACTGAGTGAAATGACTCAGGCCTCTGTGGCTTTGAATTCACCACTGAATGTGGGTGTCCATTCTATCCACTCGCAAGTGGTTATGGAAATAATAACAGTAAAAATAATTGTACATTGTTCTAATGGTGAGAATTGTTCCTTTAATGGTGATAGTCGTTACTCCGGTGCTAATGGAAACACTGCACCAAACATGTTACAGGTGTTAGTCTATCTTTATAACTGTCCTTTGAGATGGTATATCACGAGATCTTTTCATATGAAACCATTTCTGGGGAGATATTTAAAAAAAAATCTATTCAGCCCAGGTAGGGGAACTAAGAACAGACCAAAGCAATGCTATCACCGAAGTCTAATGCGGTGAGCCCATGGCTTGATTGAGGTTGCTTCTAAGAGCATGAGTGAGGAATTACAGAAGCATGGATGAGTCTAAGGCAGCTGCGCTTGAAGCCCACCCAGTGTGGGTGACAGTCATGAAACGGAACCCCTGGGGCTCTCTGCAGGGCTTGAAGGCAGCTCCCCAGGTCACTAAGGTTCTTTCAGGGTGGCTCAGCTAAGGATCACCTCAGCAGTCCCTACCTTCTGTAACCTGTGCATCCAGGAAGTTGCAGGGACTTCCTGGGAATTCTCAGTTGTTGATTTCCAGTCTTAACAGCTTCCCTTTAGAACTTCCTGAGTCACAAGGAGCTTTCACTAGAATGTTTCAGTGGAGAGGAAATAGCCATACATCAGACCTCCACTTTAGAGATGGGAAAAACTGAGACTCAGAACAGTAACTTGTACTTTGAATGTAAGATGCCCCCACAGGCTTGGTCTTGATCTCTAGCTAATGGTGTTATTTGGGAAGAAGGTGGGAAAAGCTGGTGGCTATAGGCCACAGGAGGCGAGCCAGCTTTGCCTCTAGTCCCATTTCTGTTTCCCAAACTTGCAGATGGTGAACAAATCATACTGCACATTCCGTCCTTCAGAGATCTTCCCACTCTGGTACCTCAGCTTTCCCACTATTATGGTCTAAATCTCTCGAACTGTAATTCAGAACAAATATGCTCCCCAAGGTCACACTTTCTCACTATGTCCTCATATGGCAGAAGAGCACACAGGCCCCTTAAGGCTTCTGCTATAAAAGCATAGCCTCCATTTATGAGAACTCCACCATCATTAATCAATTCCCCGAAGTCTTACTTTTAAACTCTATTCTATCTGGTTTAGGTATCAACATATATCATGTTATACCACCATTTCTACCTATCTTAGAGGAACATTCAAAACTCAAAGGAAAAGGAGAAACTATAAAAGCATTCTCTAGTCTTTGACACATCAGACTTTTTTACTCCCTCAAAGCATTAACAGACCATTTCCAGGGATGGTGGAGATGGCTTATTTGATAAAGTAGTTACCAACTGAACATGAGGACCCAAGTTTGATCCTCAGCACCCAGGCAATAAGCTAAGTATGGTGGTCATGCTTTTAATCCCATCCATCCCTCAGCAGGTAGAACAGGAGGATGCCTGGGACTCACTGATGAGCCAGTCTAAACAACTCCTGAGTCCCAGATCTTAGTAAGAGGCCCTGTCTCAAAAGACAAAATGAATATCTTCTGATGAACAGCACCCAAGGTTGGCTTCTGACCTTCACAATAATGCATACACACACATACACACAAACCCAAGCACATATAAACTTCATTTACTACTCAATCTACTCTACCCAGAGTGTCTTTTAAGACCTAAAATTCCAAGATTTACACCAGAAACTTCCTGTTCTTTGCAAAGCTTCTCACCACCTTAAACAAAGGAAATAGGGCATGGGCTTATCTGTAGGTTTTGGACAAAGTTGATCAAAGAGAAAATTCTGAGTAGTGATTGTCCCTGGCCAGAAAAAAAATACAAGAAACTCAACTGGAGTATGTCATTCAATCATTCAAGAATCTGGTGTACAATGTCCGAGCTGTAGGTGATCCAAACCCAGGGAAGATGGTGAGATGCAGAAGTAAGTATGGGGTCGTAGGGAGGGGCCTCAGAAAACAAGATTCTATTGTCCATGTACAATATTGGACTTGGAGAACTAGAGAAAGACTGGTGCCTATTGGGGCACAGATGTGGAAGAATAAAGAGCAGTTCATACTAGTGTCTTCTCTTCACATTTAAAAAAATGCCTGAAAGAAAAAGTATCCCATTTCTTTTAAAGGATAAGGGTTGTCTGGGCATGTTCAGTGTGTGAATCTCTTATGTCAGTGCACTTTTCTGAATGTCTACTGCACTTCAATAGAGGAGTGTTTGTTTTTTAATCAAAGGCAAACGTTGCTAGGGAGAAACAGCAAGTGCTTGGAAAGCCTGTGTTCTGCCGGATTGCTGTTCCAATGTTTGTTGGTAGGTTACAAACACTCACCTTCACTCCCAGAAAATCTACTCCTGAAGACAAGTGGGCACGGGGCTCACTGGCTGTCCTACCAATGGGGGTTAGTTATGTTGCCAGTTTGACATAACCCAGAGTCATCTGGGAAGGTATTCTAGATCTGGACAGGGCTTGTCTGGGTCAGGTTGACCGGAGAGCTGGTCTGTGGGAGACTGTCTTGATTACATTAATGGGTTGAAAGACCCAACCCACTGTGGGCAGCTCTATTCACTAGGCAGGGGCTCATGGGCCGTATAAGAGTGGAGGAAGAGGGCTGAGAACTAGCATGCTTTAACTCTGTGCTCTCTGCTCTTGACTGTGAGTGTCACGTGACTGGCTCTTGAAGTACCTGCTGCCTTGATTTCCCCACAGTGATGAACAATAACCTGGAACTGTGAGCAGAATAAATCCTTTGTTCCCCAGGTTGCTTTAGATGGGGTGTTTTACCACAGCAACAGAACAAGAAATGAGGACCCTGCCTCAACAGCTCCCCATCACTTCTTTGAGACTGCTTTCACTAAGGTCCCTCAATCCCTCTGGTCCAGCTACAGGAGCCTCTAGAGGTGTTGTTCCCCACACTGTCCAGTGGCTCCCCACAGCCATCAACTGTCCCTCCTTCCAGAGCATGCTGTCCCCTGCTGTCCGCATGGCTCCTTCCCATCTCAACTATCTTCTCAGTGAGATTTCTCTTTGCTACTGCAAACCACTGGATAACAGCTTCCCAAACTGTCCAAGTCCTAATCCCTGAGGCCTGTTCATGCAAATGAACAAAGAGGGCCAATGGTGCCCTGCGGATGTGTTTGGCTGGTGAAGGGACTGCACTGGATCTTTCCAATAGGGTCAATAACATCACATGGGTCCTCAAAAATGAGATGTGTGAGAAAGAATGAAAGGGTGGGAAACAGAAAAGGGAGCTGGGAGTGAAGTATTCTCAAATGCTGCCTTTGAACTGAGGTGAAGAACCCATTCATCCTCTAAATTTAAGAATGCAGAGAGCTTTCAGAAGCTAGAAAGACAAACCAATTCTTCAAGGCTGGGGAGATGGCTCAATTTAAAAAGTAATTGGCATATAATCTCAACAAATGTAGTCCCTCCCCAGAATCCACGAAAAAATTGGGCATGGTGCCCTGTGCTTGTGATCCCAGTACTGGGGAGTGGAGTGAGGAAAATCCCTGGAGATCACCAGCCAGCTTGCCTAGCAGACTCAGTGAGGTGCAGATCAGGGAGAACCCTGCAGTGTCTGAGGAACCACAGCCCGGTTTGACCTCTAGCCTCAAAGTGCACAAACACACACCAGCACATACTCCTGCACGCACACACATGGTGTGTGGGAGGGGGCAGATTCTCCCCAAGAGCTTCCAAAAGCAAATAGAAACACAGTCCTGTATGTCCATTATAAGCTTTTGACCTCCACAAGCAAGACATAACACGTGGACGATTTTAATCCACTATGCTGGTGGTAATTTGTCTCAGCAGCAAGTGGAAGCTCCTCAGCCACCTCATCTGAAATGGGACTCTCCACTATGTGTGCTCGTGCATGTATTTGCATTCATACATCACCTTATCCCTCACCTTGATTCCGTCCCTGCACATCACCATCTGGCAACGAGTCAATAAGAAAACTATGGCTGATGCCTCCATGCATACACAGGAATGAATGCATACTAAAGTCCACAATCTTTGGGTGTTTTGGCCACTGCTGTCTCTAGTGGCCTTGAACCCAGACCCTGACCTGTAGCTATTAAGGGACTAGACACACACAAAGTGACACTTACTTGTTTTATTGGTATTCATGTGAAGTCACTCTTCTCAAACATCAGCACTGAAGGACTGGGATCTGTCTCTTTTATTTCCTCTCCATCAAGGCACACCTACCAAGGACATCTTGACAACCTGGAAGAATATCACAAACACGCATAAAGCCATCAGGTCAGTGCTACCTTAGCTTGCTACATCCAAATCCTGATGTTGTTAGCATCCTAGCTAGTCAAGGGCCCTCACATTTTATTTGATTGCAAATATGTATAATTCCAAGTTCACTGAAGCAGCAAGAAGCAGCAGGAAAAAAAATCCACTCAAGTCTGTAATTTACAAAGCAAATTCATCCAGCAGAAGGATTCATCTTCAGGAAACAGTGGGATTCAATCAATTAAACTTTTTTGGGAAAAGAAAAGAAGCCACCCCCAGTCATCACACTTCCAGATGTATTGTTCACCAACCCCGGCGAAGCAGTTTGAGGCCAAGGCTGACCATTTGGTTTCAGGAAACTGGTTGTGCCTTTTCTCCCTGAAGAAGAAATGCAGCAGGCAGGAAAAGGTAGACTGAGACCGAGTCCTTCTCTGGGAAAGGATGTATAAAAAGCCAGTCAGTCTCATCCAGCTTGCTAACTGAGTGCTCTGGGGGTACAGGACAGTTGTGTCCTTTTGAAATACTTTTAAGTCAGATGTCCCTAATCCGGCATTTGTAAGGACATATTTAATGACTTTTTTCACTCTCTGTAAACAGCTACAAAGAATTGGAGTGTAGAAGTCAAATGGATGAATGAAGGGGGTTCAGACAACCTACACAGAGGACGTGCTCTTCCTTTGAATCTTCCCTGTCATAGATCCTTCTCATGCCATGCTGTGAAGAGCTGGCTCTTTTATTATTTATTTCCTGACCAGTCTGTTGCCCCCTACCACGTGTGCTTGTCACTAACCTTTACATTCCTGGGGACCATATTAGAATCAAATATATTCTAGACAGTGAGTTCAATACATGATAGATAAGCTAATCATTAAAGGCATGGGGGAGAGGGAGCAAGGATGAGTGGATGGGTGATGGATGGGTGAATGGTAAGTATATGAATGTATGTGTGTATAGACAGATGAAAATAAGAATAGATGCATGTTTGCATGGATGGATGGATGGATGGTTGATGGGTAAATAGTAGGTGTATGAATGTGTGTGTGTATAGACCGATAAAAGTAAGAATAGATGTATGTATGCATGGATGGATGGATGGACAGATGGATGAATAGATGGATGGATGGATTATGGATGAATTGTAGATGTATGAATGTATGTGTGTATAGACCAATAAAAGTAAGAATATATGTATCTATGCAAGGATGGATGGATGGATGGATGGGTGGATGGACGGATGGATGATGGGTGAATGGTAGTTGTATTTGTGTATAGATTGATAAAAGTAAGAATAGATGGATGGACAGAAAGACGGATGGATTAATATGAATAGTAGTTGTATGGATGTATATATAGACTGATGAAAGTAAGGATAGATATATTAATTGATGGAGGGTGGTTGAACTGATGATAAACGGATGGATACATGGATGATTTTAAACTTATATCAAATGCCTACATCCCCATTCATCTAATGATGGTCCAGGATTCAACCTATTATTTCTCAGCCCATCCACCCACTCTTCTTAAAAGTCTGACTCAGGCTACCTCAAATGCAATCTGTGAGCATATTCCTGAACATTGTCCCAGGTTCCTCTGATCCCAGTGATGTTTGAGAACACATGCCCTATCTATCTGATTGATGCTTCCTTACACGAAGCGTCCTCGTGTTGATTTCCCACCCAAGGAGAATTGCCACAGGTGAGCTCCTTCATTCAAAGTAAGATGCAAATACTGATGACTTTCCTCCTGAATGTCATCCAATCTTTCTAAATGCAGCCCTACCTCTGGTTCCTCCAAGAGTGCTGGATGACACACCTCCTTGCCCTCCATCTCTCTTCTGTCTCATTTCCCGGCTCCTCACACGCATTCTCTGAACCTTGCGAACCAGTTATTCACACCCAAAGTCTTGTCTCAATGTCTGCATCTGAGAAAACTCAAACTAAGAAAATATTATTACTGTCATAGGCAACCACATTATCAGAGAACACCAAGACAGAGAAAGGTTAAGTGACTTGTCTACAGTCATGCAGCTAGGAAGAGGTAAAGCCAATATTCAAACCATGGCAGTATTGTTGGTGGAGGTCGCTTGTTCGTTTCCCAGCTGCCCAGACTCCCGAAATATCACATAGAAACTATATCATTTGCAATACTGTTTGGCCAATAGCTTAAGTGTGTTGCTAGCGCTGGATCTTACATCTAGAATCGACCCATTTCCATTATTTTATATTTTACCACAAGGCTTGTGGCCTACTGGCAAGGTTCCAGCTGGCAGCTCCTGTCTTTCCCCTCTGGTGGCAACATGGTGTCTCCTGACTTTGCCTACTCTCTCTATATATATCAGCTTCTTTATTCATTAACCAATAAAAGCAACACATATACAGAAGGACTGGATTTTTCTTTGTGATCAAGCTGGATAACCCAAATGCTTTCTGGTGCAGAGGAATAACCCCATGCACTGAAATACTTTGTATATTCCTTGGCTGAGTGTGCCAATGGTTTGTGAGGGACTGCTAAGGCCATTCTCTGTTCCCTGGTCTCTAATGAACCTGTCAGCCATCCCTAAAGAGCCAGATGTGATTTGATGGAGATGTGAGTGTGGAAGCCATGCTAATGGTATTATCATGCTGTAAGGATTTCTGGTGTGCTTGTAAACCTAAAACCATAATTGCCAGAAAGAACTCGTCTCCCACAAATCAAGACTCTCTGTATTGACAATTATATCCGGTGTTGCATGGAATTTAATGCCTAAATAATGAAGTCAAAGAACAATGCCCAAGACTGAGAATTTGAATATACTTGATTGATTCATTTCTCGCTCCCATTTAATAACCCACTTAGTTGGTGCGCTTAAGTTCAGCAGACTTAGAAAGAACATAACACGCCAGAGAGACAATGTTGCACAGATTAATAACTGGATGTGGGTACAGGCTGGTGCCCCCTAATAGCAGCACAAAAATAGGTTATCATCAAAAATCTGGATTTAATGTTCTGAAATGGGAATTCGTGTTTTTCCTTTATATGAGTCCATACTTATCACCACAGGCTAATGGGACATAAACCAGAAATCAAGGCTAACTGTGCAATTCTGGGGGAGTGGGATTTTTAAATTTAATACCATCTAAGATCGTGATCTTTGCTTGAGATCTTTAATGTTTAAATTACAATGTGTGAATATTAAACACAGTTGATTGTGACTGAACTCCCTGAAAAAACTAATTTATGAACCCAGCAGCCTCTAACACATGCACCATTTTAAAGAAGATTGTGGCCACACTTCATTTATGCCAATTTCTCCAGTGTAGCAATAAACACTCTTAAATGGTCTCTCTAAGCAAAGCCACGTACTGCATGTATCAGGCTGGTGTGTGTGTCTTGCAAGGGGCTGTGCAATTAAAGATAGTGACAGCATTTAGAACAATCTGAACAGGGATTTGGCTCCTGGGAACATCCTCTTGAGTTTCTTCCGTGTTGTTCTGATGAAGGATGGAGGTGGCCCAGTCTTATAGTTTAAATGTGAACTGAGCTGTCTGTAACAGGCTCCTGTGTTTGAACAGTTGGTCCCCAGCGACTGTTGTGTGTGAGAAAATGGCGAAACTTTTAGGATGTGGAACCTGACTGGAAGGGGTGGGTCCTTGGTGGCTTGAGGCTTCTTCCTCAAGTGAGTTCCACTCCCTGTTCACTCTCTGCTTCCTGATTGTGGATGCAATCATAACCAGTTGGCCTCTGTCTCCCTCCATTAGGCCTTCTGCACCTGCCACCATGTCTTTGCCTCCATGATCCACTTGAATTGTGAGTCAGAATAGATCCTTTTTCCCTGAAGTCATTTCTTGTTATGTATTTGACCACAGCAATAAGGCACATAACTAACACCGGGGAAGGGGTGATTCAGGTTGACCATGACAACATGGGCTCCCACAGACAGGATTCTTGTCCTAAGATAAGTTCATGAAGTTTCTTTTCATTTCCCCCTAGAAGAATCCACCATCAGCGTGAAGCTTGTACCATGCTCGTCCTTCTGTTTGTTGTGAGGTTCCCTATCGATGGCTGTGTTTATCATCTAATGCTTGGGCCATTTGGCCATGAGAACTGCTTCATGCCTTTCCCAGGGGTCTGACCACATCCTTGAAGGATAAGTCACTGAAGCTGTGGAAACAAAAGGAAGGCATTTCTCGTGAGTGCTAGAACATTCCACTCTCCAGAAACCCTAGTCTACTCACTCAGTGGAGTCTTAGTTTGTGCTCTAGAATCATCATTTTAATGTTATCAGAAAGTATACATGGTTCTAGGTCAGTAAAACTTAAGTGTAAAAGTTGGAACCTAAGTCAGGGTCAGTATGAGACCAAAATATAATGCAGAGAATTCTTTCTCAAGATCTTTATACATTCATGGAATTTATTTAACTTTATCCTAGGTTCCCTGGGAGCTGAGACGTAAGGAGTAACTGCACTCATTCTCTGCCTTACCCGGGAAAAGATATTTCCTGACTCAAAGAAACCATGGTGTTGTGATGTCTTCAGGAGAACAGATAACTGCTACGCACACACACGCGCGTGCGCGCACACACACACACACACACACACACACACACACACACACACCTCCCATGGGCAGACCCCTGTTGGAAACACATTGTCCTCATGAAACAAAGCAATCAATTCTCTCTCTGGGAGGAAGCCTTGACACACCACTTTCTCCAGAAGAACAGCCAAGGAAGAGAGTTTGGCAAGTTATGGAAGCTATGTACTGGCTCCATTCAGCCTCCACATGTGGCTTTGTCTGAAAGAGGAATAAGAACCTGCTGGTAAGTCTGAAGCCTCTCCTGCAGGGTTAAAAGGGAACCACACTAAATAAGATGAGCACTGCTCAACAAGGAGACCCAAGCTTGAGCCCCTGACTGTTTTTCCTTGTCTATAGAAAGACATGCGACACTCTAATGGATATTCTTTCCTTTTCTTTTTCTTATCTTATTTTGTTTTTAAAAAACAAACAAACAAACAAAAAAACCTTTTCTAATTTTACATAACAATCCCAATTCCTACTCCCTCCTCTCCCCCCCATTCCCTCTGCCTACTCCCCCACCCCACCCCCATCCACTCCTCAGAGAGGGTAAGGCACATTGCTTTGGGGAAGGTCCAAGGCCCTCCCTATTATAGTTAGGCTGAACAAGGTATCCATCCACA
>JAQHUG010000240.1:2907454-2940439 GCA_028555095.1 Dicrostonyx torquatus
ATGGTCCAGAAGCTTCACCCAATCCTTCAAATCCAAATTTCTTTTAGGAAGTTTAGGTTGCTTCAAAATACATTCAAGATACCAGTAAGATAGTCAACCAAGCCTTATGGCTAAGGAGCAATCTGCTCAGTGGTGTAGCTTGACTAGGAATTGTCCCCAACAGGTTCACATGTTTGAACACTTCATCTGCACTTGGAGGTGCTGTTTGGGGACTTTGCAGAATTTGCTTGGGCCATAGCCCAGCCAGCAAGAAATGGGTTGTGAAGATAATATCTATCTTTGGTTCCAGCCAGAGATCTCTGTTTCTACAGTATGACCAGGTGCCTCATACATGCTCCATCCATCAAGTCAAAAACTTGTCCCACCAGCATGCCCTCCCTACCATCACCATCTAAGCAAAGAGCTAAAATAAACCTGCCCTCCTGTAAGCTGCTTCCTTAAGACATTTTGTCAAAAGGAGAAAAGTAGCCAGTTCACAGAGTGATGCCCATTCCAGGGGTACACATCTCAAGACCTGTGCAAGTCCCCCAGCCAGGAACAATAATGACAGAATACAGAGTTGAGATAGAGGGACAGTTTCTGCTGCCTCTGGATCATTTCAACAAAAATACTCCTTTCCCCTTTTAAAGTGCTCTGTCTTGTGGCTCTTGATTTAAAGAGCCATTCAGTTGAGCTCAAGAGCATAGAAACAAGCTGTAAATCCTGAAAGCCACAGAGAAATCATCTGGTTGCATGGTTTAAAGGATAACTGGGGTGGTAGTGGCTTAAAGAGAAATGTTAGGGTTCAGTTTTTCTGTGTGGAAAGAGAGAAGCAGAAGCAGACCAGGGACCCCAGGCCCAGACTTTGTTCTTTTGAAGTATTGTCTTCTGAATTGAAAAATCCAATCAGAAACACTAAAAGGCACGTGGGCTATGCCTTCTTTAGACTCAGTGGGAGAGTTCATTGTCCCTATATATGTGTCTCTGTGTCCTTCCAACTATCTAGGAGTGATGGTTTCTGAGGAAAAATAACAAGGAGCCAGTCATTCAGGAAACACTATGCAAATAATGACCATGCTGATTGGACGAGGTGTCAACCAATGGTGATGCAATGGGTTGAACTCTTCCAATCCTATTCTCTCTATTAGTTTGGGACTAAGAGAGGAAGAGACCTGATAAGTTGTCCTCAGCAACTTAGACCATGAAACGCAATATGGACAGTTCAACAAAACCGCCATATATGGGCTTCAACATTGCCAGGGCATACGTTTCAAATTTTCATTTCTGGGACTAAGAGCATTTTACATTCTTAACTCATGATGTGGGCAGGAAAGATTTCATCATGATATGCGCATGTGAGTGCATGTGTGTACAAAAAGTTAACCCAGGCAAGAATGGTGCATACCTAGGAGAAACTAATTCTTCCAGCTGTTCCAAGAGTTTGGTCCTAACCTCTCCGATGATGGTCAACATCTGGAATGAACAAATAATAATTGCAATAAGGCCTTTAGGGCTCACCTATTTACATATAAATAGTTCTGACCAGAGCCAGCCACAAGCAATGGTTAATTTAATTTACTATCCCTTGACAAAAGAATGCTCATTGGTTTCCCAGCACTTTCAACCTTGGTAGATAGGCCCTTGGGAAATAAAAATTAGATTGAGAGAAAATTATCAGTGGTGGGGAACAGTATAAAAGTGACAGCAACATATATAACCTTCCTGCAGGGGTGGGTGAGAGTGGCATGTTGTTGTTTCCTGGCTCGAAAGTTCAGCACTTCCTGGGTGATTTACACGTCTGCTGTCGTCTCAGCCCCTGGAGTCATTCTGGCCACTTCAGGCAAGGCTCTCCCACGGTGCACATCCTGTTATTGTCACAGATGGGATGCATTACCAGGCTAAGCAGTGAGAAATGTCTGGACGAAAAGCCACGAGAAAGTGGGCCTCCACCAATAAGAGCTTAAAGAAGTGCCTGGAAAACAGGCTGGAAGTATGGAAAAGAAAGACACATCTGTGACTCCACAGTAGTTGCTCTGTGTGTGTGTGTGTGTGTGTGTGTGTGTGTGTGTTGTGTGTGTGTGTGTGACTGTGTCTGTGTATGTCTGTGTGTGTGACTGTGTCTGTGTATGTCTGTGTGTGTGTCCTTCTGTTGGGTTTGTGTTGTATGTGGAGGACGTGTCTATAATAGAGAAAAAAAATATACCCAGAGTGGTCCAGCTGCCGTTTCCCTAAGTTCTCTGTAGAACTCTTACATTATTCTGCGTGAACGCCCAGCTTTGCAGTTGCCTCTCAGTTCCATCGCTAGCCCCATGTATTGTCCCTCATTTCTAAATGTTGACTTTGGGTACCTTCCTTTGCTTGCAATGTATCTTTCCTCCTTATGCCTGTTCTGCTATAATATGCCCTAGAAAGCTCAGCCCAAGCATCCCAGCCTCCTCTAGGAAGATCTCTTTGGAGACCTCTGGGCCACAGTCATCCACCTGTAGTGCAACTGCCGTGACCATGCAGAGAACAGAAATACGTGCAAAGAGAAGACTCTTGTGGATGAGAACAGGAATCAGAAGCGAGATAGTTAGGAAACTCCCAACTTGACTTCTCTAGCTCACTTGACTAGAGTTTTTCCTTTGGTGTACATGCCCTAAATGTGCCCTAATTTTACATGTGTGATAATTAAATTATATTACACATACATACTCTGTATTTTCAGTACCTATTACAGCACCTAACACATAGGTAGTACCTAATAAATATGTATGGGAATTAAATAATTAGTTCACTAATTCCTTAATTAATGGGCAGACATGAGAAATGAAATTATAAATGGGGCTAAATTTGAAAGTTCATTTGCCCATGTCTGCACAGTGCAATGAGACAGGGACGTTCACAGAGACAATAGATGCCGAGCTCCAAAGGAGGGGAAAAAAATTCCCTGCAAACATGGGGAGGGTCTGGTTCTGAGACTCTCCTGAAAACAGAGGCTGAAGCTGGCACTGAGTGTCTCTTCCCCAGTGGGAACTACAACCTGTTACATACCACATGTAAATAAACTTGAATGATAACGCTGTCTGAAACCCACCACTGTTTTCATGGCACCCACCATGAGGTACACATTTCCCACAGCCTGCTAACTCCTCCTGGAGAGAGGCCATCTTTGGGAGATCTGCTGACTGCAGTAGGGCTTGAGGACATCCATACCACATGCAACTCATAACAGAACCCTAAATAGTCCAACTTTGGATTCTCTCACTCAGACAAACATTACCACAAGGGGAATATGCAAATTAAAGTTGGACCGGGATTTCTGTACTGGTATAGAAGGGACCAGGAAGAACGAGAGAGCGATACAATACTAAGGGGCCGGGGCATTTCTCAATTGTGTGCCATGGGGCAATGTAATATGTACCCCCCTGTGTTTCTCCTATGCCATCTTAAATTCTACTTTACTCATTGTTTCTCTTGTGTGAGTAGACTTTAGCTTTTTATTCTCTGGTTATTTCAGACATGAATACAATGTGCTTAGACCACATCCACCCTTGCTTACCTCCACGATTCCTCCAGGACCTCCCATTCCACACATTGTAGGTAACTGTGACAAGACTCCAAGAGCAGGATACATGGGCAACTGACATGCAGATGCTGAAGGGATGGGAAGGCAGTTCCTAGCTAAGTAAGCTGGGGGCTTAATGAAACTCATTATTATAATTAGTCAGTGAGAGATTGAGCTGTTTCAATCCATCAGCTGCATCTCTCCTTTTCCTATATATTAGAGCTAGTGATTGACCACATAGCAGGGCATTAAAAGAAAAGAGAAATTAAGGTTGAGTTTATAGGGAAACATAACACCATACTGATTATTGGCATCTAATGTTTGTCAAGCACTTTTCATGATTTGTGCCCTTCCCTTCCACTCCCCTCTATCTCCAGGGTCTCATAAAGCTCAGGATGGCCTCAAGCTTACCTGATAGACCCGATCTTGAACTTCTGATTCACTCCCCCAAAGTGCTAAGATTATAGGTGTGTGCTACCTCATCACCAACTCATCACCAATTATCTCATTTAAATGTTTCAGCCTCTCTATCAAGAAGCTAGTGTTCTGTCTATTTTTAGAGATGAAGAGAGAAAAAGCAAAGGACCCTTGAGATACATTAACCCAATTTAGAACCTGAATTTGAACCTCTGTCTGTCTTCCTACCATGACACACTGCCTTCCAAAAATACCTGGGAGATTGTTAAAGAAGAAAAAGGAGAAACATATTTGCCCAAACGTTGAGTGAAAGTGGAGATGGCAACACCAATTCAAGCAAGGAATCCTTACACTAACTCTTGCCGTAAGCTCCTCCACAGTGAGCCACATGGGTCACCATGGGCTTAAGGCTTTTAGGACTAATTTGGGCAAATCACCAGGCTAAGTCAGACAATACTGACAGGGAACATAGACTTTGGAATTAGGCAAATATGGGTTTGAAACATGACTTCAATTCCCCATGTAGAAAAGTTCAACTCTAAATTTCCCTTTAGCAATAATAACCATAAATATAAATTTAATGATTAGTCAAAAATAGAGCAGTTCTTCTGAACCAAAGAACAACTGTCCCTGGAGAATAATATCCTTGAATCTCTTTCTTTGCATTCACAGGCTTAACAGAGCTCAGGAGTTATGCCCTGCAACTTTCTTAATCCTAAAAATAAACCAAGAAGCTCTGGTGTCTGTGGAATGCATATAAATCTAACAAAAGAAACAAGAATGACCTTGGTAATCACTTTATGACCTTGAAAAAATATGTCACCCCACTGAGACTTAGGGTCTGTCAACTATGAAAATGAAGATTAGCCTACACAACAGTCTATTCTGTGGATGAAGGAGATGATGCATGTAAAATTTGAATAAAATGTGAATACCAGGCCTGTCACAAAGTAGGTAGGAAGTGGATGAGGTAGTGATAATGTTAGAGATGATACCGATAATAAAAATGACAAAGACAAAATCGTGGAGCTGGAGTGATGGCTCAGCTGGTAGAGTGCATGTCACCAAGCATGAGGACCTGAATTTGGTCCCCAGAATCCACATAAAAATCCAGTTATAGTGACATGCTTTCAATCCCAGAGTGAAGGTGCAGAAACAGTCTGATCCTGCTGGCCCGCTGGCCAGTCTAGTCTAATCAGCAAACCCCAAGTAAAGCGAGAGACCCTATGTCTGTATACAAGGTAGATAGTATTCTAAGGAATGACCCCGGAGATTGACCTCTGATCTCCACAAACATGTGTGTACATATGTACCAATTCATACACATAAAAAGAAAGGAAGACCTTGATGAGGCAGGATGTGTTGATGGTGGCTGAGGTGGAGATGATGATAGTGGTGGTGTTAGAGGTGGTACTGATGGCAATGAGGGAGGTAGTAGTGGTGATGATGGTGATGGTAATGATGACAGTGGTGCTGGTGGTAGTGATGAGGATGATGGTGATGGTGGTGATGATGGTGATGATGTTGGTGATCACAAAGGCAATGAGAACAGTGCAGCAAGACCATTATAAGCAATGATCACAGTGTGGTGCTTGTTGGTGGTGATGTCTCTGATGTGGGACAACAAAGCAAAGAAAGAAAACCCAAAATAAAGAGGAAAGAGATAGGAGCCTAGATTAAAGAAGAAAGGAAAGAATCTCAATGAAGCATTAATTATAACTCACTGGTGACAGACTTATATGCTTAAATTCAAGGAGTTCTAGTATCTAGAGCATGTATCCTTCTTAGTATTAGGGGGGAAAACACCAGCCATACCACTGGTAGAGCCTCTGGACCCCCTCAAGCCCCACTCATCACTCAGTCCCCTCCTCCCCCGAGGATGAGAAAGGAAGCATGTACTTTGGTTATGTGATAAGAATAACTTAGTCATGGTCTTCCTAGCCACATGTCTCCTGTGCAGTGAACCTGCATGGTGACCACAAAAATGCAGGATCCTTGTGACCCCACTTTTCAAATGGAGTGAGAGCAGGCCTGGGAGAATGTTGTCAACTCCCTTTCTTGGTACCATCATTCATGAAATGGAAATGAAGCCTTTGAGAGCTCAGAGTACATCGTGCAGATGATTAAGTTCATGTACACAAACATGCTGAGATCTCTCAAGCAGAACCAGGAGTATCTTAATTTTTAGATAATTATGAAGTGCAAAATTACTCTAACAGTTAAAAGCATTTTTTTTAGTTAGTTGTTTAACCTTGCCACATCTCTACATGATGAAATAATAAGCTTATGTAGCAGTACCAATCTTATAAGATAATAATAAGCTTCAGTGGAGAAATTCTATCTAAAGGGTTTGATATAGTATCTTTCTGAGGCCTGTGATTGTAACAGAGAGCATGCCTAGTGCACACAGACACTAGGTACAGACCTTAACACTTTATCTTTCTAGATCCTTCAATAATAGGTGATATTACTATAGAGTAACAAATATAACCTTTTTAAATATATCAAGGCATAATAGATGTGACTATAGGCCCCTGGACTGAACCTTGAACAACTCTACAGATGGGGTCCAACCATTTTAAAATGGTTAGCAGAAGCCCTTCATCAGCTGTCTCTTACTGACTTTCTGCATAGACTAGACCTCCCAAACTTCTTGTTGTCATATTCTTTCTCTGCTTGCTCTCCTCATTATATTTTGCCCCCCCTAAAATACTCAGCCCCCAAGCTAGGAAGGCTGAAGATAGAATTCTTTAATACTCTTCGATTACAGCCCAATTGGGTAATTCTCTGGCATTTTATCTTTCTCCACTACTTGCGCCTGAGGTGGACAGAGGACAACTCTTTTCTTCCACCTTTATTACAGGTTGCAGATATTAAACTCATGTCTCCCGGCTTGTGTGCACGACGCCTTGACCTGCTGAATCATCTCATTGGCTTAATCCTAGACCTCTTGAGGGATTATTGCTATAGTTAGAGTTTAAGGTTAGGGTCAGGGTTCATGCTAAGGTTAGGTTAGAACCTATTAGAATTCATCTTAGAAAAAAAGCTAGGGGTAGGATTTGGGGACCTTGGAACAGGCAAATGAGACATGGGGTAAACTAACATGCTAACACTCGAGCACCCTTACATCAGACCATATTTTATCTACTTTTTAAAATTAAATTTCACTTGAAATAATAACAAAAGATTCTGTGTGTGGTTCATAAGCCATGTGTGTAAATCACCGTAAAGAAACTCCAGAGCCATTTGTCAGATTGAAGGATGGAAACCACAGCCCAGGCCTAGAAATTTGACAGCCTCACAAATTAAACCTTTACACTCACAGACATGCTGTCTCCAAAGCTAAAGCTGCTCCATACATGGACTAGAGGGTGCTAACCACTGTGGGGCCTCAGAAAATAAATGATCTGTGCACACTTCCCTTCTGGCCTGCAGGAGCCATGTAGTATGGCCAGGAGTACAAGCAGTAGCACACCAACCTCATCATAATTAGATGGAGGTAAAGAAATATTTCAGGATGATTACGGTCTTTGCCAATTCAAAATGCCAGACACACAGGGCTGGATAAAAGCAGTTAGATAAGATACAGGGTATGTGGACCAGGAAAAGTATCACTTCATTGTGAAAGCAACAAAACCTAACTTCAGATCCCCAGCATCCACAAAGTGCATATGTAATCCCAACACTGGGAAGCAGAGACAAGAGAATCCCTAGGGCCTGGTGTACAGCAGGTTCAGCTGATTCAGTGAGCTCTAGATTCAGTGAGAGACCCTTCCTCAAAAAGTAAAGTGGAGGGCAACTGAGGAAAACATCTAACATGTACCTCTGGCCTGTGCATACACAAACCATGCGCATGCACACACACACACACACACACACACACACACACACACACAATCAGGACTCCAGGGACTGGAAAGGTGGTACAGTGGTTAAGATTGCTGACTGCTCCTTCAGAGAACCTGGGTTCTGTTCCCAGTATCCACATGGTAGCCCATGATTATCTGTAACTGCAGATCCAGAGTATCTGATGCTCTTTTCTGTCCTCCATAGTCTCCTTCATGTACATGGTGCACAGAAACTAACACAGACAGACAGACAGACAGACAGACAGATGGACACACACACACCATGCATATTTTAATCTTAAAAATGAAATAAATCCAAGAATAGATGAACACTAATAATTCACTAGACGGTAATCTTTGGAAAACTTTGAAACTAAAGGGAGATGACTTCTTGCAAAGGCAGATGTTAGCTCAATGTTCAGATAAAGGACCAGATCAAGCTTCCACTTTCCAAGCTTTATACAGTCTCGGCCAAGCCACTTAACTCTGTGGCTTTTGGACAAAAGCAGCCATATGCAATTCATTTATGAATGTTGTGGCTATGTTCCAATGAAATGTTATCAAAAATTAAAGTAGGGAACAAATTGTATTCGACCCATGGACATTGTTTATTAATCTATGAAGCAGAGGATTTGGGGGCACATTTTGGAAACTGCCATAAGAGACTTGTCTTCTAGAAATGTATTCACTGCAGAAGAGAGGAAGATCAGGACTGTAAGATTATTTTTAAAGCCCTGAATCCTTTTTTCTTGCTGCTCTGCTGCTGCTGCTACTATTGTTGCTTAAGCAGAGTGAACTGTTTCTGTCCATTGCAAACAAACAAATAAACAAAGAGTTCTGGATATCAGACAACAGGAAGCTCGGAGCAGGAGCAGACAAGGATCTCATTGTGATTCCCATTCTAGTGCTCTTTGATTTCAACACGCATCTCAAAGAAAAGAACACCCTGTCTGACCCAAACCCCACACTGTCATGGTCAACCTTGCCTTTGTTCCAAGAACCCCTGTTTCTTAGAATGTCATCAAAAGAAAGTATGCATCTGAGACAGACTGCCCATTGATATGGAAGGCTGACAGAATCACCCTCAGGGCCAGATGTGGTCCAGACATCTGTGCTCTGATGGAGGCACTCCATTTGGCAGGACCAGGAAGAGCTCTGCAGGAGCAGCATCAATTAGCAGCCTCTTTGGAGAAGGGATGATGACAGAGCATCACAGCAATCAAGCCTCATGCAGTCACTATAGATAATGGTGATCAAGACTCTGCCCAAACGCCTAGACATGCTCTATGTGATTTTAAGGAAGAACAGCAGAAAACTCTAAAATTCTCATACATGAACAGAAGAAAGGGGAGTTCTCCAGAAAACAATTCTGTGATATGGAGCAACGTTTACAATGAAACCTCAAGACTGGCTCAGGATTCATCCTCCCAGGAATGTCCAATCTTTCTACATTGCAACATGATATATTGGCCTAAATTTTTTCTATTCATGCATGATGGCCACAGGCCACAGGCAAAGAATCAGAAAAGCGGATTTCTTTACAAGATGCTCATCACACTGAGGCTTGTTTCAGAAGTTAAAGGTACAGGGGAGTGTTCGAAGACAGCAGCTCCACTAGATATATTATGATATGGAGTCACAGGATGAGAAATGACCATAGTCATTGAATTAGGATATTAAAGTATCTTTTCTGACTGGTGGAAATACTGGCATTATAACAGGGACACACAAAACTACCTAGTGCACATTTCACAATAGACAGCAGCCCAATGCATGATCTAACTTTCATTGGCTTAGATGTAGTTGTTAGATGTTTGAGCTTGAGGACTTTTCAGTTTCTTTCTATTCCTTTTATTTTCTGTTTGATATATATCATATTTTCATCTCTCTGCATACAATATGCTAGCATTTTAAACATGTTTTTGTGATTCTCCCTGCCCTTCTCCCAGCTACTCCTGTTCCCCCTGCCTTGTGCCCGCCCATCCCCAGACTCTTCTCTTTCTTGTCCCAGGTTTTTTGCCCACTCTCCATCTGTGGTGGTTTGAATGAGAATGGCCCCCAGAGGCTCATCTATTTGAATGTTTAGTTCCTAGTCAGTGGGGTGTTTGGGGAGAATTAGAAGGTATATTCTTATTGGAGAAGGTATGTCACTGGGGGTGGGCTTTGAAGTTTCAAAAGCACATGGAAGGCACCTCTCTCTCTCTCTCTCTCTCTCTCTCTCTCTCTCTCTCTCTCCAGATCAGGATGTACGTTCTCAGCTATTACTCCAGCACCATGCTTACTTGTTCACCACCAGGCTTCTTGATGAGACAGCCATGAACTTATCCTCTGAAACTGTGAAGAAGGCCCCAGTTAATTGCTTTCTTTGATAAGATGCCTTGGTCATAGTGTTTCTTCACAATAATAGAAAAGTAACTAAGACAACATCCATCCTCATCACCTAACTTTGAGATACCACCTCACCTAACTTTGAGATACCACCTCACCCCATTAAGAATACCTATTACTAAGAAATCTGACAATATTAGAGAGGATATGGAATAAAAAGAGTCCTTATTTACTGCTGCTCAGGGTGCAAATTAGTACACTCATTCTGGAAAGCAGTACAGGAGTTCCTCAAAAAGTGAAAACTGTATCTACCATGTGACCCAGATACATCACTGCTGGAATGAACTCCAGTGCACTCCATATTCTACCACAGAGAAACACATTTATGTTTATTGCTGCTATATTAGTGAGAAAAAAGGAAATGAAAACAGCCCGGATGTCCATCAACAGACAAGTTCATAATGAAAATGTGGTAAATACACACAGTGGAATATATTCATTTATGAAGTTATGAACTTTGAAGGAAGTAGGTGGATATGGAAAGTATAATATTAAGTGAGATGACCTAAACTCACAAAGACAAAAACCCCTTGTTCTTCATGATTGGACCCTAACCTATAATGTACACCTGGATATACACAGCCAAGAGTTCTGCCTATAGGGATTTTTTAAAATTATTTTTCATGATTTTGTATAGAGCCAATAAAGAATGAAGGGGCAGTAGGAAAGTTTCTAGTGTAAGAAGAAAGTAAGGACAATTTAAAGGCTGTGACAGTGTAGCCATGGCCCATTCCTCTTACTCAGTTTTAAAGACTCTCCAAGGAGTTCTAAGTAGAAGCTTAAATGTCACACTCCTTCAGGCAAGCTGCCCCATTTTCCCAGTGGTCACATGACCTTTTATAGACTTTGTAAGCATTTTGTGTCTCTCCTTCAAAGGACATAAGAGAAAATATCATTATGATACATAATGATGTCATTGTATGTCCATGTATTTACATTATCGTGAAATTTATCAGTGTATGACACTCATTAGTCTTAAATTATCAATTAGTTATCACTCTAAACAGCATGTGGTTATTTAAATTTCTGTATAAACTAATTAAAACACAGTAAATCTTGAAACTTTATTTTTCAGCCACACTAACCCCAGTTGGCATGACCAGTAGCCACATGCAACAGGTAGCTACACCTGTAGACAGAAAGGATACAAAAAACTCCTATCACTGCAGTTCTGTTAGGCAATGTCCATCCATGAGCTCTTGTTCACGTCACCCTGTCCCCAGTGCAAATGCCTGGCACAACACAAACACTTGGCAAAAATGTGCATAGCTGCAGTAAGATATTTTTATTAAGGTAACTACAGTATGATGTCTTCATTTATCCCTGTTGGCAAAGTTCTTGTCATATAGACATGAGGACCCCTGTGAAATCTGGGTGCATTGGTGCTCATCTGTATTATCAGCACGGGGGACGCATGCTCAAGTGGGAAATTCAGGGCTGCCCCAGTTTCATTCCAGCACTGTCATAAAATACCCTGACAAAAGGCCACTTAGGGATGATAGGGCTTATTTTAGTTCATGATTCCAGGTTGCAGTCCATCATAGCAGGGGAGTCACGGTGATAGGAATAACACAAAAATGAATGCAAGCCTGCTTACTGTTCAGCTTCCCACCTTTACTTTGATACAGTCCAGGATCCCCTGCCTTAAGGCATGATGCCAGCTATAAGGGACACATCTCCCACATCAATCAAAGTAATCAAGACACTCCTCCACAGACCAGCCTGATCTAGACCACCCTTTATTGAGTCTCTCTTCCAAGAGAATTATAGACTAAGTTGGCAGACAAAACCAAACAGTATAAAGATTCTAAGCAAAACGACATTGAGATGAGTTGTCCGTGATAGAAGATTCCTGCTCTTACTCCAGCAAGGTCACCACACATCTGGGAGGGCCAACCATATGCGCAGCCTTCCTAAAGGTGGCTCCTGACTGCCACATGGGGCTTACAAAGTCTCTGTCCAGTTAGCCTGGACACTTCCTCTCTTACAGCGGCTGGAATGCCGTTCCTCAGCTGGCAGTTCCTCCCAGGTACTAATGAGCTTGGCAGAGATGCCCCTTGGATGGCTTCCCTGCAATAAACTGGAAGTCACAGGTATAAGCCAGGAAGTGCGGGTGTTTGGTTGGTTTTCAGACAATGTTCTCTGTTGGTGCTCAGGCGTGGTTAAGGACGGTCCTGTGTCTCTCTTGCTCCATCATGACAACTGAGTGACCTTGTCCATTGTTTGTCATTTATCAAATTGCTCAAAAGCAACTGGAGCGGTTGAATGCTGGGCTTCTCCCAACTGCTGGGGCTGTTTGTCTCTCACACATCCCTTCAGTTCTCCATGTTAATTCTCTGCTTCTTTGCTTCAAATGGAGTCTCTTTCTTTCACCAGTGATAAAAGCTGTTGTTTTAACCTTCTCTGGAATATACAGTCCTGAGAATATTGGCCAGGGAGCCCGTACACTCCAAAACATAAATTGTGTTTAGAAGTCCAATCAAAAGGGACTGAGGAGATGGTTCAGAGGTTAATAGTACTTGTTCTTCCTGTGATCTGAGTTCAGTTCCCAGCACCCACACTGAGTGCCTCATGTCCTCGTATAACCCAGTTCAAGAGATCCAGTGCCTTCTGTTAGCCTCCATGGACACCTGCACTCATGTGATATTCAAGCACACGCATACACACACACACACATACACACACACACACACACACACAAGTATTTTTTAAAGAAAAAGGAATTAAAATCTCAAGACCCAACTTCTAATTCCTTCTTTCCACTTGCTAAGTGTTTAGCATAGGCTAATGCATCAACTTGTCAAAACCCCAGATGAGAGGATGGCACTTATCTAGCCAAGTGGGTTTCTTGGGGTGAAAGAAACCATTTAAACATGTAGAAATAAGAATTTCCAGGGCAGCAGATTCTTTAAAAATGCACACAGGATAAGTAATTGAAAGTAGGTTGATTTCAAAAATACTAAGGTTAAAATTAACAAGACTACTTAGCTTAATTGATTTTTGAAGACTCCAGAGTAGGTACAAGAAGCTGAACAGGTAGAGTTCTTGTCATCTAAATGGCCCTTTAGCTCTGAGAAATAGCCTTCCAGCATGCTCTGGCTTTGTTTTCCTGTGATAAACCACTCTGACCAAAAGCAACTTGAGTAAAGAGTTTCTTCGGCTCACACTTTCCAGTCGATTCATCACCGAGGGAAGTCAGGGCAGGAACCTGGAGACAGGCAGGAACCATGGAGGTAAGCTGTTTGCTGGTTCATTCTCTAGCTTACTCGGGTTTGTGTTTAAATAGCTTTCTCATTCAACCCAGAACCATCTGCCAAGGGATTGTGCCGCCCACACTGGGCTAGGCTCCCCTACATCGATTAATAACCAAGGCACTCCCCACAGACATGCCCACAGGACAGCCTGATCCAGGAAGTCCATCAGTGTGGTTCCTTCTTCAGACTCTAGACTGTGTCAAGTTGACAGTTAAGGCTAACCAGGATGCGGGGTAAGCAGTGTCTGCACAGCTAATTTGCTCAAAGAGCCACTCCCCAACATTTTCTGAATGCATGCCCCGTGCTAGCCATGGTGGACAGAAGTAGAAAACACACGATTTCTTCCCATATGTGATCCCGGTTAGCTGGGAGAAAAGAGGAACAGACGAAAGAATCTCAGCTCAGCATAATAAAGGGAAGCACATAAGAAAGCACAGCATAGCACGGGGCAGGGTGACACCCTTCGATCCGAGGCTGGGGCCGCTCCTGGCAACGCGACAGGGAACCACGCAGAGAGTCGCGGTTCAGATGGACTTTTTGAGAGAGAGGTGGGAGTTTTCTTGGCTGATAAATGAAGATGTGTCAAGGAAAAGTGACACCCTCCCCCAAGTAAGAAGGGACAACACGTGTCAAGATGTAAAATCAGGACATACCAGATCTGGTTTGACTGGGTCTTGAAATCTACATAAAATTGAGTTCCCTCAGAAGATTTATTTCCTATGTCCAGTAGCAAAACTGAATGAGATGTAAAGTTTCCTTATAAGTCAAATAATCAGTAAACAGCATAGTTGTTAATATCAGTGTACAGAACTCTGGAGGCTGAGAAAGGGCTCGGAGGGTTAAGTGCTCTCTGTGCAACAATGAGAACCTGAGTTCCAGCCCCAGAACCACCCAGCTAAAATGGCAAGTTTCAGTGAGAGATTCTGCCGCAAAAGATAAGGTGGAGAAGTGACTGAGGAAGACACCTGACACCTGACATCAACCCTCAGCCTCCATGTGAACCCTTGTGGATGACTGCACCTGTGCACCCACACTGGGGCGGGGGAGGGAGGCGTCAGTCACACAGAGATGTGGAGACATAATGACCAAGCATGGGGGCATAAGCCTACAATCCCTCTCCTTGGGAGGATGAAGCAAGACCGCAGTGAGCTTGACGCCAGCTTGAACTATAGAGTAAAACTCTGGTTGAAGAACCTGAGAAGGAAATTAAAAAAAATAACTGGGTCTGAGAAACTGTGACGGTGTTTGAGGTCAAGCATGAAGAATTGAGTTTAATCCCTGGGCCCCACATGCTGGTGGGGAAAAATAGATTCCTTTAAGTTGTCCACTTGTTGTGGGAGGGGCCGCTTGTTTGTTCCTGGCCATCCAGACTCCCAAAAAAAGCACACAGAAGCTGTATTAATTAAATCACTGCTTGGCCAAACACTATAACATATTCCTAGCAAGCTCTTATATATTAAATTAACCCATTTCTATTATTTTATATTTTACCATAAGGCTCATGGCCTAGTAGCAAGGTTCCAGCTGGCAGCTTGCGTCTTTCCCCTCTTGCAGCTACATGGCATCTCCCTGACTCTACCTTCTTTATCCCAGCATTCAGTTTAGTTTTGCCCACCTACTTCTATTTTGCCCTGCCAGGACCAAGACAGATTCTTTACTCATTAACCAATAAAAGCAACACATATACAATAGGACTTCCCACATCATCCGCTGACCTCTACATAAATACTATAGCATGCGTGCACACATGTAAATAGATGCAATAAAAATTTTTAAATATTTCAAGCATGTGTCTAGTATGTCTATTCGATGGGCTCTTTGTTCTGTGTTTCCAACTCTTCCCAATTAAGACATGGTTAAGCAGCTTCAGTTGTCTAAACCAGGCTTCCCAAACAAGGAGTGCACCAATATTGAAGGTTTTTAAAAATTTATCTAACCTTTACCTAGATGCTGTCTGTCTCTACACAATTTATTCAGGGAGAGAATAGCTGGAGGGCAGAAGATTCCCTCCAGGTCTACTCTGAACTTGACTTCCAGAAAGTCAAGTTTACTTAGTTATTTGTAAGATAACAGGCCACTGGAGAGCACTGGCCTCTTCTTCAGCTTGTGGTTTCTCTAGCAGAGACTCTGAAGCTAATTCAGGGGCAGCTTCCTAGAGCTCTGAGCTTCACAGACTGCGTGAGTGAACTTCCCCTGAGTGGCTCAAACTGAAAGAGATATATCTGTCTGAGTTCACGGGCCAGAGCGGCTGCCCATGGCAGTTGTTTCCTGGCTCTTCCATCTACACTTCAGAAGAACAGGTTCCCCACTACTCCTCTCTCTAGCCCTCCTGTTTTATGTCTGCTCCACAGATGTCCAGAACTCTCCTCGTGAGGGTGGATGAAAGGTGAAGCTTACTAACAGGATGCTCTTCTGGCTGATAAAGACGGAGCTGTCATGACACAGATGAAAAGCCTGCCCTAGTCAGTACCTACCGCTGTGACAGTTCACTGCAGACTGGACAACTGAGTGTCAGAAAGTCCCTCTCCCACAACTCTGCAGGCTCAGGTTTGGTAAGAACCCCCTCATGGACTGTGGGTCCCCTACTTCCTGTTGCAGCTTCTTTGATGGGAAAAGGGCAAGTGGGCCTTTCCCTTCCATAGTGTCACTAATCCCATTCATGAGATCTCCGCCCTCATAACGCCATTCCAAAGGCCTCAAGTACTATCATGTTGGAGCTGGAGTCTCAACATAAGAATCTGAGGAGTTCAGAGACAGCCCATCTGAATCATTGTTCCATGAAACGAGAGCATAGAGAAAGGTTGTGGTCTACAAATAATCCATGACTTCATATATGTGATAGAGATGGTACCGTAAATCAACCCACAGGCATTTGACTGTGTCGTTCACAGGTCTAGAAGCTTACATACACGGAAAGGTAAAAGGAAAAACAAAGTACTCCTCTCGCTGAGAAAACAAGGATGTTTTCATACTAAATTCCATGAGGATGAAACAGGGGAGACCTAGTTAGCACGAGGAAGAAGTGCTGGGAATGTTTGTCACCTATCCTCAGATGCCCTATCCTTGAGTGGCACCTACCAGGGTGACTTGGGGGATCTTGAAGTCACTGTCTTCCTGGTCTACCTCGCTACCTCTTCCACTGTGACTTTGTCAGCCCTGGCACAAGCCTCCCCTCCTACTCTCTCCCCAGTCCTTCATTTCTCTGTGAATTTTCAGTGTGAAACTACTTCCCTGATTCTGCTTCTTATTTGCTTTGCTTTTTTAAAAAAAACTTTTTGTGTAGTGTCATAGAGGTATATACATCAAAATGTACACATTTTAATGTACAGCCTAATGGATTTCCACATGTATACACACATATATGGCAATATCCTAATCAGAATCAAGGCCCTCATTAGCTTACGTGCAGTCCTTTAAGTCACTATAAATTAGATGTTTTGTTCTTGAATTTTCTGTCAATGAGATTGCATGGTATGTGGTCTTATGACCTCTCCCCGTCAAAATGGTAGTTCTGAGAATCATCCATATTATTTTCTTAAGACATTCTTTGGTGTGTGTGTGTGTGTGTGTGTGTGTGTGTGTGTGTGTGTGTGTGCATGCGCTAGGTCTTGAACAGCAAGTGCTCTCAACTCCTCAGTCATTCTCCAGCCCTTTCCTCTGTATTCCTGTGTTTCCCAGCGATTTACTCCTTTATGCAACTGAGAATATCACTCTGTGTGGACAGATACACACTACTCATTCATTCATTTGTGCACTTGCAGATGTCTGGCTTTCCCCATTTTTTTAGGGCTATAAATAAAATGACTCTAAATGCTTAGAGTCTTACAGTGTCTCCATTTAAGGGTTGAAAGTACTTATCTCATACTTGTTCAGTGCCGACTACTAATGTGGTGGGAACATCCTAGGTGTCATGGGCAGGATAATCTTTAATTCTCAGCACATTTGCTCCCCTCCCCTCCCCTCCCCTCTCCACCCCCTTCTTCTCCTTCTTGTCCCCTTGTCCCGGGTAGACACATACATGTACAGACATGCAGAAGTCAGAAGTTAACCTCATATGTCATCCTCAATTTCTCTTCACCTTGGCTTTGGAGCCAATATTTCGTCACTGGAGCTGGAGCGTTCCAGTTCAGCTAGACTGACAGACCAACAAGCTCAGGATGCTCCTATCTCTGCTCCTGAATCCCAAGATCTGGGGTCACAGGTGAACACAGCCCCTCCCAGCTCTTTCAGGTGGCTTCTCAGAAGCAGAACTCCGGTTGTCACGTCTATGCAGCACCAACCTTACCGACTGAGTCATCTCTTCAGCCCAGTTTCCCTCTCCTACTGGGAAGTGAAGTACATGGATGGGAGCCAGGCAACCATTCTGCAGACCCTGAAAACAGCTCTGTGGTGTGATTTCTCGGGGTTAACGATCTAAATAAATCGGCCCTGTCTCGCCTCGGCTAAGCTGCTTGAAAAATGACGTTTTACAGCCTGCATAGATCAGGTTGGTCCTTTCTCCCTTTGAAAGTTATCCTCAGTAGAAATTGCGGCTCTACCTAATGAACCAATATTAGTTTAACTACATGCTGTTAATTAAAAGCAGAGCTTTACACAAGCTTTTCCTCTAGGAATTAAAAAATAAGAATATCATACTTCAAAGTTCCAGAGACAGAAGAGTGGCCTCAGAATTTACAAACCTGCCTTAATGGCTAGGGTGAATGTTCTTTGAAGGACAGCTTACTCTCGGAGACCTCCTTCTGTTTCCAAGGGAGATCTGAACTCAGATGAGTCTTTATAGCCCAGGTCATTAGCTTTTGTGTGAGAGGAGACTTTTTAGCCTAGATGCTCAGTCTCTTTTTTATCTCAAACCATTTTCCCAGAAAGCCCACATGAATTATGGTTGCAAGGAAGAAAAGGCCAGGGCTGAGATGCTGCTTCACTTGGCAAAGAGTTTGCATGCAAACCCGAGAATGTGAGTGCCGATCATAGCACCTGCATGAAGCTGGACAAGGTGGCACATGTGTCTACAATCCCAGCACTCTTTGCATACGTGGGAGACAGAGGCAGGAGACTCTCCAGAAGCATGTAGGACCCTGTCCTGGCACAAGCAACAGTGAGCAATACAAGAGAGGCTGCTGTTCTAAACAAGGTAGAAGTGAGGATTGGTACCAAAACTGTTCTCTGACCTCCACATGCACTATCTTTGACACACATGTACACACATGCACATGTATGATCACACGTACAAATACAGCAAAACACACACATAGATGATTTAAAAAAGAAGTGGGGGAGAGAGTGAGCAAAAGCCAGATTTGCTGTGTATTCTAGATGAAGATTCACAGCAGTTCTTCTAGAAATGGACCCTAAAATAAGGATTCATTTTCACTTATCAAGAAGGGGTCCAAGGGCATACAAGCTGAGAGAAGTCTGTGAGCTGCTTCTCATCAAATAACCTGACAGAAACAGCTCACAGGGAGGAAAGATTTCTTTTAGGCCACTTGGTTTCAGAGAGCTCAGTCCAGTGTGGTGGGGGAGAGGGAATGGGTCATTGGAGAGGAACCCAAAGAATAGCAGCCAGGACGTAAAGAATGGGGATACAGAAGGGACCAATGTGAGATAACCTTCCAGGGGTGCCCTCATATTGTGAGCTACTTCCTCCAACTAGCCCCGCCCCCGGCCTCCTTTTACCATCTCCCAAAGATTCTATCATATTAGGAATCTACCAACGGATGAATTTCTTGACTCCATCATGGGTGTCTCTCATTGTCTCCAAGGCATCTATTAATTTAATCAATTGGCAACTAAGATGGATCACAAGAAGAGAAAGGAATGAACATAATGACTAAAGTCTCAGAAAAGTTCCCATTCTAAGTAATGATTCAGCCACATTGGCCCAGTGAAGACTACACACGTCGATGTTATCCACCAGATGCCAAAGCTGGGAACTGACCACCCAGTTCCAACCTCTGCTTACCGGCAGATGGACTCTGTTGACCAGAGAGAGCTTCCAAGAAGACAGTCTGGCACTGACCAGGTGAAGTGAAGCTATCTTCCTTGCTCTTCTACCAGGAATGATCCTAACTGAAGGGAGATAGGCAGGCACCAGTCAAGCTGTGGAACAGAGCTCTAGAGCAGACATGGGACAGCCCACCAGCTAGGCAGATCAGTCTCATGTCTTCCTTTTGCAGAGTAAGAATGTGTGGCATGCTTAGCCATTCGTTCTAGTAGTCAGTGCATCTGCATCCCTCCTGTCTATGTGGTTCTTGAGGTGAGCACAGTAGCGAGAAGGGGCGGTGGGGCTGGCTATTCCGTTCACAGTGAGCTTGGGACAGTCACTTGATCTCTCCAGAACTTGCTTCTCTCTATTTAGAATTGGGAAGATCAAGACACTATAATCTTAGTAGAGACTTTGAAAGGAAGCTATCGTTAGTTCTATGTCTATGGTTAAGAAACCTGGACATCTAGCATTCCTGATAGAATCAATTAAAACAACATTCTCATACAGTGAATAGCAGCTGTTATGGCCCCAGTGTTTGTGATCCGCCCTCCCAAACAACCTTATACTGAAGCCCTAACCTGAAATGTGATGTCTGAAAGTAGACACTTTGAGAGTTAGGCAAAGGAAGATATGATAAGGATATGTTATGCTTCGAATTTGAAATGTCCCTCACAGGCTCATGTCTTGGATCCTTGGTCCTCAGCTGATGGTGCTGTATTGAAGACTGTGGAGTCTCTAGAAGATGGGCCAAGCTAGCAGACCACCGGTGATGGGCCTATAAAGGCTATTTTTGATCCAAGGCCACATGAAGTACCACTACCTCATGTTCCTGACACCCACCAAAAGAGTCTTACCCATCCACACTTCCGCTATGGCAATGGAATGACTTTTTTTGTGATACATGAGTCAAAACGCAGCCTTCTCCATTTAAGTTGACTCTGTCAGGCATATGTCACAGTGATGAGAAAGGTAGTTAATGGGTATAGAGACCTCTTGATGGAAAAAGAAAGAGATGGACTCTCCTCTCCCTCCCTCCCTCTCCATATGTTTGCATGTATATTAATTTTTATTTTTAAAGGCATACTTTGATACAGAGTGGAGTGTGGCCAACACATCAGGCAACGATAGGAAACTTGCCCTTGTTTGGTGAACAGCTATGCAGGAAGATAATCCCATTTTCTGAGGACTCGGTTTACACACTTAGAGCTCTACCATTATCTTGTCTGTATTTAATTTAAGATGCTCGAGGAAGATTCTGTGATAGCCATATGGATGTTCTCTGTACCACTTTCTCTGTGTTTCTGTATCCTTGAAAAGTTTTACAGTAAACATTTTTATTTTCCTATGTGTTTGAAAAGTTATAAAATTTGAAATCACTTTAAAGAATTTTTCCCAAAAAAAAAATAAGATTTCAGATTTTTTATGTTGCTGTGTAGAACCCAATTTCTCTTTAATTGAATTTTTACTGAGCTAACTGTAGAGGCACACAGTTGTGAGCAGGCAAGCAGTGTCCCTGGAAGGATGCCACCCGTTTCCCCCGCGGTAGCGTTTCCACTTTAGTTTCATCTAAAAGCAGTAAAGCTTTTCTTCTCACATTTGATTTGATAATAAATACTCCTATTCATTTAGTAGCCTTCTTACTGATTTTTTCTGCTGATCTTAAATGTTGTTTTGTTGTTTCTTTCTCCCTTTCCTCTTTACTCTTCCCGCTTTCTCCTTCTCTCTCTTCTCTGTCTCTATCTGTCCCTCTCTGGCTCCCTCTTTCATATCACCCCCCTCTCTCTTTTCCTCTCTCTCCCTCTTTCACCCTCTGCCTCTCTCTCCTCCCTTCCTCCCTCCTTCTTTCACTGTGTGTGTGTTTGTCTATGTATGTGGGTGTGTGTAGGTATGTGGGTGTTTATATATAAATTGTTCTGGCTTGAGGTCCATGGCATAGGTAGACAGAGCCTCCACTATTGTTAAACTTCCTCTTTCTTCCCTCCCCCTGCCCAGGCTTCTTCTATATGTTTTAGAGAATTAATTGATGAAGCATTTCGGTAGCACTGTTTGGATGAATCATTATCTGAAGAGAGATTAGCTTATCAATTTTGAGTCCCCTGGGAGATAGATAACATCCTAAGAAATGAAAAGCCACTCTGGGAAATGTGTGGGCAGCTGGGACAGTACTCACCCAGGGCAAGAAGTCTGTCTGTCTACAGAGAATCTGCTGGGGACTGGGGCTGGCCTTTTTGCCTCCAGCTACGTGTAATTACTGGGACTCCCAATTGCCCCCTTGTTCTGGAATATTATTTTAAGGTGTGTTACTTTTGTTTATGCTGCATTTGTTTAAGTCTGTGAAGTTGTGATGCCTTGCCTGTCTAAAACACCTGATGGTCCTAATAAAGAGCTGAGCAGTCAATAGTGAGGCAGGCACAAGGGTAGGCAGGACTGGCAGACAGAAAGTATAGTATACATAGGAGGAGAAACAAGAAAGAGGAGGAGCAACGAGATAACAAGGGGAGGAGGGCATCAGGGCCACCCACCTAACCACCCAGCCCCTCACAGAGTAGGAGTGAAAGTAAGATACCCAGAAGTAAGAAAGAAAAAAGTTCAGAGGCAAAAGGTAGTCAGGATAATTCAAGAAAAACTAGCAAGAAACGAGCCAAGCTAAGGCCAGGCTTTTATAATTAAGAATAAGCCCCCATGTGTGATTTATTTAGGAGGTAGATGGTAGGCCCCTCAGAAAGCCAAAAGAATAAAACATCACATGATACCCCTTGGATTCCATGCTAAATACTAGGGAGGAGGAAGTTCTTTCCATGTTGGCCAGTGTTCCACATGACAACCCATGAGTAGCCAAACCTTTCCTGCCAGTCAGTGCTAGTGAGCCTGGGATACTAGGACAACTGAAGATGAACAACCACAGTACCGAGATGATAGCAAGCGTCTCCCAGTGCTCAGAGCAACTGTGTGCCCAGAAGGCTTTAGACCGCACAGCTTCATCATTTGCCTACTCAGGCTCATCTTCCTCCTTTATAACCCAAATCACAGAACAGCTCAGAGGTGAACAAAGACAATAAAGAGTAAAGGGGAAATTCTAGCCGAAGCTGGGCTGCACCTCATTAAGGAGAGTAACTAGCAAACACAAAGCCCTGGATCCATCCCCAGCACCATATGAACCAAGCATGATGGCATGCACCTGCCAATCCAACACTCTGGAAGTGGAAGCAGAAAGAACAAATGTTTGAGGTGATCTTGGCTACATATCAAGTTGGGGGCCAGCCTGCTGAGTGTGAGGACCTATCTCAAAGGCGTGGAGAGAAGGAGAGAGAAAGAAGTGGATCAGACAAAAAAAAAACAGAGGGAAAAGGGGTAGAGCCTAGTATTCTGCCTTAAGATGTATTCCACCCACCTAACGAAACTCTATGCTGTGAATGTTACAGGCCCTGACTAATCAGAACCATGCCTCCTCGTCCACTAGATAGAGACCTCTTAGGATGCTAAGAGGTGGTGGACTTGGTGTGGTCAGATGAACCAACTCAGTTTCCCTCCCCAGATCTGTTCATGAGGTATTTAATCATCCTCTCAACATATGTCTATGGTTTTGTCAAACACGATTAGCAACAACTATTCCTGGTACCCATGGGAAATGGGTTCCGGAACATATCCCCTGCAAGATCAAAACTCGTGAGTGTGTATACACTCACACACACACAGATGTATACACATACACACACACTCAAGCTCCTTATGAGAGATGATGCAGAATTTGCATATAATGAGCATACATGCTGCTGTATCCTGTAAATAATTGTTAGATTATTTTTTCAAAAAAAAAAAAACCTAACACACTGCAAATGTAGTGTGAAGAATCATCATCCTGAATTGTTTAGAGCAATGATGAGAAAAATACCTGCCTTGACTGAGTCTGTTTCCTGCTGCTGTAATGAAACACCCGAGGCTATGTGCTTTATAAAAATAAGCCTACTTCACTCATAGTTGTTGGGTCTCATGAGGACCTTCTGGCCAGATCACAGGATGACAGATGGCATTGTGGTGGGGCTATGTGCAACTGGGAGTGATCACATGACAAGTCAGGAAGCCAGCGAGCAGGAAGGGGCTAGTCTTGCTCACAAGAACTTACTCAGCATCCCACAGGAACTACTGTGGCTGGAGAGCAAGGACTAGAGGCTGACACATCAGGACCAGCATGTGGAGGAAGTCACTTTGCAGAGGACAACTGGAAGCCTTTTGTCCCCCGAGCTTCATTTGATGAATACAGTATGGGAGAGGAAAGCCCAGAAAAGAAAAGTTAGAAGCGGGGCCTATGGAAAGTCCTCAAAGGGACACTGGTGGCCCTGGGCTTTGAGAACTCCTTCCTCAGCTCATTAGCATGATCCCTTCTCTGGGACTGCCTCTCCTTTCTTAATAAGCTGCCTGTATTTCTACTTCTAGCCATATGTCCCTGTGCAATCCTTTGCCCTGGGACACTACGACATGAGAGCCTGTGATCCTGTGCCCTGAACGCAGAGCCACAACTCAGCACTAATCACACTTTGTCTTTTTAAATCTCTTTTTAGATACCAGCCTAAACAGCCCAGAGCCTAAACATGCCTGCCCTGGCATTCTGGTTTTCTCACTGTTTGCTGACCACTGCGACTAACTTAAAAGGCTTGGCTTTCTTTCCATCTCTCTCCTCCTGGCAGCTGCCAGGATTTTCAGCCTGTTTCTCCTGTTGTGTTTCTCTCAAACTTTAATAAAATTGCGTTTTTAGCTCCTTTTCCCAGTCCATTTTCAAATTATTTTATTAGCAGGACTAAGAACTCCAAAAGATGACCTAGTTTCTCTGGTAAAACTCCATCAGTCCTTCTGCAGGCCGCATCTCCCCCAAACTCCCATTAGACTTCACCTCTTAAATATCCTACCACATCAATACCACCACAGTGGAGACAGAGCCTCCAACAGATGAACCCTGGAAGGATAAAACATAATCCTAACTATACTGCATATATTCCCTACAGATAGAACTTAGATAGATAGATAGATAGATAGATAGATAGATAGATAGATAGATAGATAGATAGATAGATAGGTTCAATCCATGGTTAGTTGACTCCAAGGATAATAAATCCAGATATGGAGCCTAATTTTCGATCTTTTCAATAATTTCTTGCTCACTAAAGTTTGCTTCTCCTCTGCAGACTTTTCTTCTTCACAACAAAGTCCTCCTAAGAACCAATTCTGCATCCCAAAGAACAGCTGTGGCCAGAGAACTGTGGTTCCTGCATGAATACTTCCGGCACTGAGGTCATGTTTTAGACAGTTCTGGAAACCTTGAAGGATTCAATATATGCACATTCCCCCTGGACTTGTTCTTGCTTGCCCTGGGTCTCAGCTCTTATACAATAAGCAAGCATCCTCTTTGCAGTCTACGGTGTGTGGTTTTCACATTTTTGTGCTTTTTTATGGTAATTTCACTGTTGACAGTGTCCCCAGTCTCTAGTATTGAGAAACACAAAGAGACCTGCCTACTGATAAAAATGCTGTGTTGGCGACGCTTCTTTCAGACACGAGGGGCAGATATTTGGGCAGGAAGTTCAATAAGTTCAATGCTCACAAATCAGCCATGTAAATCAAATGAGGTGTCTTTAAGAAGAAACACACTAGTACTAGATTGTGAATTGATTGTGTCGTGAAAATGTTGTGACTCACAAGACGCTAACATGTTTCTCAGGTCCAATATGCCTGAACTCAGAGTTCACAGTGACTTTACAGAACATAACTACAGCAAATAATGAGAACCAATGCAGGTATTACATAAATTGTATCACGTTAGATTCTAGAAAGACAGAGAGATAGGATAATACAGTCTCATAGCAGGTGGCCAATACACACACCATCATCCCAAATGCAGCATATGGTGAGAGGTGAAACATGACGAGCAATTACAAGACCTATATTTGAGCCCGAATCACTAGAGAGAAATATTAAAAAAGGATATGTTACCTGAATTAGTTGAGCATTTTGTCATTTGTAAAATCCGATGGCTGTTTAGACTTTATTCAGTGAGCAAAAGTGTTCATTTGCCAGGAATTCAAGATGTTCTGAGCCTTCAAGGTCAGAAGGACCATGCAGAATGCCCATGTGACCAGTGCAGAGACCCTACCGCCAGGGCGACTCATCGCCTCATTTGCAGGTTTTCCTATGTCCACAAGTTTAAGTTTAGCTTACATGCTTACCCTTGTTCTTGAGGGGAAGTTCTCACTCCTATACTGCTGTAGAAAATGTCCTGGCCTGTGCAGTCCTAGACCTTGGTCCACCCATGCTGAATGTCAATCTGTTGCTCCTGGTTTCCCCCTAACTCTGCAGTCAAGTTCTCTTCTGTCCTAGCTAGGTTTCTCTGTTGCCGTGGTAAACACCATGTTCACAGGCATTGAGAAGGAAGGGTTTATTTGGCTTACTAGACACTCTCCATCACTGTGGAAAGCCAGGATGTGAAGCCAGGACAGGCAGGAACCTGTAAGCAAGAGCAGATGCAGAGACCATGGAGAGTGCTGCTTACTGGCTTGCTCCTTGTGGATTGCTCAGTCTTATGCCTCACAGAGATACCTGCATAGTTGGTCTCACTCACAACGATCATTAGTCAAGAAAATGTACCACAGGCTTGCCTACAGAGCAATCTGATGAAGGCAATTCCTCAGTCAAGGTTAGTTACCTCTTCCCGAACAAGTCACGTTTGTGGCAAGTTGACAAAAGCCTAACCAGAACATCTCCCCTTGCTACAGACGGTCTGGCTTTTCAGAGTTCACATTTTCTCTTGTTTGTAAACAAAAGACATGCAAGTCAGGAGTGTTGGTGCACATCCATAATGCCAACACTTGAGAAAATGAGGCAGGAGGATCATGATTTTGAAGGCAGCCTAGGTTGCCTAGCAAAACCCTGTCTTAAAAGGGGGTGAGGTTGAGTCTCAGGATGAAGCTCAAGGGTTCACTTGCCTAGTAAATTAATGCCTTATGTCTGGTCCCAGCAACAGCACTACAACAGACATGAAACCTTGGAGATTCTGTGCCCATAAAATATGACAGGCAATCACACACTGTCTTTGTGCTCTTGGAGAGTTTAAACACATGACACACGTACTTCTCTCCAGCCTGAGTGTGACTCTGAAGTCGATTAATTTATGTTCAATTATTTATTCTGCTGTAATGCCTTCTCCAATTACTGATAGATAATTGCATGAGAGGAAATGAAATCTAACATGTGGCGCTAATGGGAGATCATTTTACGGGCAAATCCCTGGCTTGGAAACACTTGCTGAGATGGGGCACAGGTGATTTACTACAAGAAAAGCAGGGAGCTGGGCCCCCCTTTAATTAGCTCTTTAACTTATTTAATGATGCATCCTGGGTGTTGAAAGCTGTTATTGTTTAAGGGTTTAATGTGCCATAGAATACGGAGAAAGGAGACTTGGAAGGAAGAAGGCAAAATTCTTTAAGGAGTCAAATTCTAATCCAAGTTTGCTCAGTGCCCCGTATCAGTTTTCCTTCCCACTGTGGGCATCTCGGGGGTTTGGAGAGGAACTCTGGGTAACGTCATGTTGATGTGGGATTCCCCTCTGCATGCTGCGAATATCATTGATTAATAAAAGAACTACTTTGGACCTATAGCAGAGCTATAAGGGTACAGAATTAGGTGGGAAAAACTAAACTGAATGCTGGGAGAAAGGAGGTGCAGTCAGAGAGAAGCCACATAGCCCTGCCAGAGCCAGACAGAACTTTAGCCGGTAAGCCATAGCCATGTGGCGATACACAGATTAATAGAAATGGGTTTAAATATGTAAGAGTTAGCCAGTAAGAAGCTAGCGCTAACTAACTAGCGGCCTCTTCCAACATGTGGCAAAAGGCTCTTAAAAGCTTACACTCCAAGCTAGCCACTACACATAGCTCTGCTCCCCGCTTCTACACTCACAACCCATAGCAAGCTCAGTGTTTCCACTTTGAGCTTTCCTGGACTGAAACCAGGAGTACAAGTGGAAAGAAGACAATGTGTACTTTTTCCATAACTGAACTGAACTTTTGATTTTTCTGGATACCATTTCAAAGGGAAGGTAGCAGCTTAGTTTCATGGTTAGGTCTCATGTCCTCCTTCTTTTGGGGCCACCCCCAAAGTGTTAGCAACCCATATGCACTGCCAACCTACTTCCAGTCGCTGGCTGCCTTCTGGGTGGGAGTATAGAATTCTGCTGTCAGGATACTCTCTTCCTGCACCTCCCCTCTCACCCTTTTCCAATGCTGCCCCAGGTTCAGCCTCTCCTGCTGTCATCTGTTATGCTGGTTAGAACTCTCTTTAGGCCTTTTTTTTTTTAACATGAGTTAAGCCCTAGAGGTCAGAGAAATTGGGGATGAGACTATGAAAAAGGAGAGAATGTGAAGTATCTGATTTCTGCCTCCTGCTCTTTTTAGGAGTCAATGGGAGACCCATTCAGAGGATTCAGAGGCCTGCTGAGCCCAGGGAATCAACTGGTTTTCATTTTCCCAAGATCTGAGATAGACTGTGTTGAGCAGAGGATGGCTTGTTTCTGGGCCTAATGGAGATCTGAAATTCTTCAGTGCAATGTAAAATGAATGTGATCCTTGTCCTTGGACAGGCATGTGGCTGGCTATTTATTCCCTGCTCTTTTCTGTTAAATGGGGGTGATAGCGTGACTCTTGGAAGGATTAAAAGATGCAGTCAAGGTGAAGCATTTAGCAGAGCTCTCGATATAATGTAGGGGCTTAGTGGACGTTAGTTAACTGTGAATTACCATCATCCCATCACTATTGCCACTACCATCACCATCGCCATTACCATCCCCATGACTACATCCCTTGACTGTGCTGTAATATTTGAGTCATTCCTTAAAACATGAGCATCACCGGAGGGGCTCTTCATTCACTGCTAGAAATTGACATAAAACACTTCCCTTCTTCTTCATGACAAGGACCAATGCTCTTATTAGCTTCCCTTGCCATGCAGGAAAATACCTGGTAGTGGTCAAATACTTGGTGGATGACTATCTCAATTAACAGATGGGTTGGAAATGGAAATACCTCTTTAAGATATGTCATCTACTTTGAGTGTCTATATACTCTAACTAGAAAGAACTGCAAGAGGACTAAGGGATCAAACCCCCACTCCCAGTGTGGACTGGATGGCTCTGGATGGCACATGCTGCATTAAAGTTTCTCCTTTGTTTTCCTGCTCCCCACCTCTAAGTAGATTTGGCACACCATGGAGGAGACCTGCAGCAACTAGAGACTGGAAGCTGTGAAGTGAAGGATTAAGGCTGCCAGGCAGAACGCAGGAAGCCCACCTGAGTGTGAATTTCAGATAAACAACAGAAATCTTCTAGTCTGTCTCAAAGTCTTGCATGAGCATCTGTTTTATTGTTGATATTTTGATTTGTTTGGGTTTGTTGCTGAATCTAAAAAAAAAAAACCCTAGAAAGAATGCCCGATTCCCTGGTTGGCATACAAAATATAAGCAATTAAGAAATTCCTGTTTGGCTAAGTCTGATCAGAGTGCCTCTGTACAAGAAGAGACATAGAAGACACACACTGTTCGTCAGTCAGGCTCTGCCTGAAAAGAGATGGAAGCCGGCTTCATGAACCAGCATGCCCTTCTCCTTACACTGTGTCCTTTACCCCTTCCCATCCCACTGTCTTGGGATGTAGGACATTAGTCTGTTCAGAGAGTACAGAGGTGGGAACAGTGAAGGCTTTCTGTAGCCAGCTTAGGTCAGGACCTTTCCTAATCCACATGATGAGCTCCAGATGTTAATAACTCCCAAGAACTCGGCTGGGTATTACACTTACATGAAATTTACTACTCCAGAATATCTTGGTATTTGGGAAATCATGACACTTTGCTGATTCTCACAAAGTCTGCACCAAACCCTTGGCATGTATTACATTACCTAATCATTAGAACTGTCAGATGAAGTAGAAGTTAAGGGCAGAGAGTTAGAAACTCAATCTTAAGTTAAAGAATATCATTTCTCATTTCTCATCAGGTTGACTCTATTACTAAATGGTCCCCTAGTAAAACCGCATCTGGCTATTTCTTCTAAAGAGCTAAAAGCACGGGTACACACAAGTGCTGGCCATACATAAATGATTATAGTAATTACAATCATAATTCCATGTCTTTGTTGGCTAAAATCTTGGATGAACTACAGTGCATCCATGTAATGGAACACTACTCAGCAGCAAAAAAAGAAAAAAAGAGCTAGCTGATATTACATAGTTAAATGAGTTCAAAGACAATATTTTGGAAAAAAATGAATTAGCTTTAAATTATTACACACTGTGTGATTTCACTAACCTGACATTTCATTTTATCTGTGTTTCTCTATATGTGTACACGTATGTGTGGGTTCCCATAGAGACCTGATGAGGCTATCAAATCTCTGAGCTGAAAATACAGATGGTTATGAGCCAGCTGACATGGGTGCTGAGAACAGAACTCAGATCCTCTGAAGGAGCAGCAAGCACTAGCCGCCCGAGCTCACTAAAGTAACATTTTTAAAAGACAAAATTGTGACCACAGAGAGCAAATGGGTGGTTGCCATGAATCAGGATGGGCTGTAGTGTCATAGGACAGCATGAAGGAGTCTGCTGTGGAGAGGGGTCATTTCTTGATCTTGTGTGCAGCGGCAGCTCCGTGAACCTCTGCCTGGACAGCCATAGACTTGTACACAAACCTCAAGTTTATTCCAGACCCTTGCAAAGATCAGTTGAAAAATAGAGAAGTAACAGATTTGTGAGATGGGAATCCAAACCTCAGCATTTCAATCTTAGGAAACAGCTTCCTAAAGGCAGCTACAATTTAGCTGAAAAAATGGTTCAAATAACAGATGTTACACATCTGTACCAATATTCTTTCTATCTTGAATACACAAAAGTATCAATATTATATTTTTAAGACATATCTTGAATGACCAGAATATCATACACACAAACAGATACAGACATACCTCGGTCATACATATACCAAATTTTATGTGTGGATATATAAGCATCTGTATTAAATATTATATGCCAAATACCTATTTATGCATGCACATAACACATATACACTGAATATTTCATATGTACACACACATCCTTTTTATATGCTGAACATAATCATATACCTATCTGTATACGGATGTTATATTTTTTCATCTCCTAAGATTTTAGTGGAGTGGCCTAGAAAGTCTTTGAGGAATATCTTGAATCTTTGGCTTTAATTATTTAATTATTTAGTTTGCCAGCAAGATGAACACTTGGCTGTCATCCCTTCTGTGGGGAGACTCTCAAGTCACCACAGTGATCTTCACAGCCCCATCCCTGAGCCTAGGCTTTCATATGGATGCAATATCTACATCTACCTCTTCCTAACGTGACTAAACAGCTCTGGTCATCCCTGATCAGGCCCTGTCACCTACTCAAACCCAAAACAAAACCTCCAAAACTGGAACAATTTCTCCCCCATTCAGTAAATGGTACCAGTACCACCATTACGACCGTCATTCGGTCTAAACTCCAAGCATCACCCTGGACTCCTGCAATTCCAGTAATCTGCTCCATCACTCCTCTCTATCCTCCCTGCATCCCTTTCATATGGTCCCCATCTCACCTGGAAGGCCAGGAAAGCCATGTCTTTGACATCCCAGCTTCTATATTCTCCGTGCTGCAAGTCATTCTCAGCATAACCTACCTATTTTTAAGTGGCATAGCACTTTTGAAACCCTACATTCCCTTCTTTCATGCTTAGCGTGTGATCTATTGCCATACATAATTTTTGATTTCTCCCCACTTTTTGATGCCATCTCTTCACAATGTGCATCTGCCCATACTTGAACTACTTTTGTTTTTTAACTGTGTGTCTACTAGATCAAACTAACCCCTCCTCCTAAAAGCCTTGTTCTTTCTGTTCCCAGGGACTAAATCATTCTTCCCCTGAACAATGGCTATTTTCCCTTTCTGACAAAAGTCTCATCTTTGATTAGACTTACAGACTCAGTGCTTGGTAGTAGCCTTTTGTCAACTTGTTACAAGTTAGGATCACCTAAGAAGGAACCCCAACTGAGAAAATGTCCTCATCATATTGGCCTATAGGTAAGTCTGTGAGGGCATTTTCTTGATTAATGATCGATGGGGCGCGGTATCCCACTGTGGATCATACCACCCCTGGGCCGCTGGACCTGAGTTGTATAAGAAGGTAGGCTGAGCAAACAACAGAGAGTGAACCACTGAGCAGCACTCCCCCATGGCCTCTGCTTCAATTCCCGTCTCCAGGTTCCTGCCCTGATTGAGTTCCTGCCTGACTTCCTCAGTGACAAACTGGACCCAGAGAGTTAGAAGATGAAATAACCCTTTCCTCCCCTGACTTGCTTTCGGTCATAGTGCTTATCACAGCAACAGAAAACTAATTAAGCAGACTCCAGACTGAAGCCCTTCTTCTACACTCATCCAAGAACTGACTATTTTTTCTTAGAAGAAGAGCCTTTTGTTAATAATCTCCAAGCACAGAGGATTCGTGTGTGTGTGTGTGTGTGTGTGTGTGTGTGTGTGTGTGTGTGTGTTCCCTCTGTTGGAGCTTTCATGCCAAGGACAAAGCCAGCCATGCACCCCCATCAGCGTGCAGCAAATGCTCTCTAAACAAATGAATGTGTGTGAAGATAAACAACTGGAATATCCTGGCAGAGGCTCTCAGAGACTGCTAGTGCTGCCTGGCATATCCCAGGGGACACACTCAGAGTGGGAAGAAAAAGACTTACGTGGAAAACTAGAGCCCAGGGGATGGGAATGGAGAGAATGTCCTTTGGTAGGCATGGTGAAAAATCAACCCTGAGCAGCGGGAGCCTCTTCTGTTCCTTTTCCAAGGGTGAAGAGCATGGCAGGTATTAAGAGAATAAGTTGACGTGTTTACTGGGCCACATCCGCTGCAACACTCCGTGTGTGAAGTACAGGAAAGCCTCTCCAATCAGCAATTTACATGGGCAAACTTAAGATATTGAACCATGGTGATTTATGGTGACAATTAAGAATATATTACCAAAGTCTATTTCACCATTAACACCCCAGGGACAGAACTACTTTTAAATCTTCCAGCTGCTCCCTCCCTAGAGCCTTGGGTCTTGGCTATGGATTTAGAGATTATAAATTTTACAAAGAATGAGAAATGTAAGAGGAGTCTTGAACAGCAAATAATGAGTTTAGCCAGCATCTTGACTTCTGGGTGAGATTTACAGTGTCTGTCTGCCTGAGGCAGGGGAATCCATTCTGAAGCTCATTGCCCTTATCACTTACAGTTTTAGCTCTGGATGTGAGAGTCTGTCCCTCTGATAGGATTCTTTATGGAAACCAGTGTATATTGCTTCAACAGGTCTGTCCAGCCAAGAATGTGGGAACCAGAAAGCCATGGCTGCCTGTGAAGGTGGTGCTGGGGCTTGAACCCTGGGCTTCGCACATCCTAGACTGTGGGAGGGTCCACCTGTATTTCTGTGCTTTGATTGGTTAAATAAAGACCTGCCTGGCTTATAGTTAGGTCAACCCTTAGGTGGGC
>JAQHUG010000240.1:2962277-2985655 GCA_028555095.1 Dicrostonyx torquatus
AGAGAGAGTAGGTAGAATCAAGGAAACATCACATAGCTACTGAAGGAGAAAGATGACAAAACACAGTCTCATGGTGATACATAGACTAATAGAAATAGGTTAATTTAAGATGTAAGAGCTAGCTAGAATACACCTAAGCTATTAGCCAAACACAACAGTTTCTGTGTGATCATTGAGGTCTGGGCAGCCAGGAAATGAAAATGCAGTCTCCATTTACACTTCTGGTCCCAGATTCAGGCCCTAGAAAATTCTGTTTCTGATTTTTGCTTTTGTTTGAGTTATTTTCTCCAGCCCTAGGGGACTGGACCTACAGTTCATGCAGGCAAGTACTCTACCACTGAGCTACAGCCACATTCCTCTCTAGCAACTTCTCTGGCTCCCACTTATTCAGCTATAGAAGAAAGTGATGATTCTGTCTCCAGAGGGTCACAGTGAGAACTGAGTAACTGTGTTGACAGCTGACATTTATTCAAGTGTCCATTAATGATCAGACACTCTAAAGAGCAAGGAGCTCTGTGCATATAATTTTTACCAAGCAGCAGGTAAATGACGGTCCTTATGTTCCAGGTGAGGAAACCAAAACACAGGAAGGTGACATGCCCAGTGTCACTACAGACTTTACATCAGCCTCTGGAGACCACCATTAGGAAAATGTCCAGTCTTAAGCTGATGCTTTAATTATTCTTCACATTGTTCAACTGTTCAGAGGGGACAAACATTGCTGTGCTGAGGGAGATCAACAGGATACCCATCTACTGAACTTCAGCTTTCTGCTAACCATTCAACTTACCTATTCTTATCTTTCTCTACAGCTAAGTCTGGTGGCACAGACCCATCCCTAGCACTGGTTAAAGTTAAGGCAGGAAGGTCTTAAGTTTAAGGCCAGCCTGGGCTATGAAACAAAGACTCTGTCTCAAAGAAATGAAAAATAATTTAATAAAATCACTGCAGGGCTGGTCCTGCCTGTCCTTCCCCTCGCATGTTTGGGGAAACTGAGCCCAAAGCCTCTCCCAAGGCAAATGTGGGAGGTTATAGCTGAAGCACATGTCTTTCCCAATCTAAAGTCCATGTGATCTCACCTGAGGCCAGCGCCTACGGCCTCTGGATCAGTCCCTCTCTGTGCACTCCTTCACCTTGGTCATAAAGGAGAGCCTCTTACGTTTGCTGTTTACAGAGCTCGCCCAGGGGCCTCATTAAATGCAGCTTTGGATTCAGCTGGTGTCTTTAGCAAACACCTAGGCAGTCGTGGTGGGGCTGGTGCCGTGTGGACAACACATGGAACTGTGAGGATGTACAAGAGCCCTTCAGCCCCTCTGTGCTTTCTCACTTGTCACCACTTGAGACTCAAGAGGCTTCTAAGGTTGTAAGATGAAGCTGGGTGCTTCATTCTAGCTCCTTCAGTTCTCTGGAGATCAATTCTCCAAGCCTTACTCCACCAGCAGCAGCCTTCCACACCACCACTACTCCCCCCACAGCTGTTTCTACGCTCTTGACACATGCTTAACATGCACACTTCATATTAAGCCACTCAGATGCCAAGTGAAAATTCACATCCTTACTAGGCATATGCAACTCCAAAGGACAGCTCTGCCAGAATTGCCTGTATTCCCGCAATTTGTGATGGAATAATGGCTTAGAAATAATGGTGGGCCTGATGTCCTTGGCTTGAACATAGTTATATCTTTCACAGAATTACCCCTTTCCATGCTCAGATTTAAATCTAGAGGAGCCGTTCATAAAGTGTCTCTCTGTGTGTTCTTAATCAGCATACAAAAACATATACAAGGATATTTTTATTATGACATTTTCATACATGTGTATCAAGAATTTGACTTCATATTCATAACCCCATTACCTTCTCTGGTCCACACTTCAACGGTCCTCTTCCTCTTCCCAAACAGTCAGTGTGTGTGTGTGTGTGTGTGTGTGTGTGTGTGTGTGTGTGTGTGTGTAAAATAGCCTGGTTTCCTTCTTTTAACATGATGTTTTCCTTTTTCATCCATTTCCATGCAATATCACAAATGATCTTATCTTTCTTAGAGATGGAAAATACCCCATTGGACTTATTACCTACCACACTGTCTTTCTCCATGCCTCTTTTACAGATACCTAGACCACTGTGACTCCATCATGCTGGTCTTGACTCTACAGCTATCGTCTCTCCTGCCTTGCTTTGCCTCTATGCTCTACCTCAGCTCAGCTGTGTTGGTTTTCCAGATCCCTGATCACCATGCTCATTCCTGCTTAGGGACTTTCTCCAATCTTCCTGGATTATCTTCTGCTATTTGTATTTCTTGCTGTATCTTGACCTCCAAGTTCAGCTGTGTCTTTGCACAGAGAAGAGTCTGTGTTCAGGAAGCCCTCTCTAACTCTACTTAGCATCCCACGATGTGCACTCCACCCTCCACTCTTTCTGGATAGTCATCCCAGTTTGGTGAGCCACCCAGGAGCCACCCAGTCAGCATTTACATGAGGACTTGGCCTTGTTGGCCAAGTTGTCATTGTCTGGCTCTACTGGGTCTGTGCATTTGGCTTGTGGAGGCAAAATAAAGCATGTAAAGTAAGCCAGGCATGATAGCACACTAATCCTAACACTTGGGAGACTAAGACAGGAGTATCTCTATGAGTTCAACACCAGCCTGATGTCTACAGAGAGTTTCAGGATAAGAGAACCTGTCAAAAAAAAAAAAAGAAAGAAAGAAAATAAAAGAAAACTAAGCACATAGTCACTAACATTTACAGTCTCTCTCCATTATAATCTACTTCGTAATATTAACTGTGCTGTGCCAACATTTGACATGCACCAGGTGCTTTTGTAAGCACTTTACCCACAGTAATTCACCAACCTACGAAGAGCTTTAGGAGCTGGCAGTTCTGTCATATCCCCAAATCCACAGATCCAAAGCTGAGACACATTGGGGTGCTGCTCATCATCAGAGAGTGGCTTGTGGAGTCTGACGTGAACCCAGCATCCCCATAACCTTTCCTCTGACCCACTTACTGTAGAAGGCCACTCTTGCTTGCAGGCTGTAGCCGAATTTGTTCATTGAAGAACTTATTTTAATTCATTTCATTCCTGATCACTGCATTCTACTGCATTGATATATAGACATTTGTAGAAAAGAGAGAAAGGAGAGAGTGTGATTTAAGAAAGAGAAACTCTCTGGGAATCTTACTGCAGTTGGAAGAAAAAAGGCAGAGCTCTGGGGAAGCTGAACCTTGAGCTGGTTGGGAGGATGAGGTAGGGAAAAGGTAGTACTACTATCTGGGAGTAAGGGTTTGACGACCATGCTTGTGTGTATCTCTAGTCCTGACCCTATAAGGTAACTGGGATTCAGTTATGGGGCCTCCATCCTGATGGATTTATCTAATGTAAATTATCTCCTGAAGGATTTGCCTCTAAACACCATTGCCAGATTTAATTTCCAGTCTCCTAATACCTCACAACGGGGATTAAATTTAAGCATGAGAGGAAAAACTATCTTCAAACCACAGCATACCCAGAAAAGCCCTGAAGGAGTATGAAGCAGAAAATCACCCCTGATTCAGGCGCAATTTACACCAATCTCTTTAATGGGTCTTGTTCAAACAACCTTGTAACGCTGAAGAACACAGCTTCTCTGCTCTTTTATACTGGAAGTGCCAGAAGCCTCTCTGGCTATTTACTTGATAGAGGGGTTGCTAACTGTTATGGCCAATGGCCCCATCTGTCTAGATAATAACTGACCATCAGTGTCTTGCAGAAGTCCAGAGACCTCACCGACCGTGCAGCGGAAGTTTCTCTGGCCTTCGGACTCTGCTCTGCATGAATATCAAAGGCACAAAGGTCACAGAATGCAGAGGACTCTGGCCCTAGAGGTAGGAGTGTTCTGCCTCAGCTGTGACTCTGCTAGCTTAGGTGGCATTTGAAAGCCTTTTTGTGTCTCTGGGGATGCTCTGCCAGGAAGAAAAAAGACACAGGAATGCTACCCACCTTCTTGGAGACGGTGCTTCTCATTGGTCTAGAGACCACCAACCAGTCTAGTAGGGCTAGTCAGTGAGCCCCAAGAATCCTCCAGCTCCTGTCTCTATGTCTCCACAAGGTTACATTTGTCTGGAACACACAGACTTTAGGCACTAGACCATTCTTTCTGAATTTAGTGATCCCAGCAAGTTTCTTCTCTCATCTTTCAGCTAATGTGACTGTTTATTACTGTGCTGAGAATACAGGTACCTGCTCCTTCCTCATAGTGATGCCAGAGACTCTGTGTGTGTGTGTGTGTGTGTGCGTGTGTGTGTGTGCACGCACGCGTGTATGTGTGTGTGTGGTTTTACTGGGGTAAGAGACCAGGACTTCACATATGCTAAGCCCCTACACTGAGTCCAGAGACTATCACTTACCTTATTTAATAGGAAACTTGGCAACTTGGGATAGTTTAGTTAAGCTTTGCAGATATGAGTATCTGAGTTTAGCCCCCAGAGCCCATGTAAAAATACTAGGCATGGTGGTGTTTGACTGTTTTCCCAATGATAGAGAGGCAGAGACAGGAGGATCCCTAGGGCTCACTGGCCAGTCAGTCTAGCCAAATTGGTGAGCTCCAGACCAATGAGAGATCCTGTCTCAAAGGAGGTGGACAGCGTTCCTGAGGATGATACTCAAGTTTGTTCTTGGTCTTCACATATACATGTGCATACAAATGTGTGCACATACATCGATACATGTCTATAACACATACACATGCACATGCATTCACACATACATTTACATATTTGCATATAAAATAGAAAACTTAGATATAGTTTGAGCCACTTTTCTAATCATTCCCCTTCCCTACGTTAGTATATGCAGTAACCCTTAACTCCCCAAGTAGAATACACACACATATGCATGCATGTATGCACACACACATTTCATATGCTTATACATATTATACATGCACACACATGCAGCTGGAGCTCCCTCAACAGAGGCAGGGGTAGAGAAGAATTTCTGTACAGGTCTTGGATGCTAGTGCTTAGTGTCTTAAGAAAAACAGCTAACAGCATTTATTCCGTGATGGGTAAAACAAGTAAAATCCTTGGGGAGCTGATTGGTATGAATCCTATCTGTGCCAACCCCTTGCATGGGTGGTGCTGGCCTTGGTCATGGCATCTCATAGCAGGCCCAGCTGTGCTTCCAAATCTCACATACCTACTTCAGCTTATAGAAAGAACATTTCCTCTCTTGAGCCCACACCCTCCCAGTGGAGTAGAAGAGAGGTCAGCACATCACAGGGTCCCTCAGAGGTCCTGCATCCCTTCAATCAGCCACAGTGCCTTTGAAGCCAACACTTTTTCGAAGAACTTCTTTCCTTGAGAAAAATTCACTCAGGCACAAGACAACTACAGTTACAGCATCACACACCCAGACCTCAACTGAGATTCTTCCAATGGACCTCCAACTACAAATAGGATTTTTAAAGTGAAAATAATTGATTAGAAAACAAATAAGAAAAATTATAAAATAAAGACCATTATATATGTCCTCTAGTAATTACATACTTGATGTTTTATGGTAAACCCTAATGTGTTAGTCAATTTTTTTAAAATAAATAGGTCCAATTGAATAGATGAATGGATGATGTATGGCTGGATAGATGAAGGATGGATGGATGGATGGATGGATGGATGGATGGATGTGCAGACAGACAGACAGATAGATGGAGAGATAGATGGTATGTCAGTAGGTAGGTAGTAGATACAGAGACAGAGTCAACAACAAAATATGAATGAACCCAGTTCCAGCCCAAGCTCACAGTGGGTTAGCATGCTTCCCCCCCCTTTCCTGGGTGTTCTTTGTCCTCCTAGGTTTTAATTCCTCTCGTAACCCTCCCTAAAGGATCAATCCAGGTGGATCTCAAGATAAACACAGACCTGTCTCCGGTAGAGGCTCTTTGCCACCACCTCTCCCACCCTGTCTCATCATTTTCTTCATCATCAGAGCAAGACCAGGCCCTTGCCCTCCCAGGGCTGGCTGCTCTCCTCCCAGCCCTGCTAAGTGCCTGAGGACCACTGTGCACACACTTCTCAGCAGCAGCTTAAGCAGATACCACAAACCTGTGAGCAGGATTCATTAGCTCTGCAACAAGTCCTGACAGTTACCCTCCACACCATTCCTGTATCCAAGAGGCATCCACAGGCTCTGGCAGACAAAAGAGAGAGAGAGAAACTAAAGGTCGGACTTCTGGCCGTGCTGCCTCTTCTCAGGGTACAGTTTAGCGAATGTTTCCCATGCTGTCCTAGGAAGTGAGGACCTACAGAGATTTGGTAATTGGCACCCAAATCCTGCTGCACCCTATTGCTGTAATTGCCTGAAGATTTGTTTCTTATCCAAAGACCAGGGGCTAGAGGCTCTAAGAAATGAAAGGCCACAAACAGATCTAAAATTTTCTCATGACATCTGCTGGAGATGTTGGTAGGGAAATGAAGATGGGACAAGTGACAAGACATGAGGACCCATTTCAAGGCTGTCACAACCTATATTAGCCTGTGAGGAAGAAGAGACCATTCTAGAAACTCACTAGTAACAATGAGAAATGGGAAATGAGATTCCCCACTCTGCTGAAAGTATAAAGCCAGTGAGCTCAGCATGGTCCTCACGAATACTCACCCCTTCATGTTTGTCATGCTTTAAAAAATAAAAGCAAACAAAAACCCATTATTTCAGGGTTTGAGAGACAACTCAGTGGTTAAGAGCACCACGTGATGCCCTGCAGAGGACGCAGGTTAGGTTCCCAGAACTGAAATCACAGTTAACAACTCCCACCTGGAACTCCAGATACCTGAGACTCATCTGCTGCCTCTGGCCTCCAGGGGCACTCCACACACATGGTACACGTCTGTACATGTAAGCAAAATACCCATACACATAAAATTAAAGAAGTAAATCAATTTTTATTCTTGTTGATTCAGCAAAAGCAAAGGATATTTAGCTACTTTCAGTTTGGAAATCAGGAAGCTTTTTATATTTGATATAGTGAAGTTTAAAAGTCTAATATGCATGTGTGTGTGTGTGTGTGTGAGAGAGAGAGAGAGAGAGAGATAGAGAGAGAGAGAGAGGTGTCTGTATCATGTACATGATGTGATGTGGGTGTGTGTGATGTCAGAGGGAGTGTGGTGTCTCTGGGGAACTTGTGTGTTCTGAGTGTGGACTGTGGGCTGTATGGTTGACTGGATTTCTGAGGGAAGAACTCTGGTTCGTATGTTGTGAGCTGTATAAGAATGTGTGGGTTATACACAGTGTGGGTTATATGTACTGAAGAACTGTATGCATGTAAGACTGTATGCATAAGGTGTTTGCCTCAGGTTATATGGGTGAGTTATCAGTTTATGGGATGTTGTATATGAATTACGGGTTGTGTATGATATTATGGGTTGTGTGTATGTTGTAGATTGTGGTGTGTGTTGCTTGTGTGCAGATATGTTTTCAGTTATGTGGCAGAGTTGTGTGCAGGGAGAGTTGTATGATATAAATGTGCGTTGTGAATTTTCTGTCATAGATTATGCAAATATGTCTCTGATGGATGGATGTGCTGTGGACGGTAAGAAATAACTGAAGAATTGGTGGGCGGCCAGGAAGATGGTTTTGTGGGTAAAAGCGCTTGCCAAGCAAGCCTGACAACCTGGGTTTCATCCCCTGAGAGTGTAAAAAGATGCATGTGGTGGATGGCAGGCCAGCAATTTCAGGGCTTCTACAGTGAGGCTGGAGGTGAATACAGTAGAACCATCTGGAAGCTCGTGGGCCAGCTAGCCTGGATTACAAGGCAAGGCAGCAGAACTTAAACACAGAGATCCACCTGCCTCTGCCTCCCAGCTGTTGGGATTGAAAGCTGCATCACCACCGCTAGCAGTCCTAGAGCTTGTAATGGTTCTCCAGAGGCCACACAGGCAGAGCCCAAGCAGCCTGCTTCATGGCCCTCTGAGCGTTTCTGAGGCAACCTTCTCACAGAAGTGACCTCCTCGTCAGCATTCATCCAAACCACGCACAATGAGAACCCTCAGCTGACACGAATATTTTGGTTAAAACTGTCATTTTGTGGAAGAGGGACATGCATTGGCAAGGGGGATACATGTGGAGAGCAGAAGTTGACAGCTGGGGCCTTCCTTTATCACTCTCCACCATAGTATTTGAAGCAGGTTTGCTCACTGAACCTGAGGCTCATGGGTTCAACTAGTCTGACTAGCCAGCAAGCCTTCACATCATCAGGGCTGGGGTTTTATTACTGGCATTGAACATGCGCCCTTCTTCATGGCCTGCAGCTAGCATTTTATCCGCTGAGTTATTTCCCCAACCTAGAACTGCCATTTTTGAATGGACATATTCACTTTTGCTCTGTCTCAGAAAAAAAGACCAGACCCACATCCTGTTCTGGTACAGGAGCAAAGGCCCTGTCTCATCTTCAAGGTGGATCCTCTGTGTCTACGCAATTCGATGTTTCTGGTCCTGCCATAGCATGGCTCTCCTGGGAGGTGTTGCTGCCGTCAAGTGAATGAGGCCACTACATCTACCTGTCTCTGAGCGTGATGGACAGCATGGCCTTCCTCACTGAGGGGACTTTGAAATTTCTCTCTGTCAGTCCTGTCCATCAGGGAGACAGAAAGGACAGCAGGGCAGCTAGGAGGAGGGACTAAAGTTTGTACATCTTGGAAGGAAAAGAAACTGAGCAGATGAGAAGCTTCTATATGAACAGGATGGAAAGGGCCCTACTCCACGCTATAGCCAGGCTGTTGGCCCCTTTTAACGTTCCTATTTAATGCCAAGAGGCTCTGCGTGGCCAATATATGGAGTAAAGTGCCAGCCCAGGAAGTTCCTGTGTGCGTGTATTCTCAGGGAAACACCTTAACCACTCTGTATCTCAGTTTCCTACCATGTATCTTAAGGCTGATGATATCAGCTTCATGGCATTGCTGGGAGACTTAGATAAGACCGTATCATAGTTTGGATCTGAAATATCCCCCCTGAGGCTCATATATTGAAGACTTTGTACCCAATGCAGCAATGTTCAGAAGTAGGACTTTTGAAAAGTGATTGGGTTATGACAGCTCTGATGGATTGATCCATTGATCGGTTCAAAACTGATAGGTTATTACAGAGTAGGAAAATATTAGAAAGAAGAATCTGGGTTTCTTAAGGTAATCAGTCCTGGGGGGATATATCTTGTACCCAGCCTCTTCCTTACCCCTTATTTGGCTTCCTGGCCACAACAAAGCAAGCAGCTCTGCTCCACTACACACTGCCCTCCCGTGATGCGCCCTCACCATAGCCCCAGAAACAACAGAGCGAAGTACCAAGGACTGAAATCTCTGAAACCCTGAGCCAAAATAAGCATTTCCTCTTTTACAGAGTTTTCCTTGCCTGTTGTCATGGCAATTGAAAGCTGGCAGACACAGAAAACATGCACAATCCCACAAATGGTGTTCAAAATCATTTACCACTCTTGCTATAGCAAGAACACTTAGAACTTTTCTACTTGGTACCATAAATTCTGTCTTCTCTGTTCCTCAACTACCCAGTGTGTAGACCACAAATTCATCCCATTTACAGATTACATCCCATTTACAGAGTCAGAGAAGGTACATGCCATTCATGGGTTTTAATACTTGCAGGGGTAGTGCTGAGGGTAGATTCTCAGCAGATCCAACTCCAGAGTCCAAGCTCTGAACCCTTCTACCATCTTTCCAAAGTATAAGAAAAAGAGACCGGCCACCATGTTTACAAAGAAGTCTTTCTTACAACCATCACATCAATTGTTCATTCATTCATGCTTTTTTTCTCCCTTTGGGTGCTTTGAAATGTTACATCTCTGGATGACCTGTAATTCACTATATAGTTCAGAATGACCTTGAGTTCCTGGCAATCTTCCTGCATCAGCCTTCCCAGTGCTGAGACTGCAGACAGGAGCCCTGTGGACACAACAGTTTAAGGACATAAGGTTCCAGTTGTGCTGTTAGTTGGGTTTTGACAACTCTTCCTTTAAAACCTAAAACATGGGAATGATGCTGTGTGGCCATGGTTCTCCCAGTGTGGGTCCCAGCCCAGCAGCAGCAGCAGCAGCAGCAGCAGCAGCGGTAGCAGCAGCAGCAGATCCGCTGTCAGCTCTGTGTTACTCACACTCAAATGCCCGAGGCAAGCTACCTGTGAAGAGAAATAAGTTGGGGGCTGAAAGTCCAAAGGGCAAGACCCAAGCTCAGAGAGACCACCTCTCAACTGTGTTCCCTCCAGAAGACAGAATAGTGAGTGCATGCATAGGTGCAACTGATGATTCTTCCCATGGGAGGGAGCATGGAAGGGGCTCAGCTTGCTTCTCTTACAGTAACTGTCTCACACAGGAACTCAAGAAGTCTCCCAAGAACTGCCTCACTCTCCAATAGCCTAACTTCTGCCCACTGGGATGTGATCTCTTTAAGGCTCTACCACTTCCCAACAGCGCCCCCCTGGAACTTAGGCCTTAAACATAAACAATTATAATATAGCCATAGTTAAAATATAGTCACAGCCAAAATATAGCTCATAGCCAAAATATGGTTCACATGTGGTAAGACACCTTGTGGCGTACAAGCCCACATTTAACAATAAGTAGAAACTTGAGTAAAATCAAGTGATTTGTGTTTTCAAATCTTCCAGTTTTTGTTGACAGATGCTACAGCTTGAGCACCATGCCCTCAAGGGAGTGTGCATCTTCCTTCTGCGTTAATCATGGAAAACATTTCTAAAGACACTGGCTCAGTTCGGAGGTGGCATCCCTCCCACCCTGAGATACAAACAGCAACAGGATCTCTAAGGTGGAAAGTCAGCTTTGACCAGTACTCATGTCCTGGGGCTGCTCCCTGGAACACAAAAAGAAGGCTCATAAGGGACCAGTCTATTAACTAGGAAAATCACAGGAAATGAGACTGACCATTCTCCATGACTCTCAATCAACTTTGACTATGTGAGACATTGGGAATTTGAAAACCTTAGCAGATGTGGGGGTGCCAGCCTCCCCTCCACCTCACAAACACTGAAGTTATGGAGTGTGTGTCGTGATGTCCACCCTGGCCAAAAACACAGTGAAGGGCATGTACCATGCAAAGAAGTTACACGAGAAGGACTCCAAGAAGCCGACACTCATTTCTGCACAGCCCTGACTTTCATTAGTGAAGCTACTGCTTATAAATAAGACAAAAGTCCATTTTCAGGACATGTGATGGTGCTCGCCTAGTGCTTGTTAGATGGCTATTTCACTCTGTTTTACATAATTTGGGGAAGTGCATGTGATTAGACTCTTTTTATAGGCAAGGACATCAGGCTCTGACAGGCTGAGCTGATATGCCAAGCTGTAGCTGGTAAGTTCAAAGCCAAGGTTTAAAAATAATTTCTGACCCACTTCAAAGTAATACTCCCCAGTCTCAACCACAAGCCAGAGTCAGAACGCTGCGAGAAAATACTGCTGTCTGAGCCTCCCCAGGCCAAGTAAATATACCTTGTTAAATGTGGGGTCTATGTATGAGTGTCTCTAAAATGTTCCCAATGATGACAGCAAACAGCAAAGGCTGGGAGTGAGGCTTTCTCTCATATGTAGAATATATATCTGACATGTAATCAGCAGGTGGAATATTCTGGAAGAGGTTGGGGAGAGGGATGAGGAGAGGGATGGGGAGAGGGATGAGGAAAGGGACTAGGAAAACGGATGGAGTTAAATATGAGCAAAGTACAATAATACACATGTATGAAAATGTCAAAAGGAATTTCATTAGTTTGTGTTCCAAACATTAAGAAAACGAATGTATTTTATATGAAAAAATCTCACAAGCATTTAGAGTGGTTACCAATTGTCTCTCTTTTCTCCCATTCCTCCCCCTCTCCTCCCTCCTCCCTCTCCACTTCTCTTCTCTGTTTCTGTGTCTCTCTTCTCCCTTCCCTTTCTTCTTCCCTTCCTTTTCCTCTCTCTTCTCTCCACCTTCTCTCTCCCATCCCCATCCCTTCTCTTCCATCCTCCCTCATCTCTCTCCTTCCCCATCTCTGTTCTTTTCTCTTCTCTCTCCCTTTACTCCTCTCCATCCCTCCTTTCAATGCCTTCTCTTTCTCTCTCAAAACCCCTCCTCCCCTCCCGTCACTCTCTCTCTTCCCTCTTTCTTCCTCTATTTCTCTTTCATCTCCTCACCCTCTTCCCTGCCTGTTCTCCCCATCCCCCACTGCCATTATACAAGCGGCTTTGGTCTACCAACATGTGCGCGTCATGTGTCTTCCCACCTCACTGTGGCTCAGAACCCGAGTGCCCTGCAGGCTGACACTTCTGAAACCATGAACCAGACCTCGTCCCTCACTGCAGCTAGTTATCTTGGACATTTTGTTATAAAAGAGAGAGAGAAATAGACACACACAGAGAGAGAGCCTGGAACAGCCTTCCTCTTTACCTCCGACTATCCAAATCTCCCCTAGCCTCCCTTATCTCTTTCCTTAAGGAAAGCGTGCTGTCATTCCTTCCCCCAAACCTGTAAAGAACTCGGTGATCTTGCCTGCTAGGTTAACCCTCACTTATACCTGGCTAGGCTATCTCTGAATTTCACGGAGTACCTATGCTGATGGCCTCTGTAGCCAAACTGCAGACTCTCTGAGGCCAGATCTCTCCGCTTATATTCTTAGTACCTTACCCAGTATTGAAACTTGAGACACAGATATAAAAACATGTACTCTTCAACAAATGCCAAATAAGTGAATGTCTGGGGGAGAGGATTGGCCTGGCAGCCAGCAGAGGGTCCCCCCACCCCCCAGGCTCTGGGGTCTACACATCTACTCAGAAACGACACTGTGGTTCTTTGGGTGATCTGCATACAGATGACTATTGAGTACAATGCAGGTGCTGCCTGTTCACCAGTGAGACCAATTAAGACTTGCACATTTCAAAGCAGACTGTTTAAGAAATGCCTGTGAGGACAATTAAAAGCACAAAACACAGGTCGATGAAAATGGAAGCGATCAAAGGTTGCTGAAAGAAGCCGCGCGGCCACAGGAGAGGCAACAGAGCTCAGGGATCAGAAGCCAAGAGCCACCAGCCTGTCCCTTGCAGAGGCTATGGCAGCCACAACACCTCAGGCATGGGGGTAGGGGATGTGAATTCTCTCCACAAAAGCTTCTTAGTTTGTAAAATAGAAATAGTAATAGCACTTGCCTTCATGGGGTAGTTGTTAAGATTGAATGTATTAATATACGTAAAGTAATTAAAACACTGCCTTGCACTTAAGCACTCGAGGGGTGTTGGTTGCTATGATTATAACAATTATTAATATAGTGTTATGTGTACTCAGAAATAGAAGGAGAATTAATTTTACCTTTTTCTTTCAGCATCCTGGTGACTCGGGCACTGCAAAGGAACTTCACGGTATTTGTTGAATGATTGAATAAAATGAACTTTCCCGGCAATAAAGTTTGACCTGCATCAGCCTGCCGACCTGCTGCCTAAGTGCCCTGGGCTGTACCTGCCACCCTGTAAGCAAAGTTTCAAGAGCCTTTATAATCCCACGAAGACTGGACAAAATCAGGGTCCCCTCCTGGTCCATCACTCAGTCTCTCCTGACCCTAACCACATTCTCCATATTGGATCGTCCTCTGTATCTTGCCCAGCCACCTTTGAATGCAATGTTTTGGGCCATTGCCTCCATTCTTCTCTTGTCTTCTTGCACTGTTTCTGTCTTCTGCATTTGGCATGTAATGGCTGCTGATCAGTGTCCACTCCTAAGTTATCCTGCTTGGCTCCTAGAATCTGGCACCCTCATTCTGATGCTCTCCAGTCTCCCAAAGCACAGGACCCACATGCCCCCTTAACAAGCTTTTCCCTGGTTCCAAGCTACAACTCTATAGTTTTGCAAAGTTGAGTTTAAATCCTGATATTTGGTATCTTAATGGATCCTAGTCTTTTTTACCTCAGTTTCCCGACCTGATATAAAATGTAAATGCCTGGAACATGCTTGGCAGGTGACTTCCTGCTTTACAGTATGGTAGAATTGCGAGAGCCCCATAAAAACACTAGATGAGCCATTTAGCCAGGCAGGACCCGGTGATTAAAACCCCCGGCATCAGATCTATTTCTCCAAAAGAGAGCAGAATTTTGTAATAAAGCTGAGTTGTGGGGATGCTGAAGGAAGTTGTTTGCAGCAGCCTTAGTGAACAAGATAAAGGGCACATCCTTAGAGACTGGGCACAGGGTTATCAAGACGATTGAAGTCAAGGTTGGCAGCCAGAGAGCCAGGGTGGCTCATCAGTGTGAAACAGTTTATCCTCACGCAGCAGCCAGCAATGAAAATAGGAAACGACATTCTGGAAGAGAATGGGAAATCCAGGGGTCCCCAAGTACTGAACCAAAATGATCTGAAAGACTGCTACATCAGAGGTTTGGAGTCCTTGACAAACAGAAGGAGCAATCCCTAGAGTTTCTAGTCCAATAATGCAGGGATCCGTTATTGATTGTGTACATGCATACATGTGTGTTCCTGTGTACATGTGTGAGAACATATGTGCTTGTGTGCATGCATACATGTGTGTTCCTATGTACATGTGTGTACATAAATACGTGTGTGAGAACATATGTGCTTATGTGCACGCATGTGGAAGGCAGAGGTCAACCTCAAGTGTCATTTCTCAGGAGGTCATCCACATTGCTTTCGGAGGCAGGGTCTCCTCTCACGCTCCTGGAGTCCATCAGTGAGGCTAGGCTGGCTGGCCAGGGAACCCTGTAACCTCTTGCTTCCATCTTCCCAGCACAAGGAAGGTGCACCACCACACCAGGCTTCTATTTTTGCATGGGTTCTTAGGATCAAATGAAGAGCTTCATGCTTCCACAGCAAGCATTTTACTGACTGAGCTATCTCCCCAGCCCCCATTACCACATTTTTAATCAATCTCAGGCCATGATGATAAAGAAAGCCAATATCAGAAAGGCTGAGCTACAAGGGAATGACGGTTTTATAACTGTGCTAGAGACAAGCCAGATCTGGACATGCACCACACAATGTCTCAGCCACAGGTGGCACATGTGTTGGTGGACCTGTCAGACCATACTGGGCTGAGAGTGTCCTGTCTCTGGGGACATGAGAGCTACTCTAATGTCATTATGTACTCCCTATGCCCATGTTTGTGGTGGAGCCATGTAAACGAACTCACTGCACTCCCTATCACAGAGAAGGGGAGCACAAGGGCTAAGAAAATGGTTCACACAGTAAAGTGCCTGCCTTGCAGAGAACCTGAGTTTGACCCCCCAGAACCCATGTAAAAACCCAGGCATGGTGGCATGCGATGCAATTACAACCCCAGTGCTGGGGTGATGGAGACAGGTAAATCTTTGAGGCTTGCTGGCCAGCCAATCTCACTGAATTTCAAACCTCATGTTACAGTGAGAAATTGTCTCAAAATATAAGTGGACATTTCCTAAGTAACAATACCTAAGGCTGACCTCTGATCGCTGCATGCATGTACACGCACACACATACATGTGCGCATGCACACACACATACACTCACACCACACCATACCATGCACATTTACAAGAAGATAATGAGCCTGCATAATTAGCTCAGTAGGTAAAAGCACTGATCACTCTTGCAGAGGACCAGGTTAAATCCTCACCACCCACATGATGGTTCACAACCGTCTATAACTCCAATCCTAAGGTATGCAACACCCTCTTCTGGGCTCTGAGGGCACTGCACACACATAGTGCACAGACACATATGCAGACAAAATACCTACACACATAAAATCTTTTAAATGAATGAAAGAGGAGCACGCATAGCTAAATTTAATGTATAGTACCTGGTAAGGATAAAGCAGCTCTTGCTGTTTAGGTGGCTACTGTTTTCACTTTTATCATTCACTGTGCTCTTACTACTTATAGCAGGTTTCTGTAAAAGGTTCTGCATTAAATCAATAGCTACCTGTATGTGCCCCAAGCTCACTTCATCTCTCAACATACATCACTTTCTCTGGTGCTTTGTTTGACTTCATTTTGAATCCTGCTTCTTGGCACTAGGAGGAAGAGGCTAGACCACATAGTCTAAGTGTGCAGTGGACTTTCCTATCTAGAATTATAAAAGTATGTGTACATGGTGGCAGAATTTATGCAGTAAATTTCTTAGACCACAGCTCCATCATTAAGGGATGCAGGACAGTATCTGGACGTGTCCATTTAGCAGAGTAGCAGTTATCCACATACCCACCGTATTTCTATTAAACAAGAAATAAGCCACAGTCTTTGTCAAGCTTATGGTTAACATTAATCAGAGAACCCAGCAGTCAATCTTTAATCTATTCTTTCATTCAGAAGCAAAGTACCAAAAGCCAAGTGTGGTGGCATAGGCATGTGATCCCAGTACTTGGGAGTGGAGACAGGAGGACATCTTCACCTATGTAGTGTGAGAAGCTGTATCCGAAAAATAAGGTGCATAGCAACAGGGGGAGATGCCTCTGGTCTCCACATGTGTATGCATGAGTGTGTTCACAAATACACATACACAGAGAGAAGGGGAGTGTGCAACAGCACACAAGAGAGGGGGGCAGGCAGATAAACAGACAGAACTAAGTTATGGAAGCAATACGTGTGCTGTTTGCATGTCTGGAATCTCAGCATCAGAGGCATGGCTGGAGTTTGGAAAGTTTGATGCCTGGTCTATCAGGGTCCTGTCTCAAAACAACACACAAGGAAAGCACAGGAAGCCATAAGAATCTGAGAAGATAGCAACAGTTTTGTTTCAACCCATCCAAAGAAAGCCTTCCTTCGTCTTCCCTTAGCCCACCTTGGAATCAGGCCCTTGCAGTGTTCCCTGGGAGGCAAAAATTATTTCCTAAAGTTCAGAAGAAAGATAGCATCTCCTGAGTCACAGTATGCAAGTTGGGATGAGGATTTGCATGATTCCAATGCCGACCCTTGTTCTCTCTTTAATGCCAATGAGGTAGAAACAGCAGAGGAGTCCAAAAGGGAAGTCACCATAAGAGTGTCAGCCGTGATGTCTAAATTATTTAGCATTTACTGTGAGTGAACAGTGATCTTAGTGCGGGATGTGTTTAAACCAATAGACCCTTTAATTTGTTCCCTGCAGGAGCAGCAAATAGGACTATACCTTGGAAAAATAACTTCATGGTGGCACCAACAGCTCTAAAAGCACTCTGCCATTGACAGTGTTCTCTCTGAGTCTGTTCTCTCACAGGGAAGTGGAGCACTGATTATAATGTCACAAGACACAGAAATGAACCAAGTGTCTGACAGTAGGGGTTCCTTAAATTATCTCTGTCCTTTCTGTATAATGGGAAAATGAGGTAACTTTACTGGCTCAGACAATTCCCAACTTCACCATTCAGAAATGCTAGGTAGCTTCAAATTCTCTATTATAGACAAGTATTAACTTTACAAAAAGGACTGAATATATATCACATGAACTGGTGCTGTAGGTCTTTAACCTTACAACTTTAGAAGTAGAGGCAGAAGGATAGCACACTTCTGCTCAGTGTGAGACCATGTGGCAGAGTTCTAGGGAGGAGAAAGAGGAGGAGGAGGAGTGAGGAGGAAAATGGGGACTAGGAAGATGGAGAAAGCAATGGAAGGAGGAAGAGAAGAAGAGGGGGAAAGGAGGGCGAGTGGAAGGAAGATGAGAGGGTAGGAGAAGATCGGAGATTGTAGGGGAGGGAGGGGAAGGGAAGGTGGAAAGAACAGTGGGATCAAGCAAGCATGGGTTCAGGCAAAGGATTTGCTTAGAACATTTCAACACATCTAAGATGTGATGCACGATCAAGAAACAGCAAAGGGCAGAAAATGTCAAGGCTGTGGTCAGTCAGGCATGCATCCTAGAGTAATTTGCCAAAATTTAAAGGGCAGATGGCTCTGTTTTAGACTCACCATGCTGTTGCAATAAAAGGGCTTTGGTAATCGTTGTTCATCTGTCACTGTGATGAAACACCTGACACAAGAAGCTTAAGGAAGGAAGGGTTTCTTGTGGCTCACAGTCTACAGTCTGCCATGGTGAGGAAGTCATGGCAGCTAAAACAGGAGGCAGCTGGTCACATGGAATCTGTAGTCAGGAAGCAGAAACAGATGGGTGTGGCTACAGTGGAAAGATAGGTACTTCAGATACATGGGTATGTGGATGGATGGATGGGTGGATGGATGGATGGATGGATGATGGGAGGGTAAGTGGGCGGATGGATAGATAGATAGATGATGATGATAGATAGATAGATAGATAGATAGATGATAGAGACATAGATAAATAAATGAGTGGATAGATAGATAGAATTTTTAAAAACCTACCTAGACACAAAGATGAATAATCAGCAGTAAAAAGACATTGTTTGTATATGAATTCAAATATCCAGACCAAATGAATGAATCTCAAAGTTCAAGTTAGTATCCATGGAGATAACCAATACCATGATACTTGGGAAAAGTCAGAAAGCTAGTGAGAGGTCACCAGGCTCAGGAGGAGCCACACATTGATACTTGAGAATCAGAGACAGGCATTGATTTCTGAAGGAGTTTTTAGCTGATACTTCTAAATTGTATAATGAAAAATGACATATACTTGCCAAGAGCAAGGTAATATGAAATGGCTAAACCACACTGACAAGCACGTGTTATTTCATGTATTTATCACCTCTGCAGAGAGACTGTATAAAACCTTCTCTCAGAAATAGGGCAGTTGCTTAGCATGTGGAAGGCCTTGAGGTCCATGCCAGCACCAGGAGAGCAAAGAACCTATGACCTTTGCAATCTTCAAGAACACAGTACATCTTTGCTAACCATAACCACCACACTGATCTCTTGAACTTGTCATCTGAAGAAATTATAATGAATGCATAAAGTCCCAAAGATGATCAACCAATAGAATCACAGAAACTCACCAAGAGTAGACACAATACACTGGTTAAGGTGGGGAGGCCAGGGTCTCAGAGAAGAGACCATTTCAAAAAAATAGCTGGAAATTAGAAGACAACTTCTCAGGTGGGACAGGTGAATTAACAGCCAGTTCATTATCCACATCAAATGAATGGCATACGGCAGTCATTATGAAGTGTTTATGGGTCTGTGCTCTGTATCAGAAGCCAGGCTGACTAGCAACACAAGTGTTTATTAGCCCCCTTTGGAGGCATAATACTTGTATTCGTTATTTCCCCCATCACTGTGGCCAAGTGCCCAACTTAATGGAGGAGGTTTATTTTGACTTATGGTTCAGAGAAATGCTGTCCCCCATGGGGAGAAGGTATAACAACAGACAGGATCTATGGGGTCAGCCAGAAAACAGAGAAAGGCAGTATCAGTGCACAGTCTTTGTCCCTTTTTATTCAGTCTGGGAATCTCACCCATGAGAAGGTTCACCCTCATTCAGGGTAATTCTTTCCTCATTAACTAAACCTCCTTGGAAATTCCTTCATAGATACACCCAAAGGTGTGTCTCCTAAGTGACTCTAAATGCAGTCAGGTTGACTATTAAGATTAACCATCATAAACCCATTCCTTGTCAATTTGGTAACGCATTACTCTAAATCACAAGCTTCCATCTCTAGTCTCAAGAGTTCACGGTCATCCTGTGGGGGGAAGCATTTAGTTCATCTGTAAGATTCTCTAAAGTCCTACCAGTACTGATGTTCAGAAACAAAGTTTGATGTCTCTCCCAAAGCTCAAAGCAATCTCTTACTGTGAATACTGTAAGATCAAAAAGAACTTATCTATTTCCAACATACAATGGCCCAGAATAAACAGCCGATTCTGAAATGGAGGAATGTCAGTATAGTAAGCAAATACATAGCAAAACCCGGCAGGGAAACACCAAGTTCTGCCCCCCCCACATCTAACATCTGGGGCTGTGATGGGATCATCTGGGCTTCAACAGGCTTCCATAGCCCCGCCCCACCCCCAACTCAGCTGCCCGTAGCAGTTGAGATCCCTCTCTTGGGCTGGCTCCACTTAACACCTAAAGCTTTCTTTGGCAAATATCCTACCATCCTAGCATCTCCAACATCCCAGGGTCTCTGCTACAACTGAGGCTTCCTCTTCACAACCTCACTCAACAACGAAGTCAGAGCTCAGTGATGTACTGTGTATTCTAATTGGTCTTAATAATAAAAACCTGGAGCCAGATATCGGGGGAAAATGCTGAAAGATCAGAGAGACAAAGGAGCAAACCACAGCCAACTTTTACCTTGCTAATTCCTCAGCCAAAATAGAGGAACAAGTTCCTGTCTTTGCCCACCTTATACTCTCTCCACCCAGCCATGTCACTTCCTGTCTGTACAGACCTCCAGGCCTCTCTGGTTAACTAGTGGCTAGCTCTGCCCTCTGATCTTCAGGCAAGCTTTATTTGTTAGAGTACAAACACGATATCACCACACATGGCTTTCTGAACTTCACTGCAAGCCTCCACTCTCCATAACTCTTACATGTAGCATGCCTGAAGAGTCAGAACCATAAAGATGAAGCTATTATATTCTGATACCGATTCCAGATGTCGCATGGCCTCTCTGTGCCTTTGAGCCTGAGCCTGGGACGACACTTTCCTTAATGGCCATTTTAAGGAAGGAAACACCTGCAGCAGCATTCTCATTTAAGGATCTTTCCCTTCAGGGAATGTGCAGTTTTACAAACTGGAACCTTTGAGTTTATAATCAAGTTTTAAAGTCAGTGGGAGGTGACTTAGGAGATATGCATGAAGTAAAAAGCGGGACTACAACCTCAAAGAAATTAATGGTTATTAATTAGTACAAATCTTTCTATAATGCTTACTGAGAACATAAAAGAAAATCATTTAATGTATATAAAATATACATATAGAAGTAGTGAAATATACACATGTGTGCCCTGCAGGTTTACCTCATCTCTGTGGCATGTGTGGTGTATCAGTAGGTCCTCAGAAACCTTAGTTATTCATTGTTTTAGTCTGTTTTACATTGCTATTCACAGAATACAAGAATCTGAGTAATTTATAAAAATCATCTATTCTTGACTTCCCACCACCTTCTTTCAATTTTTTTTTCTTAAGGAAAAAGCAATAGCAGCATTCTGTCCAAAACTCTGGGTTTACATTAGTGCCTCTGTCCATTTAAGATTTTTGCTTTCTTTTCTTATTTTCTTTCTGGATCTATGGTGCATATTTGAAGAGAGAAGGCTAGCCCAAGAACAGTCAGGGCTTGTCAAGGCTAGCCTAAGTCAATTTGATCAACCCTCCTTGGACCTTCCACACAGATGCCAAAGGCACCGGAGTGCAGCAGAGTCTGTCCTCTACAAATGGAGTTCACCTTTTAAAGCTCATCGAAAGATCAAAAGGAAACCCTCAACCAGAGGGTCAATTTATAGATTCAACCCTTAAATCAAGACATAACCTCAAGCACATGGGACATGAACCTGATATTAAATCAAAGACTTAATCTAAGTTAAGCCACCTGGCTAAGAAGCTAGAGCCAGAGACTTGTAATTAACAGCAGTCTGCCCAGCCCCTGCTGAGCCAGCTGACAGGTGCCATGCCTGGCCAATCTTGTTACTGCTATTGGGGCTTTTGGGAGGCTCACCTTCCATTACAGAGGTTGTGCTTCACCTCCCCCCCATCCTGGGTTCCATACACTTCAGCAGTTTGGGCCTCTTGGCTTCTTCTCAAACAGGTCAAGGGTACTTGCAGCTGAAGGTCTTTGTACCTTCTTACCCCATCCTTCTTTTCCTGCTGCTGTGCTAAAAGACACAACAAGAGGTTCAAGGGGCAGATCATTATGGCATGGAAGTAGATGTGGCTAGACTCTGAAGCAGCTGGTCACATGACATCTGAAATCAGGAAGCAGAGAGATGCTTCCAATGGCTTAGCATGTCACCTTGACATAAGCTAGCATCATCGGAGAGGAGGGAGCCTCAGTTGAGAAAATGTCTCCTCATGGTTGTAAGTCTGTCTGGCATTTTCTTAACTCGTGACTGATGTGGGAGTTCCCTCTGTGTGCTGTAATTACCATTAATGAATAAAGAAACTCCCTTGGTCTATTGATAGGGCAGAACTTAGGTAGGCAGGGAAAACTGGACTGAATGCTGGGAGAAGGAAGGCAGAGAGAGAGAGAGAGAGAGATGCTATGGAGCCACCACCAGAGTCAGACATGCCAGAACTTTAGCTGGTAAGCCACCACCACATGGTGATACACAGAGTAATAGAAATGGGTTAAATTCATATGTAAGAGTTAACCAATAAGAAGCTAGAGCTAATGAGCCAAGCAGTGATTTAATGAATGCAGTTTCTGTGTGATTATTTCAGGGCTGAGCAACCCCTCCTCCTACAAGTGATTGATGTGGCAGGTCCTAGCCCATCGTGGGTAGGGCTACCCCTGGTTTGCTGGTAGTTCTAAAAGAAAGTAGGTTGAACAAGCCATGTGAAGCAAGCCAATAAAAAGCTCTCCCTCCACGGCCTCTGCATCAGGCCATCTGCTCCTGCCTTCAGATTTCTTCCCTGTTACAGTTTCTCATCAACTTAGACCATGAAACCCAATATGGACAAGTTCAACAGAACCGCCATATATGGGCTGCCCATGCATGCTTCAGCATTGCCAGGGCATAAATTTCATTTTTCAAAACAATTTCCACCCTGACTTTCTTTGATGATGAACAGTGATGTGGAAATGTAAGTCAACTAAACCCTTTCCTCTCCAAGTTGCTTTGGATCACAGTGTTTCATCACAGCAATAGAAACCCTAACTAGGACAGCTCCCTTTCTCCATTTTCTACAGTCCTGAATCCCTGGCTCAGGAACCACTTCTACCCACAATTAAGATGGGTTTTCAAAATTAATTAATGTAATCAAGATAATCAACCACAGACATTTCCAGAGGCCCATCTCTAAGGTGATTCTAGATTCTTTCAAGATGGCAGCACCAACCATCACATATGCACATGCATACACACACCTACACACACATGCCCTACACACAAAATACCTTGCCTTTAAGATTGTCTCAAATGTTAACTCTGTCACATCCTATTTAGTTCTGTGAGTTCCTTCAATAGTCCTAACATGTTCCCCAAATTCCATGTATTGGAAACCTGATCCCCATCACAGTGGTTTGGAAAGACTGGGTTTTGGAGAGGTGATCATATCAAGAAAATGCTCTCAGGAGTGGATCTGTCAGTTCATGGATAAATCATCAATGAACTATCCTGGTATTGGGGACTGCAGACCCTCAGAGCCTGAATTTTCTGTGACCCCTTGCCTGCCAGAATAAGCAACTTGTTTTCCTATGCTTGCAGCTGCTCTGAGCATGAGACCCTCATGAGTTCCTGATGGAAGGGGAGTGGTTTCTGGTGGGCTTGCAGCTGAAAAATCCTGAGAGCTAGGGCGTGGCCATTATTCAAGAAGAGCCCTATATAAACTGC
>JAQHUG010000240.1:3034163-3050011 GCA_028555095.1 Dicrostonyx torquatus
TGTGTGTGTGTGTGTGTGTGTGTGCTGGGATTCAGATCCAGGTCCTCATTTTTGCACAGTCATCACATCACTTATAGCTCCTATGGCATTTTTATTCATAACCTCATAACCTAAACACAGCATCTGGTGTATAGTAGATACTTAACAAGTGTTTATTGCTGGGCTGTGGTGGTGCACGTCTTTAATCCCAGTACTCAGGAGGCAGCGTCAGGTGAATCTCTGTGAATTCGAATTCGAGGCCAGCCTGGTCTACAGAGCGAGTTCCAGGACAGGCACCAAAGCTACAAAGAAACCTTTGTCTCAAAAAAAAAGTGTTTATCAAAGCAATTAATTTATTTGTTTAATTTTTGTCCTTAAAATGTTGACCAAATGTCTCCCCATATCCCATCATTCTCAGGGTACCCAAATCGAGGTTCAAGAGAAGGCCTCGGTATCGTCAAGGGCTTCACTCTCTGCTTCCGCTACCTCATCATCTAAGCATCTCCTCCTTTGCTAGCAGCAGGGTGTGTATCAATTTCACATTTACACTTCCTCCCATCTGTTTGATTCATCTGCTGGACAGTCACTCATTGCCACTTCAGAGCAACAGGGAATTCACTCTTCCTTTCATACCCTTCTGGGAAGCCCAGGAAAATTATCTTTGATTGATGTGATTTCTTCTTTGGGTCCTAATGACAAAATTACAGTAAAATCCAGTCTGGCTTTGCACCATACTTGGAGGAAATCTGCTCCGCTTTTGTCTGCCAACCATAGCAAGAATGATTAACCAGGGTTCTGTGCGCATTGGTAGGTGACTGGGGTAGCTTTGTATCGCCCTGGTTAGCACAGGAATAAAACTGAAATTCCCACTTATCCTCCCCTTATTACTCAGGAAAATCTAGATGTTAGTCCATTCTGAGCCTATCCATAAATTACCCCAAACGATACGGTGCCTGTCTGCGAGAGATAAACACCTTGCAGGCTTAAGAATCATGTATTCTGAGATTAAAGATATAACAAGATGTTTAGTTGGGCAGAGATAGTTGACAGGTGGGATTTTTTATTTTCAAATTCCTTCTCTGCCAGACCTGATGGCACAAGCCTGTACTGCCAGCAACTGGCTGTTGCTGAGGTACAAGGATTGTAAGTTCAAGACCAGCCTGGGCTATAGAAGAAGTTTAAGGTTAATCTGTTTTGTAGACCCAACCTGTAATAATGAGACGCTAAATAAAAAGTAAGGACTATTGTATAAACTGCTTGCCATGCAAGAGTTAAGACCATGGTTCCTAGCCCCAGAACACACATAAAAACCAAGGCAGGTATGGCAGCTGCCTGTAGCCTAGTACTAGAGAAGCAGAGAAAGAGTCATTGTGAAACATTGGTTCAGGAAAGGACTCTGCCTCAATAAACCTATTGAGAGGAACAGCTCATATCAACTTTGGGCGTAGACACACACACTATATGTGTGTGTGTGTGTATACATATATATATGTATACATACACATGCATACATACATGCAAACATACAATAAATGTAATAAATTATTACATGCTATCATTTATATTTTCCTTCTTCATTCTTTCTCTACTGTACTGACAGTATAAGACCTGGTTATCTGAGGACCTGGTTATCTGAGGACTCTAAATTGAAGGCCTAGCTCAAATCAGTTGTGATGCATTCTTATTAGTAAGCCATAGACTTTTACAGGCATCTGCATTACAGTTTAATAAGCCAATGTCCTGTATTAGTCATTTTTCTTGATGCTGTGACAAAAAAAAAATCCCTGAAGAAAAGCAGCGAAGGGGAGGAAGGGTTTGTTTTGGCTCATGGTCTGAGGGTGCTGTCCATCACAGGGAGGAGGACACTGTGGGAGGAGGAGGAAGCTGGTCACATCGCCCCTGCAGTCAGGAAGCAGAGGGAAATGCACGCTACTGCTCAGCTTCTTCTCCCTCGTGTTTGCAGTCTGGGACCCCAGCCCGTGGTGCTACTGACTCAGGGAGGTCTTCTCTGCTCAGATAAATCTCTCTTTTCATGGTAACTCTACATCCTTTCCAGTTTACAATGACGTTAACTATCACAGGCATTGTAATCTCTCTGTTCAGCCCTCTGAGCACCTGGACTTCTCTTTCCTTTGAGAAGCATGAAATCCCTACTTGGTACCTGCCCACAGTCTATGGTGTTGTGCAGAAACAAAAGCCTTTCTTGGTGTGGAGTAAGAGATCCTTACACTGCTATGGAGAAAAGCATCCTGGACAGCCATTTGATACCTTAACAGGTATTCAACCCTGTTTTAAGAAAAAGAAATGCCTTTGAACCTGTGCAGGTCCTGTGCCTGCTGTCACTGTCTCTGTGAGCTGGTATGTGCATCAATCTTACTGTGTCTGGAAGAGATTGTTTCCTCAGAGTCTTCCACCACCACCGGCTCTTACAATCGTTCCTCAGTCCAGGGCCTGACTGAGAGAAAGAAGTGGACACTAAGTCCCATCCCTAATCAAAAAGCTATTTGTCGTCGTTTCCCGCTGGAAAAGAGAAAATCAGTTTTTTCAATAGTGTCACTGGATATTCTAATCACAACCCAGGGCAGATTCCACACCCAAGAGTAGCTGGTCCAAACAAAAGGACTTCGTTTCTTCTTGTGGGCTTTTTGCTTTTTGTTTTTGTTTTGCTTGGTTTATTTATGTTTATTTGGTTGGTTGGTTTGGGGTTTTTGCTTATTTGTTTCTTTCTGCTGTAGTGATACTTTGCTTGTATTTTAACAAACAAAGCCTGCCTGAAGATCAGAGAGCTAAGCCACTAGAGGCCAGGCAGCTGTGGCACACACCTTTAATTCCAGCACTCGGGAGGCAGAGGCAAACAGCTCTCTGTGAGCTCAAGGCCACCCTGGGCTATGCTACATTGATCCAGTCCCAAAGAGAAACAGAGCCAGGTTGTGGTGGCTCACACCTTCAATCCCAGTAGCTAGAAGTCACATACTTTTAATCCTAGCACTAGGGAGGTGGATACAAGAATGACATGGCTGGGCCGAGAGAGGAATATAAGGCAGGAAAACACAGGAGCTCAGAGCAGTCTGAAGCAGTCAGTCTGAGGATGCAGTCTGAGAACTGGTAGAGATGGAAATAGTCCCTTCAGTCTGAGGATTCAGTAGAGGTAAAAGGTCTCTCTAGTGGCTAGCTACACTAGATCTCTCAGCTTTCACCCCTAATTTCTGACTCCAGGTTTTTATTACGAACAATTAGAATTCACGCTACATTTTATTTTTTGTTTTTATTTTCTTTTCTGTCTTTTTTAAGAGTAAGTTGGGTGGGTAAGGAGGTTGGGTAGACTAGGAAGGAATTTGAGGAAGGGAAAGAATTATCAAAATATATAAAAACTTAAAAAGAAAAGTGTATAAAACAAATAAAAATATTTTGACAGAAAAAGAAGTAACTTATTTCTATCAGTCACTGGTCTAATAGCAGACTATAATTTTTTAAATTTTCTTCCCCATTGTATTTTTCTCAACAAAATGCAAATAATTTAAAGAGAAAAATAAAAAGAAATTGCTAAGAAGGCAAACAGTAGCTGACTGAGTGCAGACTGAGCTGGGCTCTGGATTAAGAGTATGTTTTCTATTCCTTTCCATGGCCCGTGAGGCCCCAAACGCTCCAGCCCCTCCAGACCGTTTGGACCCATCTCTGCTCATGCTCCAACATCCTTCCTGCATACCTACACACCAGCCTTCCTGTTTCCTAGAGTCTGCCAAGCACTTCCCACCGCAGGACTTCTGCCCTGGCTCTCGCTGTTTCCTCTGTGGAGAAGGCCCTTCCGGAGATACGTGCGTGGGCCACTCATCATCATGTCTCGTTTCTCAGCACAGCCTCACCTCAGAAATGCCCTCGCTGGTTGAGTTGCCAGCATCCCGTGGTCTTCCTCTACCGTGTTCCTCCACTGTATTCCCTTCATGACACATCACTGTTTTGTGTGCGTTCATGTAAGGGGGCAGCAGTGTAGCTGTGTGTACATACATGTAGAGGTCATAAGTCAACCTCGGGGGTCATTCCTGCAACACTGACACTAGCCTGGAGCTCACGGACTAAGGTGAGCTGGATAACCAAGGCACTCCAGGGATCCTCTTAGCTCTGGCTCCCTGACACTGGGTACAGTCACACACCACTACATGGGTTCTAGGGGTTATTCTTAGGTTCCCAAGCTTGCACAGCAAGGGCTTTACCAACTGAGCCATCTCCCCAGCCAGTGCATCACCATGCTTAACTACTTGACTAATTTCTGCTTCCCATGAATAAGAAGGCTTTGTGAAAACAAGGAGGTATCCGGAGGAGGTGCTATGAGACCGGAAGGCCAGTTCGCACCTGCTGCTGCTGAGACTTGAGCAGGAAGAACCTCCTACAGGCTCCTGTGTTGATGCTTAATCCTCAGCTGTGGCTCTGTGGAGGGGGCGTGGGAGTCTGAAGATCCCAGGAGATGGAAACTAGCAGGAAGAGGTGGGTTAACAGCTGTGAGTCCATCAGTATCTGTTTTTCCCTGCCCCTTCCTGCCCTGCTTTCGGCTTCCTGGTCAGCCATGAAATGAGCAGCTCCTCCGATACATGATTCCGCCATGATGCTCAAACAGCTTTCGAGACTGAACCCTCTCAAACCATGAGTCAAAATAAACCTTTCGACTTTCTACTTTGTTCTCTCCAATATTTTGGTCACAGATAATGAGAATGTAAAATAACCTTCGTCCCATGCTTGGGCAGAAATTAAATAAACTCACAACCATCCATCACTCCAATTTCGGAGGATCTAATGCCGTCTTCTGGCTTCCAGGGGCAGCAGGCACACATGTGTGCACATATGTGCGTGCAGACAAACACTAATATACATAAAATAAATCTAAAGCAAAAATGTATAAAACCCACAAAAAGTAGACACGAATGTAGGAAGGGGACCAGTTGAGAACACTTGTGCCAGCAGGAGAAAGAGGGGGACGAGGGAGGAGAACAGGGTGGACATGGCCAAAACTCATTTTAAAAATCTATGAAACTGTCAAAAATTAAAACCTTTCAAGTGACTCCTACACCTGCCACAGGCAACCCAGTACATACTTCTGCAACAAATGCGCGGGTGACCTGCCCTCTGGCTCTCCCCACGTCGCCACTCCCCCCACTTGCAGAGAAGGAAACTGAGGCACTGCCACAATCGTGCACAGCTAGCAGGCAGCAGAGGCCAGCTTCGGACCCCCGAACAGTCTGACTCCACAGCCTGTGCTCGCACTACTCTGCTCGGTGCTGTGTGGGAAGATGGGAGATTATGTCTTAATCAATTGTTTCCCTACTCCTGCTAATGAGAAGTGCCTGAGGAGCTGTGACAAGGAAAAGGTTTTTATTAGCACACAGTTGTGAGCATGTCATACCAGGGATGTGTCTTCCACGTCAGACACTGCCACTTTGTCAACGATCAGAATAGAACTTTAGGGAGCCATCACTATGAGTTTCTCTGATGCACCTGTCTCTCTGGGAGCCCCTTAGTAGAGAGGGGGAGGTTCAAGCAATACAATGGGTGGTGGTACAGGCAGCCCTCAGTGGAAGATGGTCAGGAGGGGGTGAATTTGATAGACCCTATGTTTGATGAGGGCTGTCTGTTCTCACCCCAAACCTTCCTACCAAAGCAACCACACATACCCAGCATATAGCCACCCACTAATTCAAGCTTAAAATGCTCACCATGAAGAACCAGATTCTAATCTTTGAGAATTGATAGCTGGGGCTACTCAAAAGAGAGGATGATGTCACACTACACCTCTCAGCTGCTCCTGAACAAAACTCATTGAGACAACTATTCCTACCTAGTCACAAAAACTCAAACATTATTAGCTGTTGTGGTCTGGATAAGACTGTGTCCCTCAAAAACCCACAGGTTGAAATCTGCACAGTGACAGTGTGAGAATGTGGGCCTAGAGGGGTAATTAGGTCTGAGCAGGGGAGCCTTCATGATAGGCTGCACCCTCAGAAAGGATGCCCAGTGTGATGATTTGGACATGAAATGTTTCCCACAGGCCCCTGTGTTTGAACACTTAATCCTCATCAGGTGCTCCTATTTGGGGAAGATTCAATGGGGCAGCAGCCTAGCAGCAGAATTGGGTCACTGGGAGTCCCGAAAGTGATACCTGCTCTGGGTCCAACCTGAACTCCTCACTTCTGGATCCAAAAGTCATGAACAACCCAGGCAGCAAGTTCCCATCACTGTGGATCCAGCTGCCATGTTTTCCCCAGCATGATGGACTATGCCTTCCAGAGCCATAATCCCAAGTAAATCTCCCCTGTATTAAGCTGCGTCTGACCAGGTATTTTGTTATAACAATGAAAAATGTAACTGATACACCTGGAAAGACCCTCGTCCCTCCTGGCCACGTGACATCACAGAGAAAAGCTGGTTGTCTGGGCACCAGGAAGGGAAGGAACCCTGGTCAGACACTGAATCTACCAGGTCTTTGATCTTGAGCTTCTAATCTTTGTAACCGTGAAGGACAATGTTTTTGTTGTTTGTTGATGAGCCACACTGTTGGTGGCATTGGATTACAGCAATCCTGACAGGCCAGACCCAACAGCACCCTGCTTCCACGTAAGAGAAAATGACCTGTTCATTACCTCACCATATACACGGTACAGAAAACTTTCAAGTAGAAGAAACAGCCTTATAGAGGTGACCTGATGACATGAAGCACTTTCAGCTCTGTGACGGGAGAGAAAAGAAAATTAGAGTTCAAAGGCAAAACACACACCATCTCCCCATCCATGGTTTCCCTCAGTTTAAGCCTTTTTTTATTATTATTAACAGTCTTAATGTTCTCTGTCTGCATGACACTTTCCATCTTTGAACATTAGCTAATTAATTGACTGAAATGGTACCACGGGAATATTTATCATCTATCCTATTAGCCAGAAAGCCAGGGAACTGCCTAGAAAAGCTGTCAAACAAAAACACGTGTGTGTGTGTGAGTGTGTGTGTGTGTGAGAGAGAGAGAGAGAGAGAGAGAGTGTGAGTGTGTGTGTGTGTGAGAGTGTGTGTGTGTGAGAGAGAGAGTGTGTGTGTGTGTGTGTGTGTGAACAAGCAATAGGCAAAAAAAAAGCAGAAAAGCAGAGCAGATTTGACTTGCACTGACTGCTATAAAAATTTCCCTCTGGGAGACGTGGAATTTCAATTGCAAAATAATCAGTCTTGAAAATTGTCCTGTCCTCCAGGAGAAGAAAAAATAAGTAGTTTAACAGCAATTGCCCTTCAAAACAATTACTAATTATAATGTCTATAAAGAAAAATACCCTCGATACCATTACCGCTAATAAAGCCAGGCAAATCTATAAGAAGGAATTAGCTGGCATGTCTGCAATCTGACTGGAGAGCTCTTGGGAACTGAACAGAGGGGCAAGCGTTCCAGCCGGCTTAGATGCCTCCATCCAGAGCTTCTGAGGCTTAGCACCTGGGGCCAACTGCTCTCAGCAAACTGGGAAGACTCACAGGAAATAAGAGTGGAGCGATCAGGAGATGAGAACCTGAAGTTTTTGTCCTGCCCTTCCTCTCTCCATCCCACAGCAGCTTCCTCTCTGACCCCTTCACTGCCTCCTCAAGCAGGTGTCACGGAGCCTGAGGTGTATGCCTCATGCTTTAAAGTCCAACTTCCACACATACTCTACGGTCTTCTAAAAAGTAGGGAGGTGACTGGGAATGATCTCCTCGGGTCCTGGGGCTTTGGGACTGTCCGATACCACCTGTTTCAAACAAACTGTGATGTGGGAGGGGGATTTGAAATAAGACAGGGGTCCAGAAATGGGGGAGTAGAAGACTCCTCTACTTACTTACTGCAAAACCAGAAGCGAATTATTTCAACGCAGACACAGATGCCCACATGTGAGATGGAGAGAAGGCTGTCTGAAGCATAGGGCCTCAGAGTTCAGCTTCAGACAGCAGAGGCCGTGACAGAAGTGTGCAGCTGAAAGGGATTCCTTGCTGAATATAGACAGACTGCCTCTTCCGTGACAAGGAGAATGGATGCCACAACTATGAGAAGCCACCAAGTCAGGAACCCACGGAGTTTGTCTCTCCCTTCCTAACACCGTTTTGAGCTCAAGACTTGAGGGAAAGCACCGGTGATGGCTGGTTACAACTGTCACCATGACAGAATCTAGAATCATCCTGAGACGGGCCTCAGGGCATGCCTGGGGGGGGAATATCTTGATTGTGCTCATTGGTGTGTGAAGATCTGTCCACTGTGGATGGGACCATTCTCTGCACAGGGGATCCTGGAATGTATAGAGTTGGAAAGAGCGCTGAGCACCTGACTACATGCATTCATCTCTCTGTCTGCTTCCTGACAGGAATGCAACATAGCAAGCAAGCTCTTGCCACCTTCACTTTCTACTGTGAAGAACTGCACCTCGAACTGTGGGCCACAATGAGCCTTCTCTCTCTCAAGCTGTTGGCTTCTGTTTTGTTTTATTTTGTTTTGTTTGGGAGGTATGGATAATTTATCCCCACAACAGAAAAAGAAGGAAACATAGCATCTAACTTGCAGACCTTATGTCATAACCAGAATCACGGTTACAGAGGAGTCTAGAAAACAGCTTTTATCAGAGTTGGCAGCTGTCAGGGGTGGGATGGAAGAGAAGGGAGCCTTTTCATAGTGAGATCTATCCACATGTGCAGAATCATCAGGAGCACTGGATGAGGTCACCTTCTTTAAGTGCCTCACGGAACCTGGCCTCTAGCTAGTTCTATTCCCAAAAAGTTTTAGCAGCCATGTCCCATGAATCGTCCTAATGCAGGTGTGTCCAATCCACAGTCTGGAGACAGCATGCAACAGAGAATAGCTCTGAATATGGATCTATACCAAATCAGAAACTTAAAACATCATTAGAGTTTCCATAGGTACATATGTATTTCTTTTTTATGTGTCATGCTTGCACATGTGTCTGTGCACGAAATTTCTGCGGTGCCCATGGAGGTCAGTAGATGGCATGAGATCCCTTGGAACTGCATTTAAAAATGGCTGAGAACCACCATGTGCATGCCAGATTACAGCTCAGGTTCCCTGCACAAGCAGGAACCGGTTTTAGCTGCTGAGCCATCTCTCCAGTTCTCATGGAATTTTTTGTTTTGTTTTGTTCTCCTTTTTCTTTTTTTTTTTCCTAAGTTTTTTTTGGTAACTTTATTTTACAGTTTTCGTGCATGAACTGGGAGATGGCAGTGCCACATCCAAGCGTCACAAGGCTGGAACAGAAGCAAAGAAAGGAGGGAGCAAAGACTCGACCTTCCTAACTTATTTGTTAAGATTTATTTGAGTATCTCCCACTTAGAAACCGCATTGAATGACTAGATATCCTCATTTAAAGCCTTCTCTGCCCTCACAGAAAGAGTGGATGGTCTTAAACAGGTTCCATTTCACACACAATATTTTCATAAAGTCCTCCCTCCCACAATGCTGCTTCTTTCTTGATTTAACCAACATTACTGACTTATAGATACAAGTTTTAAGTGATTCTTCAAAAATTAAACAGTCTAAGCAGGAAAATTATACAAAAGTTCTAAGACTGCAAATTCAGATGAAAATCAAAGTGGAGAAACAAGGGGGCCACAAGGTTTGAGGCTGGTTCTGGACTGAGAGCCAGGAGAGAACTCCCTGGGGGAAATAGCTTGTGATTCCCCATTGTTCTCATTTGACACCTCTCGGGCAGAATCTCCACAGTTGCTCTCAGTACATACTATTGTCTTCCAAGTTCCTACTAGGATGGCCTCTTAGGCCTCACATCCTGCATCCAACCGCTTTCCTAAACCAAAGACCCGAAGTCCACATTTCTTCAACAAGCATCATGGCCAGGCCTATAACAGAAATATGCAACTCCCTGATACTGACTTCTGTCTTAATACTTTTTTTATTGCTGTAAAGATTCACCATGACCAAGGGAATTTATAAAAGAAAGCATTTAGTTGGGGACTTCCTTACAGTTTCAGAGGATGAGTCCATGACCATCACGGTAGGGAGCAGGCATGGCTCTGGAGACTTTATATCTGATACACAAACCCTAAGTATATAGGGAGGTAACTGGGAATGGTGTAGGTTTTTTAAAATCTTAACACTGGAGGAGGAGTGACACACCTCCTCCAGCAAAACTGCACTTCCTCCAACAAGGCCACACCTCCTAATCCTTCCCAAACAGTCCACCAATTAGGAAAAAAAAAACACTCAAATAGGCCTATGGAATCATTCCCATTCAAACTATCACAGATAGAGAGATAGATTAATAGGTGGTTAGGCAGAGACATATATATATGTATGTATGAATAGGTAGATAGATAGATAAATAGGCAGAATAGACAGATAGAAAGATGATAAATAAAAGGATAGAGATAATAAATATGTTATCTAATAGATAGATAGACAGATAGATAGATAGATAGATAGATAGATAGATAGATAGATAGATAGACAAATAGATGGTAGCTGATAGACAGATGCATAGGTGGATAATAGATATAAATAGACAGATTATAGATGATAGATAAATGGATAGATATATAATAGGTATGTAGATAGATAGATAGATGCATAGATAAATGCAGTAGTTATTTTGGTAGCTCAGCATGTATTCTCCCCATACTGCAGGTACTTTTGGAAAGGCACCTTCCACCAGTCAGCCCACCACTCCCTGAGGGTAGGTAGTAGGTAAAGCCAGCTCAAGCCCCTAAGTTAGCTTCACAGAGGTATGTGCCCAGGCCTAGCCAATTGGCATCTTTAGTACCTGCCATGGGTTGCTCAGAGAAGATCATGGGACAAAGGTGAGGCAAGTCAAAGAGAAAAATAGAAACTCACTGTGTGGCTCACTATCTGGTCTCAAATTCATGATGCTCCTGCCTCTGTCTCCCTGTAGCAGGAAATACAGGTAGCATGACCATACCCAGCCCAGGTCTCTGTCCCTTCCCCTTCCTCACCCTGTGAAACCTCTCCAAGTTCTGCATTCCAAAGGTAGCCAATTGGTCTCACATTCTTTAAATGTTATAATAAATAAGGCCACGTCAATCAGATCAGAAACAGCCTAGGTTTCAACCTTGGTGGCACCTTCATAAGTAACAGTTTTGGGGACATTGATTACATCTTTTTTCTACCCTTTAAAAATTTAAACATCTCCCCTCATTTACTTTCTTTATTTTAGAATTTTCAGAAGTCAGTTTTCTTTTATCCACAGACCTCAAAACTAATCAATAAGAAATTATATTTGCCAGGCTATTTTAAAGTAATGTAACCAACATGCTTCTCTCTCATGCGTGGCTTTATTGATTGGGAGTGAAAATGGAGCGTGTGTAGAGGTTTCATTGGTATTCCTGAAGCCCGTTTCATTAAGCTCTGTCCTGTTCCCTCCACCCACCATGGTCATTTCATCGAGGGTGAAGCTTGTGTATGGCCATCAACCTTGTGTGTGTGTGTGTGTGTGTGTGTGTGTGTGTCTGTGGTTTTGAATGAATGTGTGTTATGTATGTATATATGTGTTTGTGTGCTTGTATATGTGAGCTCACACTGAATTTATAAAGTTATAGGTGTGCACACATTTAGCACACTTTGGGTGTGAGTTCTCAGCTGCTTCAACCCTCTGCCTGACACAGGGTCTCTCATTAACCTGAAATTTGATACATACTAGCTGGTTGTTGAGCTCCCAGGGATCCATCCATTGGTCCCCACCTCCCACAGCACGGGGATCCATCCATTGGTCCCCACCTCCCACAGCACGGGGATCCATCCATCGGTCCCCATCTTTCACAGCACGGGATCCATCCATTGGTCCCCACCTCACACAGCACGGGGATCCATCCATTGGTCCCCACCTCACACACTGCTTCACAAGTACACAGTACCAATGTAGCCTTTTTCCAGAGGTTCTGGAAATCTGGATTTAGATCTTATGTCCTCCAGGCAGGTGATTTACTGACTAAGACATCTCTCCAGCCTACATCTTAGTGTTTTATAGTTGACACTCAGCTACGCAGGAGAGAAGGTGAGGTTCTTAGTGGCCAGGCTCAGGTGTGAGGCTGCATCAACCAATTTGGTTTGAAGTTCTCTATTCCCAATAACCACTACTATTATGATATATTAGCTACTTTTCTCATTGCTGTGACAAAATGCATGAGAAACAAAAGCAACTTCAGGGGAAAAGGGTTATTTTAAGTCACATTTTGAGGATGTGGTATGCTGCAGTGATGACGTCAAGGAGGAAAGGGCGGTCCCATTGTGTCCACAGTCCAGGAGCAGAGCGCAACACTACTGGTGCTCAGTGCTCACTCTCTCCTTTCCCCTCAGTCCAGGAGGCATGGTGCCACCCTATTTGGATGGGCCTTCCCACTTCAGCTAAATATTTCTGGAAACTCCCTCATAGACCCACCCAGAGATGAGTTTCCATGGTGATTCTGAATCTAAGCAATTTGGCAGTGAATTAGCCATCACACATGACAATGCTGACATATCTTTTGGCCCAGAAATTGGAACATCTCTTCCAGGAAAACACTACATTGTATTGTGTGAAAAACAAGGTGCCAAGAAAAATAACTTGTTTCTGATTTTTTTTCTTTTTGAGACAGAGTCAAGGTCTCATGTATCCTGGGACAGTCTCAAACTAGAATGACCTGCCACTCCCTCCCGGGTGCTATAATTACAAGCATGAGCCACAACGCCAGACTGGCTACTGTCTTTTCAACTATCTTTCAAGAAATACTTTTTTAAGTTTTAATAAAGTGTATATGGGGGAGCAGATATCTCGTGTTAGTCCAGGTACCCTTAGAATCAGAGGAGTTGGACCCATTGGAGCTAGAGACACAGGAGGCTGTGACTGCCCGATGTGCATGCTGGGAACTGAACTTGCTGCCTACAGTGCCACCTCTGCAGCCCCACTAATTATATTTCAAAACGCAGTCCAGGTGAGCTTTCAAGACACGGGGACAGATTTCAATCCGTTTCATGGACACTCTCATGTGTCTAAAGACGACCTCAATGCTTACAAAGGAAAAAAGAAAGGAAGTATGCAAGGAGAATGCCCTCATTGTGTGCATCACAGACACTTGGTCACAGAGGGGGCTCTGACCCGGTTTGCAGCAGAGGGAGGAAGAACAGATCTGCTGCTGGAGGCGTCAATAATATTGACTGTGAGTTTATATCGATTCTTTATTAGAAGAGGAAAAAATGTCCACTGAGGGAAGGAGCTTCAAAGTGGGCCAGGCATGAATCTAAGGCACAGTGGGAGTCTTTAGGAGAAGGGAGGAAGCAAGACGGTGTCACGAGGAAGGATGGTAGGGGTGAGTATGATCAAGTTGCAATGATACGATGGTATGAAAACAGCGTAGTAAAACCTATTATTTTGTATACTACCTAGTTTTCTAATTTAAAAATGATTAAGGTACTGGGAAAATGCCTGTCACTCATCCCAGAGCACAGACCACAAGCTCCTTTCAAGTCTGACTAAACAAAGCAAACAGCAAAGGAAACCTCTTGCAGAAACACTCCCTGACCTCCTTGACCACCCACAAGCCTCCTGTCAGTGGAGCCATGACCTATGTGGAATGTGTCTATGAAGAAAGCCTCGGGGGCAGACAACATGTGATCTAGCAACACCAACTCCATCTTGAAGGCAAAGGAGGGAGAGAGGCTGGGAGATGGGGGCCAGTATGTGTTTCTCCCCCAACAATTTATTGAGCCTTTATACTGTTCTTGGAACTATCCCAGGCTCAGCAAAAATAAATAAATGTTTTATTATTATTATTGTTGTTGTTATTATTATTCTAAGCCCCCACATGGTAGGGCAGAGCTGTAAAGAGCAAAGAGAGAAAGCTCAAGAGGAAGGCCAGGAGCTTGGGTAACAGAGTCCTTGATCCTCCCTAGGTGTGCAAACCTACGTAACCACCACCACCCACCTTCAGCATAGATGAGCATAAATAGGAAAACTGGCTCCTGCGTGCTGAGGCCATCTTGCATTGCACCTGCTATAGGGCAATCTCCCATCTCCAAGACAGGGAAGGAGTAGAGTCATCTCTCTTGGTTCTATAACTGTGGTCTGCGGCCAAGTTGACAGCGTTCTAGTTTTGCAAAATACCCTGACACAAAAAAACTTGGGAGAGGAAGAGACTTTGGTCAGCCTAAAACTCCAGGCTGCAGTCCATCAGTGTGGGGAGGTGAAGGCAGCGACTTCAAGCAGGTAGTCACATCACGTCCGCAGTGAAGAGTGCAGAATAAGCACACGCTTAGTGCTCAGGTCGATTTTGCCCCTCTTAAACAGTTCAGGACCTCCTGCCTAGGGAATTGTGCTGCCCACGGGGGGCTGGGCTTTCCTACATCAATTAATTTACTTAAATCAACCTCCCACAGGTATGCTCACAGGCTAACAGATTGTGATGTAGACAACCCCTCAACAAGGCTCTCTTCCCAGGTTGTTTCAATAGCTACAGATAGCCATCACAGACTGTGCTTATACACATAATTCACCCTCCCCTGCTTGCCATCTGCAGAGTCAAGAACTCTATTAAGCAGTGAGGATTAGCACAGTGGATGCTCAGCCAAGATAAGAACACGTGAAGAGTGTCCGAAGTTCGTCTCTTCACCTATAACAAGTCTCATCCTTCTTTCTCATCCAATAAAGGCTGTGTATCTGACATGGTTTGATTATGATTTTGAAGATTGTCTAAAGCAGATGAGACCTGGGTGGGATTATCTTTAGCTGCAGACTGAGTAAGTAAAGGACCATTATAACTTTGAAGGCATCTTGAAAAGACAAATTGAAGAATAATTTACTGGTCAGTATTGGGGTGATACACAGTGAGCAAGAAGTTTAAAAGCCCACAGTGAAAGAATTTACTCATCCAGAACTGAAATCCCACTCCAAGTTCAGGCTAGAGAAAATACTGTTCCCAGTTAGGAGAAGTACGAACGCCTTCGATCTGGTTATAGCTGAGCTGGCCATGATTGTCCTGTGCATGTCAATAATTCATGTCCAGAGTTAATGGGAAGGCCTACAAGGGATGAAGGATTGTTAGGCAATTTTAAAATCTAGTCTGGCTCCTTTTGTTTTGTATTATTATCAATTATTTCATCCTTTTGTTTTATTGTCATTAGGGGTATCTAAAACTCTATAGGTAGCCCAAAATTAACCTTTTCTTCTTTTATTGTTAGGTCAGCTGAGGCTCCTTGGAGTGACTGTATTAACCAGGGTTCTCTGGATGAACCAGTAAAATGGACATATATTTAAAAGGGGATCTATTAAATTGCTTCATGATAGGACACTGGGTAGTCCAACAATGGCTTTCACACTAGAGAGGCCAAGAACCTAGTAGCCGTTTGGTCCATGCAGCTGGATGTCTCCACAGTCCCAATCTGGTGCTGAAGGCCTGGAGATTTCTTGAAGAACCCCTGGTCCTCAGTCCCCATGAGAAGACAGAAGCTGGATTTGAGCATCAGTGACCAGCAGCAGTGGCAACAACAGGGTAGATGAACTCATGAACGCGGTAAGTGACCTTGCTATTGAGACACAAGGGCAAGCAGGCAAAAAGCAAAAGCTTTTTCCTCAAGCCTCTGTATATGTGGCCACCACTGGGAAGTGCTGCCATATTCAGAGTGGATCTATCCACTTCTGATAATGTTGTTAAGAAAACCCCTCACAGCTGTGCCTAAAGTATCCTAATCTACACACCCATCACAGCTGTGCCTAGGCTACCCTAATCTACACACCCCTCACAGCTGTGCCTAGGCTACCCTAATCTACACATCCCTCACAGCTGTGCCTAGGCTATCCTAATCTACACACCCCTCACAGCTGTGCCTAGGCTATCCTAATCTACACACCCCTCACAGCTGTGCCTAG
>JAQHUG010000240.1:3050277-3070296 GCA_028555095.1 Dicrostonyx torquatus
TATCCTAATCTACACACCCCTCACAGCTGTGCCTAGGCTACCCTAATCTACACACCCCTCACAGCTGTGTCTAGACTATCCTAATCTACACACCCCTCACAGCTGTGTCTAGGCTATCCTAATCTACACACCCCTCACAGCTGTGTCTAGGCTATCCTAATCTACATACCCATCACAGCTGTGCCTAAGGTATCCTAATCTACACACCCCTCACAGCTGTGTCTAGGCTATCCTAATCTACATAATCCCTCACAGCCATGCCTAGGCTACCCTAATCTATGTAACCCCCTCACAGCTATGCTCAGAGAGCCCTCTCATGGGTGACTCTAAATACTGTCAACTTGACAATCAGTTTAACCATCACAGGGACTTGGGAAAAGAGCCCTTATTTCCTTTAGAGCTTTTCTCTACCAACCATATTACCTGCTGGGATGGCCAGGTCTCCATGACCTATGATCCATGATCAAGAGGATGGGTGACTTACCAGAGCTCTAGGTAAGTCTTTAGAGTGCCCATTGTCCCCTGGGATCTTTCTGACCTGGACCAAAATCCTGCCTTTTGTCTTAGACCTTTCTCCTCACTGGCTTTGACCTCCACATGAGGCTGCTGAACATCTAAATGCCGATTACACCAGCCTAGAAGAAAGAATGACAGGTTTTAGTTTAGCTATTGTGTAATACTTAAAGTTTGACAAAATAAGCAGATTCTCAAGTAGATTTTGACAATCCGCACTTTATTCCCTAAGTAGTTAAAAGCCTGACAAACTCATCAGAAAGTGGAAGTAATACAAAATCCTTGTTTCTCAACACCCGTCTTTACTAATTCAACTAAAAACAGATCGATATTTTAAGAAAGCCTTATGGTTCCAGGCAGCAAATCGGGCTCTAATTTTAAATAGTCCTGAATTTGACCTTAGACATTTTAATAGTCAGTTTAGTCAGATCCACACCATCGTCCTAGTAGTTTTATAGATCTTCCTGTGACATACCCTAACCTTCCAGTTTTGTCCTCATTTTCCCCCTTTTCTCATTCTGGAACAATCTTCTACAAAACTACGTTGCCATATAAAATCCTTCCCTACCAAAAGCATTTCCTTTCACCAGGAGCATATTTTTGCAACTAACCATCTCTATGTCTTCCTCACAGTTGCTGGCTCTTTTCTGCCTTGCCCTTATTGACAGCATTGTTGATGCAACCTGGGTTTTCTTATGTGTGTATGAATGTATGTATTGTGTGGGGTGCAACCAGAGCATATACACAGAGACCAGAAGAGGACATCACTCTGCCTTATCCCCTTGAGGCAGGCTCCGTCACTGAGCCTGAAACTAGGCTGCCCTACAAGCTGCAGAGTGCCTCTTGTCTCTACCTCCCACAGCTCTGGGATCTGAAAGACACTTGTAGCCATAACTAGCCATTTACCTGGGTGCTAGAGATTTGAACTCAGGTCCTCATGTTTGCAAAACAAGCACTCTTATCCACTAAATCATTTCCCCATCCTGAGTTTTTCTTTTCTTTTTTCTTTCAAGTCTAAAAAATCTAGACATAGGGAACACTTGACCACTTTGGTGGTTTGTGTTTGTGGGACAACGAAAGGAGATCAAGGGGATACAAATCACAAAAGAAGACAAACTCTCACTGTTTGCTGATGATATTATAGTTTACATAAATGATGCCAAAAACTCTACTAAGGAACTTCTACAATCATAAACACCTTCAGAAACATAGCAGGATACAAGATTAACTCAAAAAAATCAGATAATAAATGAACTGAGAAAGAAATCAGAGAAACATCACCCTCCACAATAGCCACAAATAACATAAAATATCTTGGTGTAACTATAACCAAAAAGAGAAAGACCTGTATGTCAAGAACTTTAAACTTTTGAAGGAAGAAATTGAAGAACACACCAGAAAATGGAAAGATCTTCCATGCTCTTGAGTAGGTAGAATTAACATAGTAAAAACAGCAATCTCACCAAAAGCAATCTACAAATTCAATGCAATGCCCATCAAAATCCCAGCAAAATTCTTCACAGACCTCAAAAGAACAATACTCAGCTTCATATGGAAAGCAAAAAACCCAGGATAGCAAAAACAATCCTGTACAATAAAGGAACTTCTGGAGACATCACAATCCCTGACTTCAAACTCTACTACAGAGCTACAGTACTGAAAGCAGCCTGGGATTGGCATAATGACAGGAAAACCAATGGAACCAAATCAAAGACCCAGATATCAATCCACACACCTACGAACACCTGATTTTTGACAAAAAAAGCAAAATATATAAAATAGAAAAAAGAAAGCATCTTCAACAAATAGTGCAGGCATAACTGGATATCAACATGTAGAAGAATAAAAATAGATCCATATCTATCACCATACACAAAACTCAAGTCCAACCACACTGAACCTCATAGTAGAGACAGTGGGAAGTACCCTTGAACACATTGGCACAGGAGACCACTTTCTAAATAGAACCCCAGCAGCACAGACACTGAGAGAAACAATTAATAAATGGGACCTCCTGAAACTGAGAAGCTTCTGTAAAGCTAAGGACATGGTCAACAAGACAAAACAGCAGCCTACAGAGTGGAAAAAGATCTTCACCAACCCCACATCGGACAGAGGACTGATCTCCAAAATATACAAAGAACTCAAGAAATTGGTCATCAAAAGAACAAATAATCCAATAAAAAATGGGGTACAGACCTAAACAGAGAACTCTCAACAGAGGAATCTAGAAAGACTGAAAGACAATTAAGGAAATGCTCAACATCCTTAGGTATCAGAGAAATGCAAATTAAAACAACTCTGAGATTCTATCTTATACCTGTAAGAATGGTCAAGATCAAAAACACTGAAGACAACTTATGCTGGAGAGGATGTGGGGTAAAGGGAATACTTCTGCATTGCTGGTGGGAATGCAAGCTGGTACAGCCCTTTGGATGTCCGTATGGTAATTTCTCAGAAAATTAGGAAACAACCTACCTCAAGGCCCAGAAATACCACTTTCCACTCTTGGATACACACACACAAACACACACATATGTATGTATGTATATATCCAAGGGATACTCAGTCATACCATAAGCACATGTGCTCAATTATGTTCATAGCAGCATTATTTGTAATAAGCAGAACCTGGAAACAACCTAAATGCTCCTCAACTAACGAATGGATAAGGAAAATGTGGTACATTTACATGATGGAATACTATACAGCAGAAAAAAATGATATCTTGAAATTTGCGGGCAAATGGATGGCTCTAGAAAACATCATACTGAGTGAAGTAACCCAGATGAACATGCATATCTCCATATGTGTACATGCATACCTCTATATGTGTACATGCATATCTCCATATGTGTACATGCATATCTCCATATGTGTACATGCATATCTCCATATGTGTAATGCATTCACAGAAACATGCACACACACATAAGTCCAAACAGGGCAGAAATGCCAAAGGATGTCACCCTCGACTCCCCAGCTTTCTTGTCCTTGTGATCTACATGGAAAGGGTTCAGAAAAGCCTCCAGAGTGTAGCATAGATGATAGACCAAGTTTACCACAGAGAAACATAAAGCACTGTCCAGAGATAAGAGAGGTCACTGGCCAGAGAGACCATTGGGCAGACCTACTTTTGGGTAAGTTTAACACCATTTCTGAAGATTCTAAGACAGACAGCTTTCCGGGGGCAGAGGGGGAGTCTCTATTCAGGTGATTGATAGGCCCATTAGTACTGATTCTCACAGGTATATGAGTGGTGTATCCATGTTAAAATCTCCTAAACGGTAACTTCATGGGGTGTGAAGAGTCTAGGGTCAAGTAGGGTCAAACTTAGAGAGTTTTCTGTTTGTGACCTTCTGGCTGTTCAGATGCCAGCTGTCCTCCCGGTGTCAGAGACAGGGATTGGGTCCCATCCTCTGACTCGTGATTGACCTTGCATCTCTAGTTCTTCATTTGTATGAGGGAGAGTCCCAGCCTTGATGCTCTTTAAGACTGTTAAATATCTAAATCTCTGTCCAACAACCCCATTTCACAGATAAGGGAACAGAGGCTCACAGCAAACACAGGCTGGCACAAGATCTGTCAGGCTCTCTGCTCTATGACTTTTCTGCACTGACTCTGATCTCCATCTCCCCAACAGAACCCACCCCTTATCATACAGTAGCAAATCAGTGACCAAGCCTTTCCCAAGGTTGACCCTGTGCCTCTCCATAAGTCAGGTTCTGTGGGAGATGTATGTGTACAAGGAGCAATCTTTGTTATGAGAAAAAAGTGTGTGCACACGTGCGCACGCAAGCACACACACACAAAAACAATACTTAACATATGAACCAAGCATGGTGATGCACACCTATGACCCCAGTACTCAGGAGGCAGAGACAGGAGGATCTAGAGCTTGAGACTAACCTGAGAGAAGTAGTGAGACCCTGTGGTCTCAACAAAGACAAGTAGCTCTGAGCTCAGATTCAGGTGAACTCGCACAAATGCCCAGGCGTCCAGCAAGTGCCCTGTCTCCACAAAGCCTTAGATGGCCCTCTCTGCGCCCTTCCTAATCATCATCTCCACAAGTGTCAATAGAGACACTCCCTACACCTCTAGGCTGGGCAGTGGCCTCTCCTCTACACACCCTAAAATCCCTGCGCCTCACCCCTGCCATGAAGCATCACTCTGAGAAAGCAGTATAAGGGAGAAGCCAGGAGACCCGTGAGCAAGTGTACCAGGGACAAGGCTAAGCCCAAGGTGTGGAGCTAGGAAAAAAAATGTTCCTCAGGCAGCTGGGAGAGCTGTGCCATCTTCAGTGCATCCCTGAAGGCCACATCAGGACCGTGGAAAGCCAGGGGTGTTGGATTAAGACTTTTCACAAAGCCCAGCTCATCCAGCATTTCACTTCTACAAAATTGGAGAAACAGTAGGTATTTCATGTGCGTTGAACGAGGGGATAAACACACACTCCGAGACTTTGGGTTAGCTGCCCAAGGTTGCACAGCAAGCCAGGCATGTTGGCTTGTGTATGGGATCCTAGGAGCAGGAACAAGAGGCAGGAAGATAGCCAACCCAGGCTACAACAGAAGACCACATCTCAAAAAACAAATAGAAAATTGCCAAGTGTTTAAATCCCATACAGTTCAGTGTCAGGCAGACCACTCTCAACTTCCTGCCTCTGTGACCTTGGACAAAGATCCGACATCCTTTCTCCATCTGTGAAATCAGCCTGAAACTCCCATCTTTGTAACACTGCTGAGCAACCAAGCACCCATGGGAGGTCTCAACCACCTCTCTTCAGGATGGTGGCAACGGAACTTTACGCCACCTGATGCCCGCACTCTCTGGGGATGCCTGGTTTCTTTTGGCCAGCAGCTGTGGCTTTGGACCCCAAGGTTCTGAGTTCCTGTCCCACCTTGCAGTTGGCTCCAAGCTTCCTTTTCAGACTGACGGGGCAGGGTGGGGGAGAAACTATGTGGAGAGGCTCAGGAAATAATTAGTTTGCCTTCCCCAAAGGCCAGAGTTCACTATTGAGCTATTTAAAACCCAACTGATGTCTTAAAATAAATATCACAATGGAAATATCAAAATAGCTGTGTGATCTAACACAGGACGTTGTAGGGGGTTAGATGGAAAATGTAAATGGATTTACCACAGTGATCTCAGAGAGGCACCTCTGGGGTTTGAGACCACAGACCTGCCATCCTGTTTCATGTTGCCTGGATTTTTTTTCTTTTTAATTTTTTTTTTTGTCCTTTGAGGACACAGAAAAGGCCACCATCAAAAACATGAGTGACTTTTCTCAAAGCAGAGATAAGGAATTGCTTGCTTAACATGGGTCTTAATAATTTCCCAACACAGCCAAACCTGAAGGTGCAGGTCTATCATCCCAGCTACTCTGGAGGCTAAGGAAGGAGGATGGCAAGTTCGAGGCCTGGCTGAGCTACATAGTATGTTCAAGATGAGCTTAGGCAACTTTGCAAGACCCTGTCTCTTGCCAAAAATGTGTTTTTCCTTTGCTGTTTTTGCTTCCTTTTGTTTCAGACAAGGTCGCAGGTAACTCAGACTGGCCTCAGACTCACTGGGTAACCAAAGATGACATTGAACTCCTGATCCTCCTGCCTCTACCTCCTGAGGTCTGGAGATGGAGCACTCTCCCACATAAGAAATAAGCCGGTTCCCAGAGAATGTTTAAAGGGGCACTTGCTAGCACATGCAAGGCCAGCCTTGGCCTTCATCCTTAGCACCTCTGTAATAGCAGCAGCATTTGCCGGAAGGAGTACCAAACATCAGACTGAGGTCAAGTTCCCAGCTGAGTGTTTACAATCTCACTTTCCCATCCTCACAGGGGGATTCCCACTGCAACAGGGACAACTCCTGCTCTGCAGAAGCCACTGAAGCCGTGAGGGACTTGCTAAGCGCATGGGGCAGAGGGAGAAGAGTGAAGCTGTTGTCCATAGCTGCCCTTGCCTGGCCTCTGTCTTCCTTTGTGTTCCCAGAGCTCTTCACACCAGCCAGACACACAGGGATGAACACTCGACATAGCCAGGCAGAGAACACACACAGCAGTGTAAATCACATGAACTGGAGTCCACAGCTGACACCCGTCAATAGCAGAGACACAGTTTCAGTAAAACCCACAAATTCAAGAGCACATCACCTCCCTCCAGCCCACCTCCCATCCCCTCTCATGTCCGCCGTGCACTCTGCGTGCCCTGAAGCACCAAGCTGCTTACGTCACCCAGCACCAGGTTATGGTTCTTCATCTTGACAGAAGCCAGGTGCCCTTCCTGCTCTCAGCAGGCTCTGCCTCACCCTTCAGAATCTTGCTTCATCTTCCTCCTTCTCCCACTCCCATACCTCATCCTTCCTCTCTTCGTGGGTATTCATTTTTTGGGTTCACTTATTTAATACTTTGTTATTATGTGTGGAAGGGGTATATGTGTGTGCATATAAAGACATCAACCTCAGGTGTCATTCCTCATGAGCCATTTGCTTTGATTTTTTGAGACAGGGTCTCTCCCTGGAGCCTGAAGCTTACTGATTAGGCTTGGCTAGGTGGCCATCAAGCTCCAGGAGTCTACATCCACTCCCCAGGGAGCGAATTACGGGCACAAGTCAGCACGCTGTATTTTACGTGTGTTCTTGAGATCAACCTCAGGTCCTCCCTCTTACACAGCAAGTATTCCACTACTAAGCTATCTCCCTAGCCCCAAGACTACAGTTTATAATGGCCACAGTGTTTGGGGTTTGATCTCTGGGTTGGCTCACTGGTGTGGACTGATACCTCTCCCCCACTCCACCCCCACCCAGTGGTCACCTTTAAGCAGGGGTGACACTTTTCTTCCTACCCTCTATCCTCCACGCCCAGTCTCGTGCCTGAGTCCAAACAAGCAACTAATTGAATTGAACCCGAATTGAAAATGAAAACAAATATCACAGAGCGCTGGAAGAAAGGGAGACAAGGGCTAATGCTGTGGAAGTCTATTACGGGGCAATCAACCAGCCCGTGTTTTCCTAATACAGATTAGAAAGCTGGCATAGAGGCAAGATGGAGCAGCAGTGGGGATTGGCGTCCTCTGGACATCTGCCAGGTGTCTCATCTGATAAAGCCTTGCCTTGCCTGGCCGACAATTTCATCTTTCAGAGAGCAGAGGAGGTGGCAGAGGGACAGCTCCTCAGCACAAAATCCTGGCAGCGTGGAAGCACTGGCAGGTGAGGCTGTGGTGAAATCTTCAGAAGGGGAAAGGGAGGGTGGGAACCTGACAGGGTGCTCACTGTGCACGCATGTGGGTCTGAGTCCTGAAGGTCATGAGAAAAGGCCAGGTATGGTGCCATAGGGTTACAATTCTGGGGAAGCGATAGCTAGAGCTCCCTGAACAGTTTCCTTGTATCTGTGTATGTATGCTTGTAGTTGCCTGGTCTTATTTAATTTTGATAGATGTGTACTCACTGTATGAGCCAATGGAGTGTCTCCTTACACTCCTCTGGTTACTCGGCAATACAGCAACAAAACATGGGAACAGTTGGACACCAGATCTTATTTGACTGGAGATTGATATCAATGTCCCCAAGGTAAGTAAATAAGTGACTAGCTACTTCTTATCAGGGGCTACATCCTCTATGCCCTCCAGGTAAAGAGACTCACATACATAGACCCCTTATTTAGAAACACGTCCAGCAGAGAGCACCTTCAGAATGTCATTCTGTTTCCTTCCAAAGCAAGATAAATGCCAGTGGCCTGGCTTTTCAGACATTAAACTAAGGCTCAGAGATAGTAACCTGGCACAAACCTGGGCATCTGAAGAACCAAGGGCCAGAAGCAAACCCTCTATCTGCCTGCTTCGCAGAATGGGGCCTTTTCCACTAAAAGGGTTGAAGATTGGTGTAAAGGATCTTCTTTCAGAACCTGGAAGGAGGCCTCTGACAATGCCAAGCCAGGGAAAGGTAATACGCTCAGTCCAGACAAGACCTTCATGGCATTTGGGGATGGCCACTGTCCTCAGCACAGCCCCGTAGAAGGCACGCCACTGAATCGATTCGTCCACAGTTAGTAACTGGCCTCCACGAGATAACAGCAAAAAAGATTTGTTCATCACATTGAGTTTGAGACTTACTCTCCCTTGATCTCCCCAAACCATGACTAAGGAAAACAAAGCCACCAACTTAAAACTGCAAGAGATGAGGGGAGGACAGTGTTACCGGTGGCTTTCCTCACTGCTGTAACAGAACCCCTGTCGGAAACAAACACAGGCAGGGCTGTATTGCAGATCACAGCTCAAGGGATGTAGTCCATCATGGTAAGGCAGGCAGGGCAGAGAGTAACTCCATGGTGTCGGGAGCACAAACAATTTGTTCATAGCTGGGGAGACCATTCAGACAAGAACTGAAGCTGGACTGTGACCCTCAAGGCTTTCTCCTGAGCACCCACCTCCTAAAGGTCCCACCATTTCCCAGAAACAGCTCCACTTGCCTGGAACCAAGCACCCAAACACGCGAGTCTGTGAAGTGCATTTCACATCCAAACAGCGGTTGGAGACCTTCAGAAACTCAAGGATGCTGGGGGCCAGTCCTGCTACTGACCCTCTCAGCTCCCTGACCTGCAGTCATCTCCAGTAAAATCCCACCAAGGACACAAAAGTCATCTGAAACAAAGTTTCTAGTTTGCAACATTTGAAAGACTCCAAGGAGAGTTGGGAGATGACTCAGTAAAGTGATTACCATGTATGCCACGGGACTTGAGTTCCATCCCCACAGCCCATTTAAAAACAAAAAAGTCAGGAGGCTGGAGAGATGGCTCAGTAGTTAAGAGTACTGGCTGCTCTTCCAGACACATGATGGTTCACAATTGTCTGTAACTCCAATTCCAGATTATCTGAAACTCTCTTCTGGCTTCTGTGGCACAAGTCACTCACATAGTACACAAATATGTATGCAGCCAAAATACCCATACACATAAAATAACTTTTTTTATAATTTGAAAAAAAAAGGTGTGGTGGTGTGCAACCCACACATTCACACATTGGGGAGGCAGAGACAAGAGGGTCCCAGTAACTCATTAACTGGCTGTCTAGCTTTGTTGGCGAGCTCTAGGCCAGAGGCAGATCCTGTTTCAAAAGGAAAAGGTGGACAGACCTGAGAAACAACACACACACCAAGATGCACACACATGTACACACAAACACACACACGGTCACACACCGAGGCACGTGCATATGAGCACACAGAGAGGCACACACACACACATGCACATACACACAGTCACACACCTGTGCACGTGCACACACACACACAGAATCTTCAAGCAGCAAAACCCCGAGGACGAAATTTCTATCCCTCGGACAGGAACACCTTCCTGCACCAACCCAGTGCAGATGCCATCCAGGCCAGCCCTGGCCATTTCTCAACAAACCCTTTTGCATCTCAGAGGCCACAACCCACCTGCAGCTTTCCCCAGTGGCCCAGGTCATCTCCCCAGTGCCTTTGCACATGCTGTCCCTTCTGCTCATAACCTGATGCACTCCCAGGGGTGACACCTCATCGCCTTTCATCAGATTCTCACAGACCATTTGAGAAGTTGGCTTTCTCGGGCTTCACAGAACTCCTCTCTGATCCTCCTAAGTGATGAAGCTGACACAACTTTGTCTTGTTTCTCCCCCTCTTTTCATCCCCCTACTCATAACCAGATGGCTATCTCTTTGAAGACAGATATGCTATCGGAATTTACTTTACAAGTTTTCAGAGTAAAAAAAAAAAGAAAGAAAGAAAAGAAAAATATTTTTACAAATGTGCTGAAGCCAGAAATGTCTGAAAGCAAATGTTTCACACAAAGCAGAATAATTATGAAGATAATAATAGCATCAACTATTTTGAAGTATAAAGTACAACTAAGCACATTATAGGCACGGCTCTTGTTATGCTTCGGATCCTCCCCAGTCCTTCCTTCCCCCATGCATGAGGCAAACAGGCCTGAGAAAGATCACAGAGAGCAGGGGAGGGAGGGGGACAGAGAGTTGGAGAGGAGTATGAGTTTTGAGCTCAGAAAGACATAGCCTTGGTCTTGCTGCGAGTGGCCACTTATTATCCACCTGAACTATGTAATTGTGTGCTGCTGAGCCACTAGAATGGGGGAAGATGTGTTCTGGTAAAATGATGGTATTAATGGCATGCTGGCACACAGCAAATATTCACTATTAACACCTCTTTCCCCAACCAATAACCTCTGACTATGGGCTCAGCACCTTGTTCTTCAGGATGCAGGCTGAAGGCTTAGTTGGATACCTGGCCTTTTGGTTAGCTGACATCCCAACAAGTTGCCATGATGGTTTCAGAGCTGGTTTACCAATAGTCATCTCCACAGCCAATACGCCAGACCTCCCTGCCTCCCACACTCCAGCATCATGGATGAGGTGACAAGATGACACCCACAGGGAGACAGACTGAGGGTGGCATTAGAATGAGTGTGCCGGCTGGGTTTTATGTCAACTTGACACAAACCAGTGTCACTTGGGAAGAGGGAACTTCACTTGAAAAAAAATCTCTGTGACCAAGCTTATGAGACATTGTCTTGATTGATGATGGGTGTGGGAGGGCCCAGCTCACTGTGGGCAGCCAACACTGAGCAGGCAGTCCTGGGTGTTATTATTTTAAAAAGCAAGCTAAGCAAGTTGCGAGGAGCAAGCGAGCAAGCACAACTTCTCCATGGCCTCTGCTTCCATTTCTGCCTCCAGGCTCTGCCTTGAGGTCCTGCCCTGACTTCCTTCAGTGCTGGACTGATGTGGAAGCCAAGTGAGCCTTTCCAACCCAAGTTGGGCTTGGTCATAATATTAATCACGGCAATAGAATCTCAATTAAGGCCATGGGTGTGACCACCACAGGGTTTCCTTGGCCACTATTAAGAAGCTACAAGCTATTTGTAGTTAGTTGGCTTGGAGGTTGGGAGGCAACCATGACAGCGACAGACAGAAATTTCTACGATCGGAACGACTGTGTCTGTGTGCCCAGGTGCTAAAGTCCAGACCGGGTATACACAGGGCTCTGCCTGATCTGGTTTGCACAGGGCAACCTGTTTGCCTGGAGATGCCAGTCAGCTGCCAGACAGCTCCCTGTTCCTGCGCTCACCCCACCCCCCCAAACCCCCAGCAGCTCACTCAGGAATACATTGACATTTCCAAGCCTATTGATTTTAGGAGCCAGTTAGAGGGTGGGGCGTGGGTTGACTTTGTTATTGGAGGGAAGGAAAAGGATAAACAAGGGTGCCTTGGTTTAGAGGACAAAACCAAAATTATCAACTTTATAATAGGCTGACCTCAGCCACCATTGAAGTTCTCTGGGGTGCTGACAGTGCAGGTAGACATGAATGGCAGAGTTCACACCTAGACACCTCCTGCAGACTCTTACAGGATGCATGGGTCACATCAGACCTGCATCAGGGATCCAGGGCTCAGCTTCTCTCAAAGAGCCCAACTCACAGTGCAGGGGGCACCTAAGGGGCCGGGGAGATGGCTCAGTCAGTCAGATATAGAGACCTGAGTTTGATTCCCAGAACCCATGTGAAAAATGAAGCTGGTATAGAGGCACACACTTAGAATCCCAGCACCAAGAAGGCAGAGACAGGTGACTTCCTGAAGCTCACTGGCTAGCCAGCCATGTCCAGTCATTAAGTTCCAGGCCAACTGAAGATGCTCTCTCAAGAAAATAAGCTGGACAGAACCTGAGGAATGACAGTCAAGGGTGACCTTTAGCCTCCACATGCGCAAACACACACATGCACATCCATGTGTATATGTATATACACACAAACACACACTCACATACATATACACCATACACACATATGCACATACACAATCACATACATACACACTCGTACATACACACACATGCACACACACTCACATACATATACATTCATACATATGTGCACACCCATACACACATGCACACATATACATTCACATACATACACACTCATGCACACACACATATACACACACCCATGTACACACACACATACACACACACATGCACACACATACACATACAATCTGTAATATGACCCAAGACAGCAAAGCTAGTGCTTCACAGAACCTGGGTGTGCCAGTAACAGCTGTTACAATAAAGGTCTTCCATTCTGCTACTCAGCAGCTTTAGGGGGCTTCCTTCCATGCCCCTCCCTTCCAGGATCCAAGAACTGAGGGGTTAACAGCTGGCATGATGGTGTCACCAGCACATGCTGAACATCTGCTGGTTGACCAGAGTTCCTTTCCCAAGGGTGGTGACAGATCTTGGTTGTGACCCAGACTGCAGACAGTAACTTTCTATAGTCAGTGATTGAGCAGGCAGACTACAATCTAGGGGCCTTCTTGTGAAGTAGGAGGGTGCTTACTATACATAAATAAGGTCATACACACTACATCTATCTATATACATGGATACACATATATAGAGTTATCTTACTATATAGTGTTATCAATACATATGTAAAACTGAAATAGTGTAGAAAACATTTTAATTTTATGTTATATTACATTTATATATACTATAAATAGTTATATAAAATATATATCTTATATAAATATATATTTATATGAAAATAAATGTATAAATAATTATAATTAACAATACTTACAAAGGTATATAACTATAGCTACATATTATATTACCTATTTAATTATATGTAATATATAAACTATATTTCTATATATGTGACTTAATATAGAAAACAAAGTTAAATACAGACTATAAACCACATACATTTCCATATGTCTGTCTATAATATGTGTATATAGTTAACTGTTCTGCTTTTGTTTCTATTGCTGTGACAAAATAAACTGACAAAAACCAGGAGTTACAATTCCAGGTCACAGTCCATCACTGTAAGGAGTCACAGTGGCAGGAGCTTGAGACAGCTGATCACATGGCATCCAGTCAAGAGCAGAGAAACAGGAATCCATGTGTGCTAATTACTCAGCTAGCTCTCTCTACTCTTTAATGTGCTGCTGCTGGAACTATTCTAGACCAGCATAATTTCTTACTGCATTCTTAATCTCTTTCTTTTTCATACGGATAGCTGTAGTTACCACTCCTCATCCATAAGCCTCTCTCTACAGAAAATAGATACCACCACAGACAACCACAACTAGACACAATGCAGAGATCAATGGATCATGGTGAGTTCAGTCCCAGTGAATACATCTACAGCACAGAAACAAGTCTGTTCCTATGGGAGCATCAAGGGAGAGTGGGGAATGATGTGGGACTCCCCTCTGTGTGCTATGAATATGTTTTATTGCCATTGGTTAATAAAGAAGCTGCTCTTAGCCAATGGCTTAACAAAAATATAGCCAGACTGAAAGAGATATAGAGAGAGAGTAGGCAGAATCAGAGAGAAACCATGTAGCTACCACAGGAGACAGACACCAGACAGAACCTTACCAGTAGGCCACAACCACATGGCAACACACAGATTAACCGCAATTAACTTAATTAATTAATTTAAGATGTAAGAGCTAGCTAGGAATACACTAGAGTCATTGGCCAAGCAGTGTTGCAATTAATATAGTTTCAGTGTGATTATTTCAGGTCTAGGAAGCCGGGAAATGAATGAGAGGCCTCCGTCTGCAGGGGGAAAGAGTGTTAGAGCCAGAATACTAGGAAGTCTGCTGTGACACAGCCCCCCTAGAGATGACATAGTAACAAGACCTGTATCAACTGGGCACACTAATGTGGAAGGAGGAATTTTTCTACTGTTTTTAAATAGATGTTTTAAAGAATTTCACATGATACACTGTATTTATATCATTTCCATCCTTCCTTCTGTCCTTCTATGTGCCACCTCCTCCCTCCCTCCACGATTCATGACCTATCTATAATTATTACACACACACACACAAGCACACATACACAAATCAAACCTTCTGAATCTATTTAGTGTTGCTTGTATGTATATGGGTTTAGGGCTGCCTGCTTGGGACTAGATAATCTACCAGATTTCTCATCCCTGAAGAAAACTGATTCTGCTTTCCTTGGTAGCTACTGATTGCCTGTGGCTCCTCATCTGGAGTAGGGCCTTGTGAAATTTCTCCTATTTCTGCTGGCATGTCAATTGGTGTGGTCATTCTGCAGGCCTTGTTTAGGCAGTCACATTGTTGAGATGTCATGGGTGCAGTGTCCCTGTGTTGTCTAGAAAACAGTCTCACAGCAGGCATGCTGATCCTCTGGCCTTCACGATCTCTCCACTTCCTCTTCCTAGATGTTCCCTTAGGTGTATCAATTGGGGCCGGGCACCCCGCAGTCTGTTGTTCTCTGAATTTTGATATTCTAGTTGTGGCTTTTCATGATGGTCTCCATCTGTTGCAAAAAATAGGAAAGTGTTGGCTTGATGAGGAGTGTGGTGGTTTGAATGGGAATGACCCCCATAGGCTCAATGTTTGAATACTCGGTCTCCAGTGGAACTGTTTGGGAAGGACTAGGAGGTATGGCCTTATTGGAGGAGGTGTGTCATGGGGGTGGACTCTGAGGTTTCAAAAGGTTTCTGTCATTCTTGGTGCCTCTGCCTCTGTCCCCTGCTTGTGGATAAAGATGTAGGCTACAATTATTCCTGCTGTCATTCCATCATCATGGATTCTAACCCCCTGAAACCATAAGCCACTTACATACCTTGAACATGGTGTTTAATCTCAGCAACAGACAAGTAACTGAGATGGGGTGAAAGCTACACTTACCTGAGGATATAGGAATAAGCATCACCAGGATGAGCCTTGCTGTACTAATTAAGAATCAAGACAATCCCCCACCAACATGCCCACAGGCCAACCTGATCCAGAAATCCCTTATTAAGACTCTTCCCAAGTGAGTGAAATTAATCCTTGGTCATGTGGAGTTGACAATTAACTTATGTAGCCTATACTTCCACCACTATTTAAACTATACACATTTATATGTAAATGTAACATACATACATTTACATATATGCATTTAATTTATGTAATTTTGTTGTATTATATAGATTTGTATATTTATGCAGTATAAAGTATATGTAGTAAACATGTATACATATATGCATCTATAATAGGAACTTGATGCACTGGGGAGGTATTTACATGTTAGCGCATGGCATTCACTAGTATGATGGGGGCAATAATTTATCTACTCCCTTAGGAATGGTGACTTAGGATACTCCTGCTTTTGCTTTTTTGAGACAGAGTCTTATTATGTAGCCCTAGCTGGCCTGTAACTTACCACACAGACCAGGCTAATCCCAAACTATAGAAATCTACCTGCCTCTGTCTCCTGCGTGCTGGGACTCATTTGTGCATTCCCACATCTGACCCCATTTTTTTACTGTCACAAATGACATGACTGGACATCTTGAACACACCTTGTCTCCCACACATGTGAACACTGAGTGGAACCTACCCCTCTCAATGTGGCTGCTGGTCCCCCTGAGGCATCTGCTCTGAGCCTCTCTACATCTAACATCAGTGTCCAGCGAGCACTTTCGGGTCCGCCATGCCACTCACATGCCCACAGAGAGACTGAGATGAGCACCAATGCTGTTTGTCCCCATCAGGCTGTCCCAGGCATCCCCACAGCTCCCGTCATCTCCACTGTCTAGGGATAAACAGAAAATAACAAACTTCCCTGTGTGGGAAGCTCAATCCATTTAGCAATGACATTTGAGTGTGGTTTTCTCTGAACACCTGCCCAGATAAGACTGAAGAGGGGGTGCAAGCTCTCTCTCTTGGGTGGGTCATAGCAGAAGCAAACAGCCCAGAGGCAGATTGAGGTTGGTCCTCTTCACTCTTAGGCAGAATGGCAGCTCAATCAGCAGCAGCAGCATCTACTTCGTTCTGTATTCATGAGGTTTTTTTTTTCCTATTGCACCCATTAATAAATTATTAAATAGATTTTTGTGGGTACTTACTTCCCCTGAAGAGTTCGGAAGTTGGGGTTTGATCATCTCTTTTCTCCCAGGTCTTGAAACTATTTTGCTTGTCTGCAGAACACTGTGAGGGCCTTCAGAGAGATATGCCACCTCCTGTCATCCTACCTATGATGTCATCTGTCAGTCTGTGTGCCTCAAATCACAAGACCTCAAAGCCACTACAGAGGACTAAAGGGAAACAGATGTGATGCCACCCTCTTCTTCCTCTTCCAGGACATGGAGTAGGCAGAGAGGAGAGTGCTATCTCCAAAGTCTCTCTACCACTAGCTCATACAACCAGAATGTCCCTGATTTACGAGCATCCTGTATCATTCCACAGAGGGTTTGAGGCAGCTTCCAAAAATATGTGCAGCACAAGCAAACTAGAAAATATAATTGAAAGATAAAGCCAGGGAAAATATACTTGGGAAATGAAAGGAAGACCAAAGGGGGATACAGCCATTAATGGCATTGGGTTCTGCCCAAGTTTTAGGCATCAGGACTCCAACCAGGTGCTAAACTTGGTGGAGATCAAAGCAAAGAAGAAACTCAGAAGCTTGGGGATAGAGAGGTGGCTAAGGGTCAAGAGGATGTGTTACTCTTGCAAAGAACCTGAGTTCTTTTCCCAGGAACCACACACACACACACACACACTCACACACACACACACACACACACTCATATGTAAAAACAAAATCTTTTTTATATAAAAAAGAAATCAAAAATAGGCTGGAAGAGACTTAGAATTGATAATCAACTCTCAACTGGGCAGGAAGAGGATGCTCATGTTTAGGGGTGTGGCGGGCGGGGCAGGAATTAAAGATGGATGTCTCTACAGGTCTCAGAACTCATCTACTTCTCTAAAAGTGGAGCCAGTCAGGCCACATATCCAGTGAGCTACTAAGACCCTTCCAAGCTGACCTGCCCCCTACCTTCCTCCCGGGATGCTGACCTAAGACACCTCAACTTCCCTCAAAGATTCCAGTATTCTAGTTAACTTTTTTTCTTTTCTTTTTCTTTAATCTTACACCATTTTTTCTTTCCTTTTTCTGGTAGTTAACACCAAGTAAAACATTAGGAATTTTTAAAAATCCAGACCATACATCATCTCCCCAAGGGTGCAGTTGAGTAACTGTCGCCTCCATCAAGAAAAGCCCCTCTGATTTCCTGTCCCTCCCTACCTTGTATGCCCAGCTGCTACGCTCATCTGTGAGCATATTAACCACACTCTAGGCAAAAAACGTAAACGAGGTGTGTAAAATCCCACTCGAACATCAAACTGAGTCCGGTGACTCAGCCATTCCCTTCCCAGCTTCACAATTGAAGGATCAGATCCAAATGACAGGCTCTTCCCATCACGCCTGACAGGGATCCCTCTTTCCTGGTCAGGAGGGTTTACTGACATCTACAAAACCTACAAAGTCGTGCCAACTTTGATTACAGGGTCAAGAGAAGCGACAGGTGTAGCACCATGTTGCCTCATTTTCTACTTGGGGCGTCCTCCCCAACAGGCTTCATCTTGTCAGGTTCATGCGGTTACAGATAAACTGTAAGCTTCGAGATGGAAGACCGGCTTTGCAAACGAAAATAAAATCAGAACAATGGTCCCAACACAAACACAAACGGCACTAGAAGCCTTCTTCCTTTCCTGAATCAATTGGAGAAACTCCACAGATTGTCCTGGCAAGACGCCTTGGGCTGAAGCCCCAGGTGTGGCCTGGAAACTGAGGCTTGAGCGCCATCTAGGAGCAGAGGGCGGCACTGCAGGCTCTCCGAGACAAGTAGAAACAGCTTCTCTGGGTTCTAGTTGGTCATCTATGAACTGTGTCTCAGTTGAGGCCAGACTCTCTGCCAGGGACTCATGCATGGGCTTTGCATTCAGACCATGCCACTTCTGTAGCTGGGTAGTTACGGCATTTTTTCTTATTTTCAAAGCAAAGATTACCATGCCAACCTTACTGGGTAAACAGAGGATTAAGAAAAACTATATAAACTGGCATAGAATATGAAGCAAACAAAAATTACTATTCTCTTCACCCCTAGTTTCACATCTGTTGCTGTGATAAAACATATTCTGGGGGAAGCAACTAAGGGAAAGGTAGAGTTTATTCGGCTTCTAATTCCAGGGTACTAAGTGGAAGTTGGGGCAGGGACTTAAAGCATCCACAACCAGGGCAGAGAGGAATAAATCCAGCCACTCTGCCTGCCTGCTCATGCTTCCTTCTCTCACACAGTTCAGGGTCACACCCATGAAATGGTACTGCCCACATTCCGGCCAGGTCCTCCTATCAACTAGCCATCAAGGGACTCTCTTACAGACATGCTCACGGGCCAACTGGATTACGCACTCCCCCACTGAGACTCTCTGCTCAGGTTGTGTCAAGTTAATAATTAAAGCTAACCATCACACCCCCGTAGGCCACACACTGACTGAATCCTCAGACAATTCAGCCTGGGAAGGAAAAATATTGTTTGGCTCACCTGAGAAGCAGGACGAGACCCTCGTGGGGGTTTGGGAAGGCAGATATAACAAAAACCAATATCTACATGTTGTCTACAGCAAATGTGCAGCTGGCGAGGGAAGAATGAGGAGGGAGACAGTTAACCGAGCCCTCCTCGCATGGACCCTGGGGTTGAACAAGAAGGAAGATAGTTATAGAGATAAAGAGGACAGTCTTAGTGAACGAGCCCAATGTAAACAACAGTGTAAGTAATGTACGAGGTGCAGACATCGTCAGTGCTATCTGGGCTACACCAGTTACATCCCTACACACACAGAGGATTGTTCTACATACACACAAACTATTACTGCAGAAAGGGTTCGAGCAGAGGCATAAGAGAGATGGCTCAGCAGGTAAAGGTGCTTGCTGCCAAGACTGACTAGCTGAGCTCAATCCCTGGGACCCATGTGACAGAAAAAGGGACCATCACCATGAGTTGTTCTCTGACTTCCACATATGCATGATGGCCCATGTTCATATGCCCAGCACATAAATAAAAATAACTAAATGTACTATTTTTAAGTGGGAGAAGATCTACTCTGGCCTACACACCTGGTGACCTCACCTTTTTTCTACAGATGCCTTTCCCACTTCTGCCACTGAAATGGAACATCTGGTAGCCGGAAGCTCCCATCCCTCTCTCCCTCCACCCTGTCCCCAGAACCTCGTCAGCCTGAAGTCCCAGTCCTAACTTCCTTGTGCCTTTCTCACCCTGTTCTCCCAATTGCCTGTCTCCAACCCCTGTCCAGATGCCTTCTACCTCCTGCCTGGACCTGCAGAAGCCTCCCCCTGGGCTCTGCACTCCAGTCCCTCCTACAGGGACTCCCAGAGACTCACATCCTGCCAGCAGGCCCAGCAGAAAGTTAACCCCTCCTGGATGCAGACCCTTCCTCCACAGAGCTTTTCTCTATGATCTCTGCTTCCCTCAAATGTGGAGCTCTCATGAGAGAGGGTCATGTAACACTTGTTACCAACAAGCACTGGAAAGGTACCATGAGCCATCAGGGAAAGGCAAGTCCAACCAGCAAGGACATATCCTTTTCTAACACCAGATGGGGAAGATAAGCAAAGAAGAAGCATGTCAGTGATGGT
>JAQHUG010000240.1:3074148-3113446 GCA_028555095.1 Dicrostonyx torquatus
GAGTGGGCCACATTGTCAGGTGCAGTCAACAAGAGTGGGCTACCCCAGCAGGTGCAGTCAACAGGAGTGGGCCACATTGTCAGGTGCAGTCAACAGGCATGTTGACAGTAAGGAATTTAAAGTGTTGTTGTCTATTTTTTTAAATTACAGAGTGCAGGGCTGGGAAGGTTGGATCATTTGGTGCTTGCTAGTAAATAATGAAGACCTTAGCTTGGATCCACCATGCCAAGTAAAAAGCCAGGCATGGTGGTACACACCTAAAACCCCACCACTGGGGAGGCAGAGACAGGTGGATTCCTGAAGCTCACTGGTCAGCCAGTTTAGCCAAGTCATTAATGAGCTCCAGGTTCAGTGAGAGACCCTGCCTCAAAAAAAAAAAAAGGTGGAGAGTAGTTGAGAAAGATACCCAACATCACCCCCGACCTCAACATAAGCATACATATGTGTAACACAGAAACATACGCACAAATAAATGAAACTTTTAAAATTTAAAGTTAAACTACTAAGTACAAAGTGATATCTTAAATTAGATTCTGGCTCAAAAATAGAAGAGTCTTAGAGACTAGACTGAGAGTGTAACTCAGTGGTAGAGGGATTGTCCTAGAATTGAAAGGTTCTGAGTGTCATACGTAGCCCAGAATAAAAGGCACAAAATTTATTTTTCATATTAAAAGGAAATTGATGGTAGCACATACGGAATCCACAGTTTACTTAATGGTGGTGTGTTTGTGTTAACGCCATACTTTCAGCAAATATGCCCAGGTGATACATGGGGTTCCTAATCTGGGGCAAGCCCAATGAAGGATGAAGACAGGAATTCTCTGTGCTATCTCTGAGACTTTTCCATATATCTAAGATGATTCACAAAAAAAAATATTTCAGAAAAGTACACGGCACCTGCTGAATGGCATGTGGAGGGAGAGGCAGCAATCTTTCTAAAATAAAGGGACTAAAGGCCCCTGCTTTGGGTTCTCAACATTGTCAGCAATCCTGTATACCATCAGGACAGAAGTCACTCTTCCTCTGGCCACTCGGCGCCCTGCACCTGCTCTAGTGTCTAATGATGTGAGTGCTTTGTGTCTGCAAAAACAAACACAGGATTTGACAACAGAAAGAGCCTGCATACAGGCCATAAATAACCCAAATCTTAGCAACAGCAGCCCCTTGCAAGCCATTATCTCCCAAATCACAAGACATAAAAATCATGGGGAGGGTGCTCACTTCAGTAGCACACATGCTAAAATTGGAATGATACGTGGAGGACTAGCATGGCCCCTGTGCAAGGATGGCATGTAAATTTGTAAAGCATTTCATATTAAAAACAAAAACATTGGGGATGGACTGGAAAGTTGACTCAGGTGTTATGAGTGTATACTGTTCTTCCAAAGGACCAAGGTTCTGCTCCCAGTACCCACAGCGTCCACACAACCACCTGTAACTCAAGCTTCAAAGAATCTGATGCCCTCTTCTGGCCTCCTCAAGCATTACACCCATAGGCACATATGGGGGGGGGACACATAATTTAAAACAATAAAAATAAATCTCTTTTTTTTTAAGTGATGGTGGGATTCAAACTCCTCTCCAATGGATCTCATGGTCCATGTAGTTTCTGACCAAGATTCCTTGAGGGCAAAATAGGAATCAAAGACCAGAACGGAACACACAGTTCCAATTCCATCCTCTTCAAAGGTGTCAACAAAGAGATGGAGATTTTGTTATCAGATTTGCAGGCTCAGCCAGCAAAGCATGAGCTGGGAGGACTTCAGTTTGGGTCCCCAGGACCCACCTGAAAAATCTAGGTGTGGTACATACCTGTCAATCCCAGTGATGGCAAGATGGGAGGCAGATACAGCTAAATCATCAGAAGCTCAAGAGCCAGCTAGCCTGCCCTAGTGTAGCTGTTGGCCTGTGAAAGACTCTTTCTCAAGAAAAATTAGTAGATGCTTAAGACATTACACTTGTGGTTGTTCTCTGACCTCCACGTGCATGCTGTTCATGCACACACACAAACACACACGCAATACATACTCACACCCACATGATCACACTCAGGGAGACACATGTTTTTAAAGACTTCCTTACCAGTAATGCTGCCACCATGCCCTCAGATCAGACACCTGCCCTGAGAGGAGACAAAGTTGGCAAAATCTCAAGCTTTGAACATGACAGGGAGTGGAGGAGTTTGCAAAGCAGAATGGATGCTGAGGACCACCCCTTTCCCCACTGGCAACACCAGGACCTCCCAGCACCCCAGGACCCAGGACTCTTACCTAAAAGAAAAACCTCTCCCTGTGTAAATGCTCCCACACGTAAGGAAACAGTGTCTGCCTCATCAGCGTGACCTCAGGTGGAGTGGCATCTACTGTGGCATGTTCTATGATGGCAGCTGCCATTCCCAAGTCCTGTGTATGTCTGCCCACCTTGGAGTCCATAGAGTGCAATCTAATTATGCTTAATCTCAGAATATTCTTGTGTCTGTATGAAGAATATGACAAGGTAAGAAGGCAGAAGAACCAGTTGTCTGGCTCTGATGAAAGTGGACAGGTCCATGCCACAGAAGAAAAAGGTTTGCGCCATTCACGGATAAACTAGATATGAAGCATGAGAGAAGGACCTGTCACTAATGGAGTTTACCCCAGTTCCTTGTTTGGAGATACACAATTCTCACAACACCATTTGTTAGTGAGACTATGGTTTGTCTACTGTACATTCTCGGCCCCTTTGTCAACACTCAGTTGAAGACTTTTTTTTTTGAGCTTTCTGTCTGTACCATCAAGCCATGTCTGTTTTTGTGCCAGTGCCACACTGATCTGGCTACTGTAACTTTACAATATGTTTTGAAGCCAGGAAGTGTGATGCCTCCAGTTTTGTTCTTTCTCATCAAGTCAGGTCTAACTACTCATGGAAGTTCGTAGCTCTGCAGGAGCTTTTGGATTTTTTATATATCAAGTGAAGTGTATCTGATAGATATTGTATTGATCTACATCTCCCACTGGGCAACATGGGTATCCTAACAATACTCAATATTCCATAAATCTTAGCTTTCTTCCCATTTATCTGTATTTCCTCCCATGTATTTCCTTAATACAATCTAGTGTCCAGTGCACCAGTGTTTCCATTTCCACACACTATACCTATTAGTTGTGTGTGAATGCACATACTATTTGCACATGTGTGTGGTGAAAGGACATTTGTGAGAAGAACTGATTCTCTCCTTCTACCATATGAGTCTTGGGGATTGAACTTGGTTCAACAGGGTTGGCAGCAAGTACCTTTACCCCCTGAGACCTCTTATTGACCCTCAGTTTCTTAATCAGACATTAACAGGTGTATTTAAAGGGCTCAACAGCATGAACCAGTATCATTGAATGCAAATAGAAACTGCAGAGAAATGTCAACTCAAAGCTGTCAGGACAGCTCCCAGGATGAGACAAGAGTTGCCAACTCATGCACACCACTGGTGAGAATGCAAGATGGTTCAGCTACCTTGGAAAACAAAATGGAGATTTCTAAAGACTCTGATTACCATATGATCCATCAGTACCTCATCTGGATATTTATTAAGAGTGGATATTGGGACCACAGAGAGGTATTAGCACCCTCATGATCATTGCAGCACTATCCACAAGAGTTCAGAAGAGGAAACAAACCAAACATGAATCAACAGACAGGTGGATAGGGAACGTGTCATATACACATGCAAGGGAATATTGCTCAGACTTAAAAAGAGAAAGTCAGTAGCATGAGATTAAGGTTAAACCTTGAAGATGGCGTGCTAAGTGAAATAAACAAATCACACAGGGACATACGCTACATAAACTATCTAAGGCAATCAGAATCAAGAACCAGAGTGGAGTAGCATTTTTAGGAGCCATAGAGAGAAGATGAGCAGTCACTAATCAACGAGTATAAATTTACAGTTAAGCAAGATGTGTTGCAGAGACACGCATGCTGTCTTTAGCGTCTGTAGACAACAACACTGGAAGGAACATGTGAAAATTTGTTTAAAACATACATCTTGGGCTCAGCAGTTAAAAGCACTCACTGCTCTTGCAGAAGACTGGAGTTTGGTTCCCAGAACCCACACCAAGCAGCCTATAATTCTAGCACCAGAGAAATCTGATAGCCCCTCTTACCTGAGTGCAACTTCACTCATCTCCACATAAATAAAAATAAGTCATAATGTAAGAACACATACCTTACTCTAAGTATCTTGCTATAATAAAATATTTCAAAAATCTGCTTCTTGTATGCCTCTTAGGACCAGGCATGCAGCTAGCTGCCAGGTGACATGTACGCATTAATCCAGGCTGTGTCCCACATTTACTTTGATTATGTGCTGATAAGAGAAAGGCTGTTCAGACAATGCAGAATGCATCTAGCTGACCACCTAGATTCTTCCTAAATTTATTGCTTCTCTAGAGTGAGCAGACAGGTCCCTCACTCTCTCCCTCTCAGGGCGTATTTCAATAACACTGCTTTTTGATAAAGATACATACATAGTCCTGAAACTCAATTTATGAAAGTCTGTTGAGACTGGAGTTTGGATTGAACCTCCCCAAACTGCCTAATTAATGACACACATTATTGCCCCTGCTCTGCTAACTGAATGCAGCCTCTGAACCTTGACGTGTTTCCCCAATGATAAAAATGCAATAAATGAATTAGTGTCCCAGGGGACCGTGGCAAGAATAGAGGAGAAGCCAAGAAAGATAGATGATGTCTCAACTAATTTTATGATTTATCGATCTCCACTTTGCTCATTTTGCAATGTGGGGGAGTTCATTTTTCTGTCAGGCCCACAGTGGAGGCACCCTTGCTAATAGATACGATTACCATCCCTGAAACTGTGTTTGTGAAAAGAAGAGTGGCTCGCTCAGCTGCTGAGCTCAGCAGTTTCCTTCTATTATGTCCTGGACCTGCTAGAAACCAAAATTGATGTTCTTACCCAGGGCTCTGTTGGACAGACACAAGCATTTTTCTCATTTTTCTTCCAAACAAGTTCATCTTTAAGCAAGTACAGATTCATGGTTTAAATTACTGAGTTGACACATCATCTGTTTCCAGTGTGGGTATTTTTACAGCAAAGACCTTTTGCAGGATCAGACAAAGCAGGAAAGGGGACAGAGTGTCACTGCTAACCATTTGGGCCCTGTGACAACTATGGTTTATGGATATACTTGTTAGGACATGATATAAGCTTGTTTGGATGGTTCAGTAATTCCATTCAGCAAACGCTGATTAGGTACAAAGTGCATCCTAAGTGCTCTTGAGAAATTTATTTATTTAACAAATATTTACTGGAGGGGATAGGTAGGTAGATAGATAGATAGAAAGATAGATAGATAGATAGAAAGATAGATAGATAGATAGATAGATAGATAGATAGATAGATAGATAGATAGATAGATAGATGACAGATATGGATTTGTGGAGAGACAATACATATTTTATAGAGATTATTAATAGATATAAGATACATAAGTAACACATAAAATAGATCATGATAGAAGATAGATACGAATGGGAGAAGACAGGATATGTATATAAATTGATAAATAATTAACAGAATATCAAAAGATTATAGATAAATAAAGTATTAATAGAATATTAATAAATAATAGGTAGATAAATTATTAACATGATATCAATAGTAGATAGATAGATAGATAGATAGTAGATAGATAGATAGTAGATAGATAGTAGATAGATGCTCAGGTATAGTTGCCTCATTTTTGAGAAAACTATACAATGTGAAGAGATGGGAATTGGAGCCATGAAGAGATAACTCTGCAGCAGTACCCCATGTCTCATGGTGGCCATTGGGCCAGCTCTTCTCTCAGCTGTGTATCCATGGCTCTGATCTGGGTTGGGCTACAGGTCATTGGTTCTGCTCATATCTGTGTGGTACATCTCTCATTTACTGGGATCAACAGCTTACCTGGGGCATTAACTGGTGAGCAACAGCTCTGTTCCACTTCAACCCATTTGTGCCATGCCTACCAACATCCTGTTGGCTAAAACAAGTCATTTGGTTAACTTCAAATCATGGAGTGAGGAAATAAATTCCACTCACCAATTGAGGGGAGAGTAAACATTTGGGGGATAATAACCTGAACTATCCTACAGAATTGGGTAATCTTAAAAAGTGATTCACAAGGGATTGGAGAGAAGGGAGCTTCATGGATGGGGGGAGCAGAGTTTACTGAGACAGTGTCAGACACACAGGCAGCAGCCTACCTTTGTTGGGCTATGTAAAGAAATGTCACCTCAGAGCTACAATTTCAAATATACCCATCCCTGAGAGGTGGAAAATGGATCTGAATAGGCATAAGAACAGAAGAAAGGCGTCCCTTGGGATACTGGTTCCAGGTCTAAATGGGTGGTACTAGTGCCATAAACTGGCCTAGTAACCACGGAGAAGAAAGTAGATTAAGAAACAAGGACAGATGGACAGAGACCCATAGGAAAGAAGGTGTGACACTTGACCTCAAAGGGCCAATGATCTATTACATGAGAAAGCAATGTACAAAATAGCCGTGATATAATCTGATATGATTTTTTTAATACATAGAAGAATACAGAGATACCTCTGGCTTTTTGCCTTATGGCATCTTTGAAACTCAGAGAGGTAACATTTGAGCTAGGCTTCAAATATATCATCTCATGTAGCACTGAACTGGTGAGCAAGAATGGTTACAGTCAGTTAAACAGAGTATCAGGGCCACACCTACAATGGGCAGAGACATACAGCAGCCAGGCAGAGAGAAGAGAACTCCCACAAAGACAAAATTAATGACATCAGGGAACACGCTTTGATCTTTCATCCCGAAAGCCAGGGCATCTGTGTGAGAGTGGCTGCCAGACCGCCAGACGGGAGGGGAGCCTGAGGTTCGTTATTCAAGATCACTGTAGCCAAAACAACTCTTTGACTTGCTACTCAGAGGGATTAGAGATTGGAATAAGGCTGCCCAGCAAAGGTAGAGCCTGAAAAATGAAAGACTTGAATACACACGCCATTTCATGCCCTCAACTAAGCCACGGATGTGTTGCTTTTGAGTCTCCACATGTGAAAAATGGGAGACTTTGCAAAGCATTAGCAAGCACATGTGCCAAAATCCAAGCACAGTCTAGACTCTCAGAGGCTTAGGGGACAAATACACAAATATTTAGCAAAGCAAATATGTCAGGATATGAAACTGGGAAATAATTCCTTGGGGTATTTCTATGCAAAATTCATTATTGGAAATGTAGAAATATAAAGGAAAATAAAAGTTACCTCCATAATAACCTCTACTAACATTTTATATAACACCTTTCCATCCTAAGTGGTGTATTTTCAGGATGTAAACATTCTTGTACTCTTGTGTGTTGTATGTATATGTGTGTGTGTATCACAAGTAAAATTACATCCAAACTATGAATTTTTAATCCTGTTTTCCCCTCTTAATATTGAAATATTTTTCTGCATCTACAAATTTTTACAAAGAAGTCTAATGATGTGAGAAGTCAGTACCTATTTTACGAGGATGGAAAAATTAAAATGTAAAATTATATATTCCATGTGATTTCAATTACATAAACATTTGGTGTTGATGGGCATGTATGAGCTATGAAGTGCTACCTCTGTATGAACAACCTGATTTGGCTTTGGCTTTTCAGATTGTAGTTGGATGTCAATTTGTCATAAATGTTTTTCCACATCTTATTTATACTGTATAATAACCTTGAGCTACTGTTGTAAGGTTGTAATTTTTTAATTTAAACTGTTAATAAAACAATGGGTAGTGCCAACTCTGATGTCTATGACTCTGTGACCCCCATAAGCAAAGGGCACGTTTGTAACTCACCCTATCAGAACACCTCCCCCCCACATGAAATAAAGACATAGATAGAAGTCATAGGTCAAGGGCAACTCCAGTCCTTCCAAGTCACCCCCTCCAACAAACAAGGATGGGCAGGACATAGGTCATTGGATAAGTTCCAGAGGAAGACCCAGAGTGAGACCAGGTGCCATTGACTTGAAAGCCAACATATACAAGGATTTTTCGATCCATGTGCTCTAGGAATGCAGCACACAGGAACTGGACAGAAAGACCCAGATGCTGGAAGTCAGGGCCCAAGAGTGCAGTAGCATCCAGCCTTCCCTCATGTCAAGGATCTATCACTCCAAATGGCAAATCCTGGTGACATAATCCCCAGAGATATTAAAGGACATAAAGGCAGCAGTCACCTGACACCATGATCTGAAGTAAACTTTGTCTGCTCAGCATTGTACTGAGTCACAACGCATTTAACAATTCATTGTTGCCTGGAAAGAAAGCCAGCTTCACTCAGCTTGGCATTCAAGGCTATCTGTTTGTAGCAACCAGCGCCATTTTCCTATGGTTCTATAGCAGTTTCTTCCAATATTAAAATCTTCTTCCCTGGAGGAAAGCTTGTTAAAACACAGGATGTTAAAGAGAGGCAAAGCAACAGGATGATACTCCATCCTACGGGGAAGTTCCTTAAGCTCCAGAAGTAAACACCACAAAGACTTCAGGAAGTCCCTGAAGCTAATCAGATTCACTAGTCTCCTCCCTCCCGCTAGAGTATATAAGCTGTAAAAACTGCTGAGAGTCACTGTCAGACAAACTGAACTTCCTGAAAGAAGCAGAAACTAGTCAAGCTCTCTAGAAGAGGTTCAGACCAATAAAATGACCTGGAAAAGACAGACCTGCTGATCCTATAAATACCCCTTCAATCATATTCCTGTAAACAACAACAATAAAATTTACTCATCAAGCTGGACTTTGGTGGAACCTATACTTTGGTAAGGCATTGGTTCCCTCCCTGGTGTGAGCATAAATTTGTTCCCACCTTCCCACAATACTCATCTGCATGCATATATGTACACAAATGCACATGTACACACACACCCTTTCATCCACAGCTGCCACACCCAATTATGCCTTTTTCTCTCCCAGCGGCATTTCCTTCATTTGTATTTATTTCATTCTTTTTTTTTCTTTTTCTATTTTTGTAGGGCAGTGGTATACATATGTGTACATTAATGTCTGCATGTGCATAGCCACACTCGAGTGTGCATGGGCACCCAGATTGATGTGTGGAATCTTCCTCAGTGGCTTTTTCACCTTATTCCTTGAGGCAGGATTTCTCAATCAAACCCAGAGCTTGTTGATATGGCTAGTCTGGTTAGCCAGCTTGCTCTGGGGACGCCATCTCTGGCTCCAAGGGCTGGAATTACAAGTGAGCCGCCATGTTCATGCAGTATTTATTTGGGTTCTGGGGATCCATTAGAATGTACTGCATGGTCTCAGGACAGTGCCTGGCGCAGCAGAGGTGCTGGGACAGGGGGTTGTAGTTACCACTTTGTGGGGTATGGAGAAGACAGAAGTCCTTGACCCTGAAGGTCCTTAGTTAGAGTCCCTGCATGACCCAAGCCATCCTGAGCCACACAAACATCAGCACAGCCAGTGTTTGGTAAGCCAGTCCTCCCTATTCTCTCTTCCTCTCTGTCTCCCCCTTGGGCAATGTTATAGATGACACTCAGTATCTTTCTAAACTCTATGCTTTCAGAGTAAAAGACCCTTTTTCATCCTCCCCGGGCACTTCTAGGCTAGCAGTTAACCTTTCTGTCCCCACCAACAGGATTTCTGCAGCCAAGTGGGATGGTGTCCAAGCACCACAAGGGCCCATGGACTGGGTAATACATTCTGGCTGACTTGGGTCTGAAGAACATCACACTCATGGCACACACTCCCCTACCCAAGGGAAGCCCACAGCCTAGCCCAATGTGCATCTCTCATCAACCAGCCAATGGGGCTACAGGATTCCATCCCTGGAAGCTGATGTTAATAACAGGATGCCAAAGTAAAAACCCGCCTTGCTGGGAAGGGGAAGGAGGGCAGGTGAGGGCACAGTGGCTGAGACTGAGTGACATATCCTATATGAAGCTGATTCATGTCAGAGCAATTCTGGGCAGGGACCAGCTGATTCAGGCAGTTAAGTTATTGCTCTGCCAGCTTAATATTTTGCCATCTGCTAACCGAAGGCTCTGCTGCCTGCTGGGTCCTATAAAGACTTTTATTTATTACATTACACATGGCAACATCTGCCACAGGATGAGGCTCTACTCGGTGCCCTAATTAAACAAACACACACTCCAGCGACTGCGAGGGCTGGGTCTCATGGTGAGGGAGCCGAACTGTTGCAGGCTGTTCAAAACTTCAAGTGTCCCATCCAAGCTTTCAAAGGGACATTCACCACCACCACCACCCTTCTGGTCACCCTAGATTTACAACCACCTAATTATAGGTTGGGAAGCTTGCAAGATGGTTCAGCAGGTAAAGGTCCCTGCTATCAAGCCTGGTAGCTGAATCCCCAGAACCCACACGGTGGGAGGAATGACCTGACTCCTGGAAATTATGCACCTGTGTGTCTGAGTTTGCATTTCTACCTGCTTCAGCCTCCTTTGTTCCCAAAACCAGCTTGGAGTTTAAGAGCTGACATGGCCAGTAACCAGAATTCCGGGTCTGTGTGTCCTACTAAGCTGTCACATGATCTTTCTCTACTCGATCGTCCCATCTCCATGTGTATTCTCAGAAATTCTAAACAGCCTGTCAAAACAAGAAACCCAACTGATGAGAGCAATGAGCTCTGAAGTTTCCATTTGTTCTTTTTCATTCGTTTGTACATTCAATAAGCATTTGTCAAACATGCTGGATGGCCCGGACACTAACTAGCAGGTTAGCTGGTGAGCTGAGTAGGCATTTCTGTTGCCACACAAAGGCCCTATGGTCAGAGATCAAGTGGACAGATGAGAGCACTCCAAATGGAGAGGACAAGGATGTGTGTTCCAAAGGCAGGTGGGCTGTGGATGTTTGCCCGTCAGCTCTAGAACCTTGGGTTACATCCCCAGCACTACATAAACTGGACATGGTAGTCCATGAGGATTGGGTGTTCAAGGTCATCCTCAGCTATATATGAGTTAGGAGCCAGCCTAAGCTACTGGACATTAATCCTAAAGCAAGAGTGTGAGAGGCCAGGGTATTGCATGGGCCAGAAAGTTTCCTACAAATCTATACCAACTTACCTGTAAACTCAGCAGCACATACATGTAATCGCCCAGGCTAGGCATCAACAGACTGAGGCGGGTAAATACAATTAGGCCAAAATCAAGTCATTGGACCAAACTTAGTTACCAGGCTAAAACCTAGTCACTAGACAAAACTCACTCTGTCATCCAGCTACAGTTTTCCCAGTATCTAGAAGAGAACCTGTGCTTTCACCCTTTTTGGCTTCAAGAGGCTGCCTACATTCCTTGGTGTGTGGTCCCTCCCTCTGTCTTCAAAGGCAGCAGCATACCCTCTCTCTGGCCCTGATTCTTCTCCAGGCTTCTTTCTCTGAGTCGCTTCTGCTTCCACGGTTGACTTTTCAGGCTTTGGGGGCTGATTACATGCTGATACTCCAGGGTAATATCCCTGCATCAGGTTAGCAGGTTAGGAAGCAATGACACCCTCTACTTCCATGCCCTTTTGCTCTCTCACTGAACATATTTCTATGCTCCGTAGATTAGGGTGCAGGCATCTCAGAAAGCCGTTGTTCTGAAAATCACAATTGGCAAGAAACTTTCAATCTCTCTGAGATGCGATATTGAGGACCAGTTACGTGCAGAAATACAGCTATCAGGTACAAAGGCAAGCAAGAAGTCGGTGCTCACAGCACTGGCGGGAAGGTTACCCATGAGCTTCGGGGAGTCACAGAAAACTGTGGCAAGAGAAAGGCATCTGAGATAAATCCAAAGAACGTTCAGGGTCGGACCATGTCCAGCCTTGCACGTCTTGCAGAGGTAGCTGACACATGATTAAAGGTCTAGGCCTGGGGGAGGAGATTTCGGGGGCTAGGCATGTAGCTTAGTGGTAGAGCACTTTAATGCACTCACAGGGCCCTGTGTTCTCTACCCAGTGCTGTTTAAAAAAAAAAAAAGGAAAGAAAGAACTTACTTAGCACCTGTGTGTGTGTGAGAGAGAAAGAGATAGAAAGGGATACACACATATGGGGCCATGCATGTAACAGTGCACATGTGGAAGTCAGGACAGTCTGGTTGGTTCTTGTCGTCCACCTTGTTTGTGTCACTGTGTACACAGGGCTAGCTGGCCTGTGAGCTCCCAGGGATTCTCCTGCCTGTACCTCCCATCTCAGTATACGAGAGCTAGAATCACAGATCAGTTCTACCATTCCCTGCTTTACACGGGCTCTGGAGACTGAATGTAGGTCCTCATCCTTATGCAGTAAATGCTCTACCCATTTAGCCATCTCCCCAGCCCACAATTTGGTGTCTTTTTTTTAACCAGACTTTGGGTCAGGACCTTTAAATACATCATCTCATTCAATTCCTTTTTGAAAGTTCATAAAATATGTATTGAAATCCTCACTTCAAATGAGAAAGTCATGATTTGAACAATGTACGAAAATAGACTATGAGCCCTGAAGTCCTGAACCCTGAGGCCCCAGTCTCACCACCACACACAACCTGTCATCAAAATGATTGTCCTTCTGTATATTTGTGGTTATGAAAAGGATGCTCTGTCTTCTTTCTTCTTCCTTCTCCAGCTAGATAAATATATACATATACATAGATTATAAATGGATAGATAGCAGATAGATAGACAGATAGACAGATAGGAACGAGTTCAACAATACATAATAGAGAGATAAATAAATTAAACATAGATTATAGATAAGAAATAGATGAAAGAACAGATGCTAGATGCATATAGTATGGATAGGTGATACATAAATTATAAATAGATAAGTTTTATATAGAATATTGATTTATGATATAGATAGATAGATGATAGAACCATAGGTAGATGATAGATCACTAGATGGATAGAAGCATAAGTGTATACATAGGTGATTGATAGATGACAGATAATAGATGATTGATACAGCAGATGGATGCCAAGGAGCCCGCTCATGCACAGGAGTAACCCAACGAGCTTGTGTTTTCTGTGTTAACTACTCACCAAGTGAGACACAGGAAATTTCTCCTCCTTGTTCATCAGTGAAGTCAGCCCCTGCTCTCCACTCCTGATCCTGCCTGATTGTTGGGCTGACGAGCTAGTAAATGAGACCCTAAAGCAGAGTGGCTCAAATAAAATGTGTCTTGATTTCTTGTTCGCAGATGGATGTAGAGGGAAATCGTTCCAGGCTGTCATACTCTGCAGTTATTCATGGGTCTGTCTCTTTCCATACACTTCTTCTTGTTCCTAGAGTACTGAACCAGGTTCACCAGAATAGCACCAAGCTCCAGCTTAGAGGTAGCGAGGGATGGATGGGTGGCAAGCACATCCCTTCAGGTGCTGGGACCTGGGACCGCATGCACCACATCTCTCATATTCCACAGGCAGTCAGCCATCTGCCACACATCTGTAAGAGAAGTCAGAGAGTGTCTCACCTATATGGTTGGACAGGTACTGGATAATGCCTGGAAACAAAAGGAGAGATTAATACTGGAATATAATTAGTCAAAAAGGATGATGGCTGCTTCAGTTTGTCTAGAGCCTAAGCCATCCTTGCACACTTAAAACCGATTTAAAAATTATGCAACCAAAAAAAAAAAAAAGACATGCTATGCTAGGTTCATGGAAGATGTAATCTTGTCACTTGGGAGGTAGCCACGGAAGAGTCTATGCAGGTTCAAGGCGAGTCAGAGCTACATAGTGAGACCCTGTCAGCTATGTATTTACCAATAAAGTAAGAATTTAAATAAGATACTTTAAATAATATTTAACAGATGGTGGCAAAATCTAGCTAGGCAAGTGTCACATGCCTGGTGGAGGCAGGAGGATCAGGAACTGAGGCCAGACTGAGCTACAAGAGACCTTGTCTCAAAATAATTTTTAAAGGCTGTAAAATATGTAAACAACTAGCTACGGGGTGGTGGCACATGACGCAGATCTTTGATCCAGCACTCAGATCTCCGTGAGTCTAAGGCCAGCCTGGTCTGCAGATCTTTCCAGGACAGCCAGGACTGTTACACAGAGAAACCCTGTCTTGAAAAACTAAAACAAAGTAAACAACCGAAACTTTCTTACGTTGGGGACTGGAAAGCGGGCGTCCTGAAGCTCTTACTAATGAGAACATAAATTTGTTCGGCTGGTTTAGGAGGCAATTTTGCAGAAGTCACCCGCTGTGCTGGGTGTGGTGGCAGAAGACTGCAAATCCAGCCTTTCAAAGGTTGAGACCAGCTTCTAGCTCCACAAGAAAAGTACCTTTCTACTAAAGCTGTGTAAGTTCATTCATTCCCTTTGGCTCACCCAGAAATTCTACTTCCAAGAGTGTGTCTCACTGGAGTTGTTTAAAATACAGGTTTTCTTGTGCGTATGATTATTATACCACCAAAAGATGTGGCCAGCCTGCCTCTGTCCTTGGAGAACTGACTTCCCCATTTAAACTAAAGGTGTCATACTTTCTGCAACTGTTCAGAGGAGAAAGATGGCACCATAAAACATTGTCACAGAACTGTGTCTGTTTGTGTGTGTAAAGTCAAGAGAAGGGTTTATCAAGTAACAGTTTGAGGCTCATCCCACTTCAGCAAGGGTTTGCAATAAAGGCCTCTTATACTGAAATATATATATATATATATATATGTATATATATGCAACCAAATCATATATGTGCATGCATATCTACATGAATGGATAGATAGATAGACAGACAGACAGACAGACATGTGTGAGGAAAAACACATCCCCATGTCACACCTGTGGAGATTAGAAGGCAGGAGCAACTTTATGGAGTCAGTTCTCTCCTTGTGTTTTGACTCGGTTTCCAGGGTTGAAATCAGGTCCTCGGGCTTTCGTAGCAACTTCCTTTACCTGCTGAGCCAACTTGCCAGGCCTCTTTTTAAAAAGAATGGTTATTCCCCAACAATTTTACACATGTGTATAATGTATATTGACCATACCCAGCATGTGCCCCTCCCTCTTCCCCACACACTCCCATGAGCCCCTTTTCTTCCCAGCAAGTCCTTCCCTCTACTTTTGCAGCTCTTGCTGTAATTTGAGGGCTCTTCCATGAGCATGGTGAGAGATTATTTACTGGGGCATCGGCAACTTACCAGGGGCTACACCAGTGAAGAAAATGACCGCCACTTCCCTAGCAACCATTAACTGCCAATGGCACTCCGCGAATGTTGAAGAACTCGGTACTGTGCCTGTGATCACAGCTGCAGCGAATTCTTATCTAGAAGACAGCACCATGACAGCACACCTCCCCACCCTCAGGCTTGCAGAGTCTCCTCTCATGCTTTTCCACAGTGTTCCCCAAGCCTTACAGGGAATGATATGGGCATCTTTTTTGGGGGGAAGGGGCTGAGCACTCAACAGTCCCTTATTCTCAGCACTTGGAGCAGTTACATCTCTCAACAATAACACCTCCCACTGCAATAAAACAATACCAATCAACGGATCAACCACTGACCTAGGGCGAGAGTGGGTATCTATGGGAATAAGCATACATAGAGAAGGTAGGCAAAACCCAGCAGTGGGTCTCTGGGGAGGAGTGCCAGACGGGAAGGGAAGGGGGCTGGCTCCCCACTGGGTTCACTAACACAGATTTAAAGTTCTAATGTACTATTTTATGTGTATTTGTGTATGTGTCTGAGCATTTTGCCTTCATGTCAGTGTACCACATGCATGCAGTGACCACAGAGACCAGAAGAGGGCACCAGATCTCCTGGAACTTCAGTTACAGGTGGTTCTGAGCCATCACTTGGATCTGTGCAAGAGCAGGAAGTGCTCTTAGCCACCAAGCCATTGCTCCGGCTCCTAATCCAGGTGGATTTCTTTGGTTTTGTTGTTGCTGTCGGTTGGCTCCTTAATAATACCTACCGTGGGTCTTCACCTTGCCCTGTAGCATACTTTACATATATTTCCTTGTTTCCTTTTAATAGTCTTTTCTTTGAAAATATTATACAGTGTGTCTTTCCATCATATTATGTCTTCTCCCCTGACTCCTCCCAGATCCTCCTCTCTCTACTCACCCAACTTCATGGTCTTTATCCTTCTTTATTTTTAAATGATTTTTTCCCATTTTTTATTCTTCTTAAGAAAGAAAAAAAGAGTCCTATTTGTATTGGCAGCTGCTCCTGAGCATGGGGCCTGCCCTGGAGTGTGGTTGGTTCAAATCCTGCATTAAGATCGTCTTAATGAATGAATTCAAACAAGTAGGACAGTAGTTCGATGCCATGAGCTTCTCAGAACCCTGTCCTGGGAGAGCAGTCGGCCCTAACGAATTATTAGATTATATCCCAGGAATGTGTTTACCTCGGTGAGGTTCAAGGGAGGGAATTCAAACCATTCACCAGCGTAAGACAGTAGGCAAAAGAAAGACCAAATTACAAGGTAACACTGTGTGCAGTACACAATAATGAGCATAATGTAGGTGCCCGTAATAAAAACCCGTTTTCCAGCCCTGAGTTACAGAGTCTGTAGCTGTGGGCAAGAAGCACACTTGGAGCTACTCTGGGCTTTGGGCTGTTAAATCATGATGGATGATCCCATAAGGAAGCAAACAAGATCAGTGGAATTCATTCATTTGCCTGGTGCCCTGGGAGCTCTCTGATTTCCCCCAAGACCTGGCTGCCTTCTTCTGTTATTGCAGAAAGCAGTCTGTCCCCACCACAGAGACTTACAATAAAGTGGGAGCCAGACTCCAGGTCTTGTCACAAAGGTTAGAAGACAAGCACGTCAGGGGGTCAGGGGAGTAAAGTGCTCACTACCCAAGCGTGAAGATCTGGGTTCAGAGTCCCCAGGACCTTTGTAAAAGCCAGGTGAAGGGTAACCTTGGAGAGGAGCAGACAGGAAGGTCTTTGCAACTTGCTGGCCAGCCACCCTAGATGAATCCGTGAGCTCCCAGGTCCTCTATCTCAAGAAACTTAGATGGAAAGCAATTATAGAAGACACCTAGCATCAGCTTCTGGCTTTCATATGTGTGCGCACACACACAAACACATACACACAGAGACACAAGCACATGAAAATTGAAAGTAAACAGTCATGTCTCACACTCAGCCCAAAGGAAAGCAGGTACAGGGCAAACCTTGCACAACAGAGCCCCGGTGCCCCATCCCCAGCACTACCTAAAATGGGGAGGCAGCAATAATACAGGATCATAAGCCCAGACATTCCAGAGATGTGACCGAGAGGATCATCCTCAGTCTCAGTCAGCTCCAGACCCAGCAGGGCTTCGTTATACTCAATCTATCTCAAAACACTAAAGAAACAGCAGAGTGGTGTAAATGCTGGAGTGACACACAGGAATCCGGTCTTACAGCTGCAGCAAGGCTCTGTTTTCCCACTAGGAAAGTGGGAACAATCCCACGCCACTAGGAGCTCGTTGAGCACACAGCTGGAGCGACAGGCCTGGAACGCGGCAGGTACTCCGCAGTATGTTTCCTTTCCTTAGGGTGTTCCCTTCACATCTTCACCCTGCCTCCCCCCCAATTTTAAACAAAGAAGAAAAAATGTAATTGTGAGTGACAGGCAGGGTAGGAAATGCCATTTTAAACCACCCCTGACTGAAACTGCTTCTGTCCCTGAGGGAGCGAGATTATTTCTCTCCAGACTAAATATATTTTCTTTAGCAAAATGCTTTGATAGGCAGCTTTGGTTATGAAATGTGAGTCCCCCAGGGCAGTTTAGAAGGAGACAGTGAAACAAAGAGATAGCAGGACAGCTCAAATCATGAGAATGAACCAAGATGCCAGGTTTTAGAGGCACACAGAGAATTGGGGTGACGTTGCAACAGCAAGCCCACCTCCTCCCAACAGTCCGCATACCCTCTGCAAGGCTCCATTACAGGTGTCCTCCTTTATCTGTGGGGGGGGGGGTTTGTTGACTCCTACTGAACTCTATGTAGACTGATTTTTCTGGACATAAACAAGCATAAATCCTCTCCATCTTAACCGGGCACTGTGGGGGAGGGGTGGGGTTTGCAGTCTGAGGTGTGAGATTTCTCCTTCCTGGATTTCTCCTTCCTCACTTGCACAGTTAGGTTCATCTGTTCACTCATCTTAGTAGCTCCGGCATGTGACTTTGTTTCCTTCCTAATTAAAAATTCAAGATTGATCTTTTCTCTCAAAGGAAACACTGCCCAGTTTCTCTTGGGCGTGTCTGAATCACCAGCATCATGACACTTGCGCTCTGAGGCCATTATTACAGCCCTGAGTTACTAAGACCGTGACAGCCAATCTCTAAACAGCCAATGGCTAACAGGTGAACAGTGCACGCAGTGTGGATACTATGGACAGTGAGCTCATTCCACCCTCAAGAGAACGTGGCAGGACACAATTCCTTCATGCTGTTCAGAAGAGGACACAGTTTAAAACTTACCTGCATTTCTAGAACTTTCTATTTAATGTCATCAAACCTCAGGTGAGTTAGGAGGGGTCCCTGCTATATCAGTGTCTTGAATACCGTATATTCTATTCATTCATTGTCTGTCCCTCCTCTTGAGAATACAAAGACATTTCCCACACTTGAGGGGTTTGCTTGCTCAGTCTCCAGATAAACTCAGTCCTACTAGAAAATGAGCATGAGATTTTGATCCCCATATGGTAGTTGAAGTTAAGATAGCCCTTCCATAATCGTATTTTCCCAGTAAACTAGAGAAATAATTATAAAACTCAAAGTTTCAGGTGCAATGTGGTGATCTTGTCTTAGCGTGCACGCCTGTTGGGCTGGAGAGATGGCTCAGCAGTTACAAGCACTAGCTGTTCTTCCAGATGACCAGGGTTTGGTTCCCAGCACCCACATGGCAGATCACAACCATCTATCACTCCAGTCTGAGGGGATCTGACACCCTCTCTCGGCCTCCGTGGGCACTACATGAATGTGGTACACAGACATGTAGGCAAAACATCCATAAACATAAAATAAAAACAAATATTTTTAAATACATGATTGTTTGTGAAGTAATAAGACCACAGTTTCTTATGAAGCAGGAAATCTTTAGCTATTTTCCACTTCCCACCTCCATGCTCTAGAAGGAATGTTAGTGAAACTAAACATACTATATAAATGAATATTTTTGCTAAACTGTGCTTGGTAGGCATTCTACACCCAGTCCAGAAACAGAAGCTGTTTGTCCCCACTCACATCCTCCAAACTGACTAAGATGAGGGCTTTTAAATAAGGATTGGGAGTCGGACACAGAGCGGGAAGTATAACTTTGTTGCTTGGTAGGCAGAAGCAAGAGGCCTGGGTTCAACCCTCAGTTCTACAATTGCGAAAAGAGAGGGGAAGAGCCATCGAGATGGTTCAGTAGGTAAAGGTGCTTGCCAGTCACCAAGCCTGACAACCTGAGTTTGATCCCAAGAACCCACGTGGTGGAAGTACAGAGGTGACTCCCACAATTGTCTTCTTATCACCACGTGTTGACTGTGTCACACAGGTACCCACAACATACACATTCATTCATTCATTCATTCATTCATTCATTCAAATGTGGGAGGAAAAACTATTTAGTAAGCTAAGAACACAAAGAATTCAGAAAATTAGAACTACATCGGAGGGGAGAAGAGGCTTATCCGTGATCTTATCCTTGGTGGGATAACAGGAGGAAGAAAGATGACAAGCAAGGAGAGAAAATAATACCCTAAATTCTACAAACCAACAAGAGTACAGACACAGCCTCCCACCTGCCAACACTTCCCCACCGGCCTTCAGCAATGCTTAGAGTAATAGACTAAAACCCCTGGTCCAGAAGGGAGATGTGAAAAAGCACACACACACACACACACACACACACACACACACACACACACACACGAGAGAGAGAGAGAGAGAGAGACATACACAGGGTCTCTGTGAAATTTGAGACTGAGGCAGAGTGGGAGAGCTGAGCTAAACCTACAGTCACACCAAAAGATGTGCCAGCCAGCAGAGACAGCCCAAAGCCTGCGGCTGCTCACCTGACAACATCTAGAGCAAGAGCAGAGCTAGAGGGCCCCACCCCTATCTAGACTTTACAGGGCTGTTCCTAAAGAATGACCAAAGCAGGGAATCAACACTGAGTAGATCTCACGGGTCCCGAGAGCAATATGAATGAGACCAGTAAACAAAAATGCAGGGTTCCACATTGTGTGGTAGGAGTCCCGCCCAGGCCCATAGGCTAAGGCTCAGCCTTGAATTACAGGCAGTTTTCTGGAATCCCAAATGCTAAGATTCCCACACCTGATGGAGGGAAGATTTTGATCCTGTCAGTAAATGTTTAAATCTGATGGTAAACTGGACAAAAGTAGAGCTGTAACAGTCCCAGCTGAGCTGAAAGAATACTCAGTGGATGCAGCTCCTGCCAGGATATAGAACAGCAGGCTTTTTTCTACAGAAAATACAGTTTAAAATTTTCACCTGTTTGCAAAATTCCCAGAATGCAATAAAACATTAGGAGACACATTAGCAACGTGCTTAAAGGACAAAAGTAAAATGTGGTCTCAGTTAATGGAGAGCAATAAGTAGAAATAGACCCAGAAATTATCCAGACATTGGAATTATTTAAAGAGACGTGAAAATAGCTAAGAGTGTTTTTTAACCTAATAGAGCTGCTGGAGACATTGCTCAGTGGGTTAGGGTATTCAGTTTGCAAGCAAAAGGGCCTGAGTTTAAATCCCCAGCACCCAGGGATGACAGCTTGTATCTGTATCAGTGAACTAAAGACAGAATAGTCATAAATATGCATGCACCTAATAGCAGCACCCCAAAACTCATAAATAAAATTAACATAACAGAAAAGATGAACAACTGCAAAAAGAGTCACAGTCCAGTATATATGGACATGTCCCCAGAACAAAAATTTCTGAGCCATAGAACAAGTTTTATAGGAAATCAAGGATGAAATAATTCAAATTGAAACAAAAAAAACAAATTGAAATTGTCAATAGGAAAATATACAGAAAAATCTTCCACGTATTGGTAAATAAAACACTCATGTAAATAATTCCCAATCTTGCATATCAAAGAAATCAGAAAGGAAATATAAAAATATTTTCAACTAAAAATATGAAATATGTTTAAACGTGTGAGAAAGTTTAGCAATACTTACAGAGAAAATTAAAATATATATATTGAGTAAAATATAAGACAATCTTCCATCTTAAGAAGGAAGGAAATAAGCTCAATACAAATTTAGAGAAAATGGAAATACTAAAAATCAAGTGGAAATACAAAATTTCCACAAAAAGAAAAATAGGGGAGGGGGAAACAAATTGCCAATATTTAGAATAAAACATTTAACATTACTACAGACCCTACAAGTATTTAAAAAAAGAGAGACAATAAATATGAAAGCAGTATCAGACCAGTAAGCTGAGAGTTTTTTTTAATTAAATAAAATCACAAATGATTAAGGTTGAAGACAGAAAAACAAATCAGCCCCATCTATTATAGAAATTAAACTTATAGAACCGTCTCACAATGAAAGCTTCAGTTTATATAGTTCACAAGGAAGCTCAACAAAATATTTAAAGATGAACTAATAGCAATTCTAACTTTCAGGAAGCATAGGAGATGCTATCACCAACTTAATCTACACGGCCAGCACAGCCCTAGTACTAAACTAATGATGATACTACAGGCAAAACCAAAATAGATCAATCTCTCATGAATATAGACACAAAAAATACTAGCAAATCAATTCCATGATGTAATGAAAAGACCAACAACGTCACAACCAAGCAGAGAGATAGTGGCAGAACGGGAATCTGTCACTATAGTCAGTCTTACAAAAAAAAAAATACTCCGTGAAACTAAAAAGTATTAGATCACGGGTCTCTGGCTGCTGCTCTGACTCCCCAAAATCAAGGTATATCCCCCAGAATTTTTACCCTCAGGGATTTACAGAGAGGTGTTGGGACCTCACAGCTGAGTCTCCCCCACTTCACCTGCAACATAACTTTGAATTATAATGCAATTTGATCAGAGCCTTGTGACTTCTAGTGTGGAAGCTAGTCATGTAATATGGAGCTTAGCCCCTGTCTGGAAAACTCTCAGAGTCAGAAATCCAGTGTTACACAATCAAAGGCTCCCTCTTCCTCCAAGACCTCATCATGTGGCCCCATGGTAGGATGCTAAGAGAGACTGTCTCTCATTCTTCAGGACTCACACTCTGTAGCTACTGGCCCTAATGCTCTCCCAACTCAAGGCCTCATTTTGGCTGTGATGACATCTCCTCTAAGGCTCTCAAGTAAATTTTCATCACCTTATTTGGTTGATGATTTCCCAGTCATTTACAATGAGAGTCCTTAAAAGGTGCTATTAAAAGGAGAAAATATTTGCTGCAAAGGACGTTTTAGAGACCTTCAGAGGACATAATAAGTAGGAGCTAGATGGTTCTTGAGGAACTGGCTTTGGAGGAATGACAGTGATATATGCTTATACCTGCTACTTTTCCGGTGTTGTGATAAACACCATGATCCAACACAACTTATAGTGGCTCATGGTTCTAGGGAACTAAGATCCATCGTGACTGGGAGGCATGGCAGAAAGCAGCGGGCATGTCAGCAGGAAGCTGAGAGAGCTCATCTGAACCTCCAGCACAAAGCAGAGGGTGAATTGAGAGTGCCAAGAAGCAATGAACTATCAAAGCCCACCCCACCCCCCAGAGACTCGCTTCCTCCAGCAAACCTGTACCACCTAACCGGCACCAAAGGTGGACCTAAAGAGTCTGTTGAGGACTTTTCTCATTTAAACCACCACAGACAAAGGTGGGGTTTTACGTTTCACCGACATACATTTTCTGACAATGTGGTAGGAAGTTTTTCAAGTCCCACCAGCATGTAAGACGGGGTGACTTCTCCCAAGGAGAAACAGACATCATGGGAGTTTAGCAGTACCCCTGGCTTACACATATCCCTTTATGGGGGCAACCAAATCTCTCTCAGACACTGTTAGATGTCTTTGGGGGAGTGGACATCAAAATTGTCCCCAGCTGAAAACCACTGATGTAGGTAGCTAAATACCCTAATGTCTGAGATTTAATTTAAATGACTGCAGAAAAAGGAATGAAGGGTACAAATGAAACATGGCAAATATTACTGCGGGTCTGAGTGCTGAATAATCAGGTATTTGTTATAATGTTTTGTCTTCTGTATGTTCAGAAAATTCATAATGATGATTAAAATAAATTGCAATGTGCTATGGACAGAAACAAATGCTCATAATTGTATATAAAATTATGTATACAAAATCACCCTGACAAATATATCCACAGAGCTGTGGACAAGTTAGATTGTGGTTCATGGTTGATTTCTTTCTTTAGTTTTTAAAAATAATCTCTAATTATATGCTTTTAGATGCAAAAAACTGATAAATCTAAGAGCCTTGAAATGCAATATTATTAATAATTTTTGATCTAATATTAGAAGAGGCCCAGCAGTAAACACAGCAGGGGAAAGTTGCAGACTGTGTCCCTCTTTCCCACAAGAAAACCTTCCAAAGTCAGAAGGGCTGTGAATGCCACACATCTGCAGAATGTTTCCCTCTGTTCTTCTCTGGCTGGTTAATTGAGTAACTTGTTAAACAAACATGCCTTCAGACTTCACACCAGATTAGAGGCCTTTGTCAATAAAATCATAGCTGGGAATATGCCTCCCCTAGCTGGGAAATGAATTTAGGAATGGCGGGGGTGAGCACTGCGTGCCAAGACATCTGAGTAACTCGAACTCCTCCATATTCATGGATAGCTATTGAGGACCCTCAAGTACCAAGAACCCACTGAGCAGACAGATCTTGCTCCTCTATGAAGCAGAGACTTTCCCACAGAATGCCCCACTACAGCCTCTCCATCATATGCAGGTGGTTTTGCTGAGGTCATGCTTGGCTGGAATATTGCCTGGTTTCCATGACAATGAGGGCAATAATATCCTTAAGGATTCTGCAGCAAAACTCTTTCTGAACTCAGGCATTTACCCATGTCTCTGCTTAACCTGAGTGTCTCCTTAAGCTCGGCACCCCCTATTCAGTGGTACTAGAAACAGAAAGGGCTGGACATGAACAGCTTCCGGTGTAGCAGATTCTTGAAGTTCACCAAGACAACTGACACTGAGAATTCAGCCTGGGATGGACCATGTGATTGTGTGCATGTATGCAAAAGTGCACGTGTGTGTGTGTGTGTGTGTGTGTGTGTGTGTGTGTGTGTGTGAGAGAGAGAGAGAGAGAGAGAGAGAGAGAAAGAGAGAGAGAAAATCTGGGGTCTGGGTGTTGGTGCCTGTGTATATACATATGTGTATGCACGTATGCATGTATGTATGTGTTTATATGTGTAATTATATGTGTATATATCTATAAGTGCATATGTGTATGAGTATGTCTGTTTGTATACACTTGTGTGCGTGTGTAAATGTGTTTATATGTGTATGTCTATGTGTGTATGGATTTATATGTATGCGTGTGTGAAGTTGTTCAAGCACTGTGACTATTTTTCATGCAAAGAAAAAAGTCTTCACCTGATTTCAAACTCATCCTGCAGTGGGACTGTAAGTCAAAGGCCATTTTAGGGCCATCAGGTAAGCAAGGAAAACAAACACTATTTCTACAATTAGACCATGCTTATTCTTAAGGTGACACGTTAGAAGAGCATCGAAAGCAGACCTTGATTCAAGGAGAATCTGAAACACATCGGATTTCAGTGGCGAGATCTTAAGTCTCTATGGACATGTGTCTGTTGTACAAAGCGATCTGCCGCATGAGGACATTTTTGTTACTTATGTTTTGAGATTATAATTGCATCATTCCCCCCTTCTCTTTCCTCCTCCCAAGCCCCACCCCCATAGACTCCTCCTTCCCTTCTTTCAAGTTCTTGAACTCTCTTCTAATTAATTCATGTCACATGCATATATGGCCATGTATATACATTTTTATTAAATATATCCTGCATTTGACTGTTCACTTCACACTGCCCTCTCTTGTCTTTCTTGCTCCTCCCTCTCTTCCCAAGCAGTCCCCCTTCTGATTTTGTTTTGTTTCGCTATTCTTTTTACGGTTTTGGTTTTACTTTGTGTGTACATGTGAGTGCGGTATTTATTCACATGTGCAAGTTTTCTGAGGAAAGCCAGAGGAGGACACCACCTGTCCTTCTCTGTCTTCCTCACCTACACCCTTGAGCCAGGGTCTCTCACTGAACTCGGAGCTAGGCTTGGCCAGAAAGCCCCAGAGACTCCACCCGGAAACACCCCAGAGTCAGGCTCACAGGCACATGAGACTACATCTGGATATGTTTCTATGGATTAGAGGATTTGGAATCAGGTCCTTATACTTGCCCAGCAAGTGCTCTTGGGTGAGGCAAGATGATGTTCCCAGAGCCCACCCACTTTTGTGTCAGGCCTAATTTCCACATTGAAAAAATATATGGCGCATGTCTTTCTATGGCATCTAGGAGATAAGGAAGCTGGACTGGGGCCACTGAGACAGGAATGTGGTTGGCCACCCAATGGGAACCATCACTCAGCATGCCCTTTCATCACCAGCACACCTGTGCTCAGCTCCTCAGCCCAAAGCACATGCATCAAAAACAACATGCAGAGCCTGCAACATCAGCTCTGCTACCTCTTACCTGCTCGCTGTTCGTCCCTGAGCAGCAAACTCAACCCCTCTGCCTTAGTCTTTCTATGGTAATGTGTGTGAGGGGCGATACACTTCAGGGTGAGGCGTAAGAGCGATATTTCATGAGCAGCCATTAACTCAGGGTGGTGGATGGTTAACAGTAAGATACCTGTCACCAGCCCTGACAACCTGAGTTTGAGTCCCAGGACCCACGTGGTAGAAGGAGTAAACCAACTTCTGTAAGTTATCCTCTGACCTTCACATGCTTGTGCATGCTTGAGTGCACACACACACACAAACATACACACACACACTATATACAGATGGCACACACATGCCTATGCACATAGCATGCACATATGCATACAAGACACACACCATGCATACACACACATATGCACACATACATACAAGTAAAAATAAATGGATAAAAAAAAAACAGTAAACACAGTGCCTGTCACAAAGTAAGGACTCAGCATAACAAAAAAAAAGTGTGGATCAGGCTGGTACCGATCTGACAAGTTACTGCTGACTTTATTGCCCATCCCCAGAAGCTCCAGTTATATTCTAAGCATGCCTTATGTGCCAGGCATCCTAGCAACTGCTCTTCACATCCTTTCCTTTAGTCCCTCCAGCAGCTTATGGGGCCAGTATTAATATCTCCATGTTACAGCTGTGGATTCCAAACTCAGAGAAGGGAAGCATTCACCAAAAGCCACACCACCATGAGCAGTAAGTCAAGACTTCGCTCAGTTTCATTTTCCCTAGAATCCTATGCCCTCCTCCCAATAGTCTGCCTTTCCCATTGCCTTCCCAGCCACACCATTATCTCCAGGCGTGTACCTCACCAGCTTCATTAAGCCGCCACCGCATACGCAGATATCTTTAATGGACAAGGCTTTCTGACTTAGACGGCAGTTGGTCCCCCTGCTAAATCACCCCTCTGACCTTCACGCATTATAGAATTACGAATGCTTGCCTCCTTTGACCAGAAAGCCCTATTGGTGAGAATGAGTCCTGTGCATACATTTATTCCTGGCATGGTGACATGAGTCTGCTGTTACTCCCTGCACTGTAATTGGTCATTACAAGTTACAAAAAAAGACTGGACTTATTCCCCCAAAGTCCTTGAGAATAATGATGATTAGCCAGCTTAACACACGCCTAAAATTCTAGCCAATTAAGGGAGCTGAGGCATAAAGATCACAAGGTCAAAGTCAGTCTGGACAACTTAGAGGCCCAAGCTCCGAATAAAAAGTAAATAGGGAGCAGAGGCGCAGCTTGGTGGGAGAGTACTCGTCTGCAGTAGGCAAGGTCCTGGCTTCAATCTCCAGTACTCTGCAAAATCTGAAAACAAGCAAATTATGACACATCTATGTTACAGAAAACATATAACTAAAAAAAAGGCTGCTATACCCTGGTATGATATAAGCAAAATACATGAGTTAACAGGGCAGCACATAGTCTGGTGGCTTTAAAAGTGGTGTGTGCACATTGTATTTGTTTGTGTATACCTAACATCCTGCCAGATAAAGAAACAAATACCTTGGCTTCCAGGGAAGAGGAGCCCCCGCAGGTCAGGAGGACAATTGACACTGCATACTCTCAAATATCTTGTATTTCTGCTTGTGAACAGTAAATGCTTTGCCCATTGAAAAAATACAATCATAAACATATTCTAAGAATGTCACTTTTGACATCAAGGATATCAGAAATTAGACAGTCAGTGGTGGCACACGCCTTTAATTCCAGCACTTGGGAGGCAGAGGCAGGCATAGCTTAAAGTTCGAGGCCAGCCTGGCCCTACAGATTCCAGGACATCCAGAACTGAACAGAGAAACCCTGTCTCCAAAACGTCTCAGAAATTGATTTGAATATTCTTTCCCAAATGAGACATCAATATCAACCTCTACAGTGTCAGGGGACATGGGGGAGGAGCCGTATCAGGGGACATGGGGGAGAGGCAGTGTCAGGGGACATGGGGGAGGGCAGTGTCAGGGGACATGGGGGAGGGGCAGTGTCAGGGGACATGGGGGAGGGGCAGTGTCAGGGGAATGTAAGAGCTAAGGATAAGGACGAGCGCTGTGAAATGCTGTCTTCTGTCTATGGTGGAGCGATTGCACTCATGAACTTGCAGAAACCATGGTTATCACTACCTGCACAAGACCAGCACAAGATCATGCCAGCCAACATTCCAGCAGAGTTGAGAGAGGGGCTCATGAGGCTCCACCCCTAGCTGAGGAGCTGCTGGCCGAGAGCGAGTAGTCTTTCTTCAGGATCATGGCCACCGTAAGCCATATATGTACATTCAAGCAGCACTAATTGGATTCAGTGGTTTAAGAAAAAGTAAGAGGACACAAAAGTGGGAGAGGCACCTGTGAGAGGAGTAGGAGTGGGTTAAGGGTAGACATACCAAGACTCACTGAATATGTGCATTAAAGAATTTTAGCAACTTGAACAACTTACTTGACCTCTATTAACCTCAGTTTTCCCATCAGCAAAGTCTTCAAGCTCAGAAACACTATGATCCAGTGATGATATCTAGTAATGACAATCACTAACATTGTCATCATCACCACCATCATCATCATCATTGTTATCATCACAATCATCACCATCTCCATTATCAACATATTATTGTCAACAATATCACCATTACTATCATTACCACAATTAACATCATGTCACCGTCATCACCATCATCATCTCCATTATCTTTATCAACCTTGTATTATTGCCAGCAACATTATCACCACCACCACCTCAATTATCATCATCATCATCTCTGTTATCACCATCATCATCACAGGCATTTGTTAAGCCTAGATATTTAAGTGTCATCTTTGTGCCAAACCCTTCACTAAGTTCTGCAAGGATTCATATTAGTGAGTAGTTTCAGGCAACCCTGTGAAAACAAAAACTTCTGTTGCCTCATTTGGCAGACAGGCAAACTGAAGCTCAGAGTGGGAATGTAACTTACCCAGAGTCACACAGCTAATATGTGGCACAACCATGACGTGAACCTAAAGATGCCTGGATCAAAGCCTACACTTTGATGCTATGGGTTTGTCAGGACTTGCGGCTTTTCCCGTCATGTTTCCTGACCCCTTCCTTAAGCTCCCTCTGAGCAGTATGAGCCTCCACCAGGCCTAGCCCTCGCTCATTTCCAATCACCCTTTATCCACCATAGCTTTGGAAATGAACTGTTACTAATGGACAGTCATATGTCAGCCTAATGAATGGGATGCAGACTTCCATTAAAATAATGAAATTAGCGAGTTTCAAATTTGGTTACATTGCATGGCACACAGCCTCGAGTCATTACCACCTTATTCTCTTTCCTTTGAATTGAAGTCGATTTATTTATTTAAGGTCTTTGGCTGGGCCATCTCTATTAAGCTCATATCATCTGTTTAGGGATGGATTATTTTTTCTTTTGCCTTGTTTGTTTAAATGATGATTGGGCTGTTCCCTTGATTAATAAAGTTGTAAACATAGACAGAAACAGACTCTGAACCATGTGCAAAAGCAAAGACTATAAGTCAAAAGATAGTTCTTCAGAGGATTGGGTTTTGTTTGTTTGGATGAGTTTTTATTATTACTATTTCTTTTTTCCAAAGGATGAAAACAAGAGAAGGATCTTTGAGCTCCAGGAGGTCCAATTATGCTGACATTTCTGAGAGGGAATACCACCAAGATCCATTTTGCAGGACCCAGTGAACTAGCTAATCAGATTTCCTTGGATAATTTGCTCCAAAGGTCAGCCGCCTTCAAAAGCACCAGAGCCTCATTACCGGGTGAAACTGGCTGCACATGGGGTTGGGACTTGGAATTCAGCATTGCGTGGCAAGGGAGTAAATCTGGAATGTGTTAGCCCACATTCTACTGTCCAGGCCTAAGTCTCATCTCTGTTTAGCCTTCAGTCAAAATCACTTGCTGAGAAAGCACCTGGATTCCAAAGGTTCATCTCTGGGTGGGGCTTTCTCTTGTCCCAGGAGCACGGGAGATGGTAACTCACCTGAAATGTGACCCCTGCTTCTGAACTTCAAGGTTCAGATCCTGATGCTGATAGAAATGGCAGTCAGACCTACATGACAATCACAAAGCCCACCCAGCTCTACCAAACCTCAGATACATACGTCCCAGTCACTAAGGTGAGGTGCACCGCGAGAGACTACCGTAGACCAGGGGTGAGATAGCATGAGATTCAGTGGAATATGGGGCCCTATGTTGGAGCCTGGATTTTAAAATATGACATTTGTAGGAAAACTAACACAATCTTGGGGTAAGGCAATGCCTTAGTCAATAAAGCAATTGCTGAACAAGTATGAGGACCTGAGTTCAACCCCAAGCACCCATGGGGAAAACATAGCCACATAAAGGAGATTCTGGCATCCCAGTGCTGGAGAGGTGGAAACAGGATAATCCCTGGGGTCTTCTGGTCAGCCAGCTTGGCATAACAGGATAAGCCATTGAGAGACTCCTGGTGTTGTGGCACCTGAGGAAAGGTATCCAGGTGGTTTTCTGACCACAGAGAGAGAGAGACAGAGACAGACAGAGAGACAGAGAGAGATTCGCTCCACAGTTTGCTTCTGCCCAGAATGAAATGAAGAAACTCCTTTACCACAGACTCCTGCAGCCATGATGCTCCACCCAAGCATGGAGCCAAGTGACCCTTTGTGAGCAAAATAAATTTTTCTATTAAAAAAACAAACAAGCAACAACAAACTATTCTGTTTACAGTTCAGCAAAAAATAAGTTTACTCTGGAATACACTTATTAGTAATCTAAAACCAAAACACTGGGTTCAGAAAAGAGGGCAAAGTCATGCATTTTATTAAGAAACAAACTTTGGGAGCTGGGGAGATGACTCGGGCAGGGAACAAACCTGCTGCTCATGCCTTGTATTTGTCTTTGGTGTCTGCATTTTTCAAGACAGCCACTCTGACTGGGGTGAGATGGAAATTCAGTGTGGGTTTTTTATTTGCATTTCCCTGGTGGCTAAGGCTATTGGACATCTTTCACTTACTTATTGACTAATTTTGTATCTCATCTCTTGAAAGCAATCTGCTTGTTTCATTTGCCCATTTTTTTGATTGGTTTATTTTCTTTTTCAGTGTTTTGGGTTTGATTTGGTTTGGCTTGTTTGTTCTTTAGGGTTTAATTTTTTGATCTCTTTATAGATTCTAGACTTAATAACCAGTCAGATGTACAGCTTTGCAAAGTAGGCTGGATTTTTTCATATAAACTGAAGACAGGAAAATCATGACCAAGAAAGTGGGTGTCTCAGTGTTGGCGGATGACGCCTGCCAACCTCCCACCCTGAGTTCATAATATAATAATGACAGCCACAAAGAAAATGTCACCAGTTGATCTCCTTGGCCTGTGAGATTTGTGGTTCTCACTCTCTGACCCTTCCTGTTCACAGTGAGCAGATCCTAGAGAGACATTTGCAGAACTGTCCACTGGGAGGCAGTCATCAGCCTGAACAATTGGGATCCCACGTCACCTTATTCCCAGGGAGTAGGGTGGCAGTCTGGAGAAACTTTCAAATAAGAGTCTGAGCTACACATGGAAAGAGAATTAGTGGTAGTTGGACAAAGAAAGAGAAAAAGCTTGTGGTGGGGGGTACTACTGCTTACCAAGAAATCTAAATCACAGAGTTAGAGACCTACAGAAAAGTGAGCAAACTTGGGATGTAGGCATTAGGAAGAGCTGCAGAATGAAAGTCTTGTGTGCCAAGGAATTTAACTTTAACCCAAGGGCAGTAGAAAGTTTTTTGGGGAAAGAAATAGCTTTATTAATTACTTGAGAATTTCATACATTGTATCTTGATCATATTTAACCATCCCTCAACTCCTTCAGATCCATGTGCCCTACAGTATCCAAGCAACTTAGTAGCTCCATTTTTTTAAACACCATCAAGTTCAATGTGTGCTACAGTGGGGAGCTTTAAGCAAGCATTTTAGAAAGATTTAACAGAGGGCAGAAGTTGAGAGCAAAGTCACAAACATGGAGACCATAATCCAGACCAGAGATGTCAATACCCTGTTGGGAGGCAGCAGAGTAAATGATTTCTCTCAGGATGCTGCAGGGTGTCATCAGAGTCAAGAACACTGATAGGCTACTGGTCCCCTTAGGTTTAAGCTTCCACTTTCCAGTTGAAAGATGTCCCCTGCCATGTTTATACTCCATCCTCCAAGTCCCTGCCAAGCTTACATATCTTTGCCTTCAACCCCCTGGCTCTGTGTTACACTGTGTCTTGACATTAACCTAAGGATCTCAGTTGCTTGCAAATACAACAGAGAATTGTGCATACTTAATAAGGTTAACAATGTTTGGTTGGAACCCCTGTACACCCCATCTGCCCTACTTCCCCCAACCCTGCTGCCACAGAAAAGGAGCAAAAGAATGGCTCCAAAAGCCTAGTTAAACACTTCTGGCAGCTAATGCAACCCACCTTTTTGACATGACCAGCCCACCCAAGGGCCCATTCAGGGCCTTAGCTTTTGACCACATATGAGCATAGCCCCAGCTCCTGACTGGTGCATCATCACTCCTCTCCTAAGTTCTATAAAACCTCACTGCCCTAGTGTGCAACTTCCCAGGTCCTGTTCTTTGTGACCGGTAAATGGGAGCATGACTGAATAAACCCGTCTTTATCTGTTTCTAATCTAGTCTAATCTAGTCTTTGTAGTGACAGAAAACATCTCAAACAGTAGTCAGCATGATAGGAACACATTCTGCATCTAGGCATCATGCTAACATTTAACCTTCAAGGGAAGACACAGTTATCTCCATTTCACATGTAGGAAGCTGAGACTCCAAGTATTTAAAGAGACTCAATATACAAAAATGTTTAATGAGGGAAAGGAAAGATAAGGATACAAGATGCTCTGGTGTGGGACAATAGTCTGTATTCTGGCAATTATATTTTAAATAAATGCTGATTGGCCAGTAGCCAGGCAGGAAGTATAGGCGGGACAACCAGACAAGAAGTAGAGAAGGGAGATAAGAACAGGAGAATTCTGGGAAGAAGGAAGTTCTGCAGTCCTGGCCCAGCCACAGAGCAAGCAAGATGTGACTGCCTCACCAAAAAAGGTACCAAGCCACGTGGCTAACATAGGCAAGAATAATGGGCTAATATACATTGTAAGAGTTAATAAGAAATCAGAGCTACTAGGCCAATCAGTTTATAACTAATGTAGACCTCTGTGTGATTTCTTTGGGGCTTAAGGACTGCAGGAACTGGGCAGGACAGAAAACTCAGACAGCAATGCTCAACTCTACCTCCCTTCCTTTGGTACCTCATGGTCACTCTCACTTTTAGTCTCTCTTTGCTCATTTCCCACATCTTCCTCTTCCTTGGAACCCAACATGAGCAAATATATCAGGATCAGAATGAAATATAAACAACTACACCACTTTTTAAATATCTCAACCTGCAATAACATGGTTTCAAGTGTCTTTCTAAAAGAATCCAGTGGAAGAAAGTTCTTCTACTGTCTAAAACCATATTACAGAGTCCTGGGGAAAAACAGAGATAAGTATAAGGAGGTATGAAAGGATGAATGAACATTTGTGGAAAATGGGTGAATGAATGGATGTAGGAAGAGTGAATAAATGGATGGATGGATGGATGGATGGGTGAATGGATGAATGTGGGAAGGTAGAGGGATCAGTGTGTGGGTGGATGGATGAATGGGTGAGTGGATGAATTGGTAAGTGGGTGAGTGAATTGATGGATGGATAGATCCATGGATGGATGCATGAATGGATGAGTGGGTGGGTGGGTTGATGGATGAATGGGTGGGTGGATGGAAGGTAAGGTTGTGTTGATGTGTCTGTCAATGGATGTATGCATGGATAAATAGATCAATAGATAGATGATATATTTACAAGTATATAATATTTCTATACTTGATCTTAGGCAAAGGGCAGAAATATGATAAAACAACATAAAAAATTTCTAAAGGATATCACAGATCAAATGAAAGCCATGCTCAATAGTTGCTATTCTTGGGAGAAAACAGAGTGCCTGAAACAAGAATATAAGTAAAAACTATTCATTACTACACAAAACTTTGAATCTTTTAAATCTTGAAACACATGCAAATATCTACTTTAAAAACAAATAGTGACACAAAACTGATTCTTAAATGTCTTTGTTATAAAGATATATGTTATGGATGGGTGAGGGAAAGAATAAATAAATTCTAAAACTAGTCAATTTTTAAATAAGTAAGTAAGTTTTAAGTGTTAAAAAATTCATGGCTGTCATTGATCATCCTTCACTCTTGGCAGCAACATCTATTTGTCTGCCTAGGCATCTAATGCAATGTGCAACCAACTTAGTGCATAATCAATTATAAAATTTGGTTCTTTCAAGTCAACCATGTCAATAAATTTGTTTTTCAAAACCAAGTTGACATCAAGGTTGGCTCCTAACAGTCTTCTCAAGGACCTCTCTACAAGAACTTGAAGCAGGTCACATGACATCCAGACAAGAGCAGAAAGAAACAAATGCATGCATGCTCACTTGGGCTCAGTCCCATTTCTCACTCTTACACAGTTCGGGTTTTATAACCTAGTGAAGAGAGGGAGGAAGGGAGAAAGGGAGGGAGGGAGAAAAGACTACACTGGACTGAGTTTTCCCACATCAGCTAACTTAACTGAGACAACCCTGCATAGACATGCCCAAAGACCAAACCAATGTGGGCAATCCCTCGCTGGGACTATCTTCCTAGGTAAGCCTAGGTTGTGTCAAAGTTAACCATCACAATGGGAGTTCGGAGAACAGGAACATGGAAAATGGAGCTGTGGGGGGATATTAACTGAGCTGTAGGGGGTATTAACAGGGATAGGACAGAGAGAGGAGAGTGGGTAGGCTGAGTACTCAGGATTCATTATGTACATATATGAAATTGTCAAGGAGCAAATTTAAATTAATTCTTTAAGAGCATTTTGTTCTAGTTTCCTTTCTGTTACTGAGATGAAACACTCTGACCAAAAGTGACTTAGGGAAAGAAAGGGTTTATTTGGCTTATAGTTCCAGATCACAGTCCATTAATAAGGGAAGTCAGGGCAGAAACTCAAGCAGGAGCTTGAAGCAGGAACCACCACAGATGAACACTGGTTGCTGGCTCACTGTCTGGCTCACTCAGGTTCATACCCAGGACTTATCACCTGTCTAGGTATGGCTCCGCCCACAGTGTACTGGACCCTCATAAATCAATTAATAGTTAAGGTAATCCCTCACAGACCTGACCACAGGCCAATCTAATCTAAGCAATTCCTCAGTAGAGGCTTTCCACTCAGGTGACTATATTCTATCAAGTCAACAAAGCTAACAGAACACAATTCTAGAAAAAATGGAGAGAATCAACTCTGGCCCATAATAACTCTGGTCCTTTGTGTTGATGTGAAAATGAAGAGGGATGCTCCAAAGCTTGGGTTTTCAACTTCGAAGGAGTTGTGTGGATTCCATGTCCTGAGAGGATGATTCCACTCATGGGAGAGTGAGGGCTGCTCTAAGTGGTTCCTATTCACGCTTTCCAAAAAAGGCAGAGGCCACGTGCAAATATCCACCATCTACAGAAAGAGCCAAGCTGCCAAGCTGTCTGCATGGGTTGGGGGCTAGCTCCAGGAGAGCTATCTTTGCTCTGTCTCCTCCCCCAGGCAAGTGGATGCAATGGGCTATTAGAGGCATGAAAAATCACCTCTCTCTCTCTCTCTCTCTCTCTCTCTCTCTCTCTCTCTCTCTCTCTCTCTCTCTCTCTCTCAAACTATGAGATATTAGTCAGAGTTCTATTCCTTTGGGAACTGTTTGCAAATTACACGTCTCATCAAGCAAGAAAATGAAAACAGAAAGTATATCAACAGCATTGGCTTGATAGCGCCACCTTCTGATGAGTTCTGTCCCATTCTGCAAGTGTTCCTTGGCCCCACCCTTATACTCTTATTTATCAGAGCACAGACTAGCTCTGAACTAGTCAGAGCATCCTATAAGCTGGAATAGTAACAGAAGACATCTAGAAGGAAGGGGAAAATGAGATGGTTCCAATACCAAAGCACCAAGGAGCATGAGCATGGTCCTATCAGAACATGAGGCTGGAAAACCAGTCTCAGATGGTAAAACACTCCCCTCAGCCACCATAGGCAAACAAATCAGTTCATCCCTCCTGAGAGAGCCACCACAGCTACCCCCACTTTGCAGATCAAAGCAGTGAGGTTCAAAGAGGTTACACTGTGCCTCTGAAGTGACAAAGCCAGGAAGATGTAGAGGCAGGATTTGAACTGAGGCCTCAGACCCCATAACATGGCCTGGCTCTTCATAAAGATATCAGACCCAAAAAAGGTCTGCTTCTGCTTGTGACAAAAACAACAGTCACATGGGAGACTGAGATGCCTAGGTTACCAGGAAACCATGTGCCTATGTAAAACCGAAATCTCTCCTAAGGCCCTGCAGGGCAGACTCCTGTCCCACTGTGTGTTCTACTGCCGTGCTACAACTCCCTGAGCAAAGCAGCTCGAGGAGGAGAGGGCTCACATTGCAGTTCACGTGAGGGGAAGTCCCCAAAGGAACTCAAGCAGGGACCTGGAGACAGGAGCTGATGAGGAGACCATGGAGGAACGCTGATTACTGGACTTCTCAGCCTTCTTTCTTTTACAACCCAGGACCACCTGCTCAAGGGTGGCACTGCCTTCAGTGGGCTGGGCCTTCCCACAACAATCCATCAAGAAAATTCAAGAAAATGCCCCACAGACTTGCCTACGGGTCAATCAGATAGAGGCATTTTATCAGTTGAGGTTCCCTCTTCCTAGATGACTCTAAACTTGTGCCAAATTGACAAACAAAAAAAAAACAGGCAAAACGAGACCCTCTTGTCACATCTTTGAGTGAGTGGACAGATATTCTTCTCTTTTGCATGTGTGTGCATAGGTGTGTATCTACTGCAGGTACATGTTGTGGAAGTTGGAGGTCAGCCTCCGTGTTGTTCCTCAGGACTCGGTCCAGTTGGCTTCTAGAAGCAGGGTCACTCATGGACTGAAGATTGCTTAGCAGGTTAGTCAGGTTGGCTAGTGAGCCTCAGGGATCTGCCTGTGTCTGCCTCCCCAGTGCTGGGATTGCAAGCGTGCACCACCATACCTGGCAATTTACATGGATTATAGTGATCAAAGTCAGGTCCTCCCATTTTTATGGCAAGCACTTTACCATACGAACCATCTCCCCACAATGATGGTTATTTTTATACATTAACTGAGCAGAGGTATGCACAACTAACTAGTAAAAACAGTTTTCTGATATTCCGGGTAACATCAGCCTTTCAATCAGTGAACACAGAGCTAAGAAGCACAGCCTTTCTGTGTGGATGAGAGGCTTCCCTCCAGCACTGCATAACCTCCCAGTGTGTGGTAGGCCTTGCTTCAGCAGGTGCACAGCTTCCCAATGTGGGTGGGAGGCCTCCCTCAGCAACTGCACAGCCTTACAGTGTGGGTGGGAGGCCTCCCTCCAGGAAGTGCACAAGGATAGTCAAAACAGTGTGGGGTGAATTTGCTGCCTAAACTGGCACAACTACTTCTCTAGCCCTCAGACACCAAAACCCCCAGATCTTGAAGGGAGAACTTTAGGAACTCAGCTTTCCCAGGTCTCTAACCTATAGGTGGTAGGTTTCAGAACTTCTCAATCTCTACAATTAAACAAAAATACACACACATGCATGCACATAAACACATGTATGTATGCATACATAAACACGTAAAAACACATTCATATATGCATATACATATACAGATGCATATACATATGCATGTACATGCACATGCAAGCATATGTATTATAAACACCTACATGTACTCACACACTAACATATATACACATATACTGAAACATACACACATACATATATTCAGTTGTGTGTACATGCGTGCATATACTTATATACACATGCATTCTTGCATTCACATGTATACATGCATGCATGCATGTGTATATATGCATATAAACATGCAACTTTTTTTCTGTAACCCTAAAGACTTGAAATAAACTTAGGTTTGAGAAGCATGGACTCCAAACAAAATTGATTTCTTAATCTTTTCCCCAAATCTGTGACCTGTGCTGATGAAGTTGGGGTGGATGCCTGTCTCCCACTGTCCTACAGCCTGCTTTCTTTTCTGCCATTATTTGTCCTCAAGACCTTTGCACTGACCATTGGATCTGCCTGGAAATGCATTCCCTCAGATATGCATGAGGCTCTTTTTCCCACCTCCTTCAAGTCTTTGCACAAATGCCACCATCTTGTTGAGACCAAGCCTTGCCACTGCATGCCCGTCGTCACCTTCTACAATGAGATGTAACCAATGTCTGGGGTCTAAAGTCTGCTTTCTCTTATGAAAACAAAAGGGGTAGCAGGATCCAAGTGCAATGGACAGTGCTCCCTACAAAACCTCTTCACAGTTGATGTTCTAAATGTGTTATGTTGTTGCACAATGTTACCCAACTGCAATGTCATCTGTGCAGATTGTGACTATATGCTAAGTGTCTTCACCCATTTTCCATTGCTGTGACAAAATACCTGTGACTGGGTAATTTATAAAGAATGTGGGTCATTTGGCTCACAACTGAGGCGCAGAGGTCCAAGAACATGGTACCAGAACATGCTTAGCAACTCGTGCTTTTCACAGCAGACACGGTGTCATGGAGTGATAGGCTTCTCTTTGTCTTCCCATAAAGCCTCTCATGCCATTGTGAGGGCCTACCCTAATGACCTCATCCAACCACATTAACAAATGACCTTATAAGGTAAGCTCCTAATGTGAACATGTAGGGCCACACAACCGCATGTCATGGTTTGGATATGAAATGTCCCACAATAGCTCACATGTCTATGGAAGATTTTGTTCCCAATGGAACTGTGTTCAGAGATGATTGGAGAAGGCAGGCTCTGTCTCACCTCATGAGTGATGAATTACCACTGATGAAGTACCAGTTTAATGAGCTATTTAACAAGAGGAAATGAGAGCTGCAGGGCATGGAATTCACTCAAGGGACCTACGTCAATGGGAGTGAGCCCTTGAAGGCCACACTCTGCCTTTCTCCCCTGTCTCTGCTTCCTGGCTACCATGAGGCAAACATGGGCATAAGGCCATCCCCTGGAGCCTGGTCAATCTTCTAGGGGCCATATCCCTGAAGAAAACTGATTGTCTGTCTCCTAGTAGCCATCAGCTGGGAGTGGGGACTCCCGAACCCTTCCCACATCCATGCTGGGATGTTGATTGACTAGGTCTTGTGCAGGTGCCACAGAGGCTGTGAGTTCATGATTGCATTGATCCTCTGAGTCCAGAAGATACAGTTTCACAACAGTCTCCTGATGCTCCAGCTCTTGCAGTATTTCTACCCCTCTTCCATGTCCTCTGAGCCTTGGGTGAGAGGTGGGTGTGGCTGTGGATGTCCATTTAGGGTGGAACATTCCACAGTCACTCTCCTGCACTACAACTCTGAGATTCCATCTTACACCTGTCAGAATGACCAAGATCAAAAACACTGATGACAGCTTATGCTGGAGAGGATATGGGATAAAGGGTGGGCGTGCAAACTGTTACAGCCACTTTGGAAATCAGTATGGCGATTTCTCAGAAAATTGGGAATCAATCTACCTGGCAATACCACTTCCAAGTATATAACCAAAGGA
>JAQHUG010000240.1:3126206-3141347 GCA_028555095.1 Dicrostonyx torquatus
CTCCTCCTCCTCCTCCTCCTCCTCCTCCTCCTCTTCTTCTTCTTCTTCTTCTTCTACTTCTTCTTCTTCTTCTTGGTTTTTCGAGACAGGGTCTTTCTGCAGCTTTGGAGCCTGTGCTGGAACTAGCTCTTGTAGACCAGGCTGGCCTCAAACTCACAGAGATCCACCTGCCTCTGCCCCTCGAATGCTGAGATTAAAGGCTTGAACCACCACCGACCAACTTGTCATAGCTTCCTATGTGGTATGAATGCCTAGGTGCCTGTTAGTTATTTTCTCATTTTGGGATAGTGTATCAGATCGAAACAACTTTGGTAAGGAAAGACTAACTTAGCTCACTGTTTGAAAGTACAGAGTCCATTGTGGCAGGGAAGGCATGATTGAAGAGCCTGTGTATGTCTGGGATTTCTCACATCTCAGTGGACCAAGAAGCAGAGATCACTTCTAGACTAGATGTGGGACTATAGTCATTCAAGGCCCGTCCCTCAAATGTCCATATCCTCAAGCTAAGCCCCACCTCCTAAAGGTCCAACAGCCATCATCAGCAGGGGACCAGGTGTTAAAGCACATGAGCCTGTGGGGAACCTTTCATAGTCAAACCATACAGGCCTTTTCTGTTCAAATGCCTTAGGACACTATGGAGGGACACAAGGGCAGGAAAGCATGGAAGCATGGATGCTAATGAAAGATATGTGCTAGAGGGCAGAGGGAGCACGTGGGTTTCATCTTCAAGGTCACAGGCAATAAGCATTCAGCAAATGCTAGAGGTGGCCTTCAATCTATCCACTCCCCACTCCAAAGCTCCACTCTGCTCTCTTGTAGCTCTAAGAATAACCAGAGATGAAACATTTTGAGATGGAGCATGCCCACCCAGAAGAGCCTGGACTCTGTTCCATGCTAAAAACAAGACAGCCACTTGATCCTGAGTCAAACAAGCCGGGGCCAAAAGACCCAGGCCAGGCTGCTGTCAAGGGTGCCTTAGCCACAGTGCAAGAAAGACATGCATAACCGTGACTCCTCTCATCCGGCAGCAGCTTTTCTGAATCTTGGGGCATGAATGGCAGTTAACCCAAGTCTTCTACTGTCACCTGCTACCTGCCTATCAATGATAACCACATTCTAGCTCCGAGTGATAAACCTGCTTGCTATAACTGCTGTGTGAGTGTGCATGTCTCTAGCATGCTAGGAACCAGAGCATGAAACCTGCTTCAGAAAGTCTGCTGCCGTAACAATACGCTAGTGGCTTACATCTGTGAGCATGCCCCGCTCAGATCTTAAACTAGGGAACCTGATGGACAGCCTCTAGCCACTGTTCTTCTGGACACAGTATGGTGGTTGTACCAGACAAATGCTGAGTGCAACATAAACCCTCAAATTGGGTTTTTCTAACCCAGGGCAAGACGTGTGTCTCAGGAACTTCCTATTTCCCGGACCGAGGCATTCTCAGGATGAGGCTGAACCCAAGGTTCTTCCTAGCCAGCCTCCCTCTCCCACTGGCCTTTCAGAGATGATGCTGGCCTTGCATGGCTCAGGGTTGTCTTGCTCTTCCATGTGTTGTCACTGGCTGAGCCTCCTCTAATGCAGCTCTTGTCAGGCTTTTTACCTCCTGCGGACCTGAGCTCACACACCTACAATCTGAACACAGCCATTACATCAAGTCTTCTTTCTTCTGCTTTACCCCATGCTTGCATTTACACAGTTCTCATTTTATTTGTTTTTTTAATGTGTGTGTATGAGTATGTGCCACATGTGTATAGGTGCCTTCAGAAGCCAGAAGAAGACACCAGGTCCCCTGGAGCTACAGATGGTTGTGGGTGGCCTGACATGGGTGCTAGAAACCAAACTTGGGTCCTCTGCAAGAATATAAAGACTCTTAACCACTGAGCCATCTCTCCAGCCCACCATTGATCTCCACTCGCCAGCGATCATCCCAAAACTTGTGCTGTCCCACATTTCATACATGTTACCTTCACACCTCATATACCACTGTATGGACACAAATACCAGCTCCCACTGGCTGGGTGTGCAGACTCTTCCCAGTGTTTTCTCTAAGTGAATTGTGACACACCGACTTCTCTGTGTAAGGAGCTTTGGTAGCAGGGCTTTCCTATCATGGGTGGTGGGCTTCCTGGGACAGGAGAAAAATCCACCTGGTGGCTCTTCATCATGATGCTGAGAATAAGTCATTGAGGATCCATATACCCGTGCCTGGATCAGCCATCACCAGGGAAACTTCCTCCTGCAGCTGATGGGAACAAATAGAGAGACTCACAGCCGGAGTGAGAGGCCTTCAGACACTCAGCCCTTGAAAGGATGTCGCTATCAAATCCCTTTCCTTCAGGCCCAGGGAACTCCATGGGAGAGGAGACAGAAAGAGCATAAGAGCCAGAGCGGGTGGAGGACACCAAGGAAGAAAGGCCTTCTAGACACAGCGGGGCTGGTGCACACATGAACTCACAGACACTGAGGCCACATGCACAGGGCCTGCTTTGGTCTGCACCAGATGGAGTCCTGGAGCTGAAATGAAAAGTGGACTCATGCCCGCACCCCTAACCAGAAGCTGTCTCCAATTGATAGCCACTTGAAATAAATTGATTTTCTCCAATGGAGTCTCACTAGGAAAACAAACTACTCTTATGGGTAGGCCCCACACCCAGCGCTAGACAACCAATGGAGAATTTACTCATTGGCATCATTGGAGGCTCTTTGTCTCATGGTATCAAGTCAGGGCACTTTGCTTGTTTTTACTTTACAGGTCCTCTGCATACAAATTATGGATTCTGGCTTGGGGTTTTTATGAGATTCCTATGTGTGTGAATTGTATGTTTCTGTGTCTATGTGTGTTTCTTGTGCTTTGTCTTTGGCTTTTTTTTCATATTTGGTTGTTTTGTCCTATTCTGATTTGTTTTTTATTTATCTTTTTGGATTGTATCTTATTATTATTCTGCAGATGCCTATTTTTTTCTAATGAGAGACAGACAAAGTGTGGATCTGGATGGGAGGAAGGAAGAAGAGTTGGTATAGGAAAAACTGTAACCAAAATATATTATACTTTAAAAATCTATTTTCAATTTTAAAAAAACACATATATCAAGAAAAAAAGTGAGTGTCACTGAGTATCTCAGGATTTCTGTTCCTTACCTACCCCACACGCCACACACACACACACACACACACACACACACACACACACACACACACACACAGGAAGTTCATCCCTGACACAGACCTGTGTGAAAATTAAATCTAACCTCCAACACTGTTCCCAGAAGATTTTGGTATTAGGTGCTTTGGAAGAAAAAACAAATGATATTTGGATCCTCAAAGAAGTTTGGGTAATCTTGTTCTAAAGAGTTATCAGGACACACTGGAACCATTACTGAGCACACACAGCCTCTGGGGATGCTCTGACAGAACTGTCTTGGTCCAGCCAGGTTTCTGTAACAGGTACTAGATTAGGCAGCTCCTAAGAAACAAAATTTGTGTTCTTAACAGTTCTAAAGGCTGGAAGTCCTTCCTCAAGGTGCAAGAAGATTGGTGTCTGACGCAGGCTTGCTTCCTGTCTCCTCATTGTGTCCTCCCAGAGCTGAGGACAAAGTGACTCTGGGGTTCAGGACTGTGGAGGAATGAGATTTGAGAAAGTAACACAAGAGGAAGGTGGGCTTGCAGCGCTCCGAAGTAGAAGCCACAAATGAGAGATCAACTGCTCCAAACCACATCACATGGGCAAGCCTAGAGGTGGGATATCACAACAGAACCACTGACCTCCTAAACCCAGGACCTGATTGCCAACCGTGCCTGATGCAACCCTGCAGGTGGTTCTGTCCTTGTTCTACATCTCAGCCCCGTCTGTATCACACATGAATGCTCACGTGAATGGAACCCTAGCTGCCTCCTCCTCTGTCTCCCGGGGTCTTTCTTTGAAGGCTGACTTAGGAAGAGCTGGAATAGTTGCTTCTTGAAAACAAAAAGCAAAGAAAAATGTCAACCATGAAAGAAACAGCCCTTCCAGAAGCAAAGCAGAAGGCGGTGGGAAAACGTTCGTGTTTTTCCACCTCCCTGACTGAGGCCCTGGAGGGACTGTGAATGGACTCAAGGTTGGTACATCCAGAGTCACAGACACCCTAAGCTTGCCTTTTCCATAAACAGATGTACCAATTCCTCACCCCTGAACTCTTCCTCTGCCAACCCCACCCCATTTAGCATCAAGACTAAAGTGTTCGGGATAAAAGAAATAACTGTTTAAACAAAAGTCATATAGCCCCAGAAGTTGTTCATCCTCTCCTTGCTCCACCCCCCACAAAAAAGCCTAATTTATCATGTTGATTTTTTTTCATCTCTTCCATGCACCACCAAATTGGGTAAATAAGTTCTGTTTTCAATCTTTTAACAGGGGTTATTCAGTGTACTCAAGCCAACACGAATACCTCCCCCTCGTTTCCATGACAACCTCTCTGCACATTCAACCTTCATATAAATGAGTTATTGCTTTTATGTTCTCATACTCTGAGACAATAGGGAAATTAACATAATGTGGTCATACCAAAAAAAATCAAAACCCTCATATTCTCCCCAGAAATTCATAGATAGTGTTCGGTGAAAAAGAACCAAAGAGAAATGAGGCCTTCACGTCTGACAAGACTGTTAGCATTAGAGATTTCATTTCAGATGCACTTAAAAGAAACCAGACCATAACGGAAGTGAAGGAAAGGTCTATCAACAGAGAACAAAACTGGAGGAGAAAGCAGCGTAAAGGTGACCTCACTTTCAGGTCGCGCATCTTCCCAGCATGCCCGCCACACGCCAAGTCATTCCCGGTGCTCCGCCACTTCTGCCCCAGGGCCTTTGCCTTGGCTGTTCCCCTCACTCTGTCTGCTTTCTCAGCTACGTCTTACTCATCCTCAGTCTCAGCTTAGACAATACATGCCCAAGGGAGGCCAAGCTTAGCCACTTTTCAAGACCAGGTTGTATCCACAGCTCTAGCATTCTTCCCTGTCTTAGGTTGCTTTCACAGAAGCAGACCCAAGAGAAATATTAGAACTTGGCCTTGTTAGCTTTAACTGTCAACCTAGCCAGTTAGAGTCATCTAAACTAGATTTTGAGGAACTAAGGAACTATCTGGATCCGGTTGTCTGTGAGGACTCTTGGTCGTTAACTGATGCAGAATGGCCCCGCCCACTGTGGGTGGCGCCATACCTCGGCAGATGGTCCTGGCTTATATGAAAAATCGATTTAAGCACGAGCCTGTGAGTGAGCAAGAATCACCCATACTTGTTTTCTGCTTCAGGTTCCTGCATGAGTTCCTGCCCTGACTTCCTTCAATGATGAACTATAATCTGGACAATTAAATCCTTCCTCCCCTAATCCTTCGGTCAGGGTGCTAACGTTACTGATGTTTGCCTGTTTGTGTTTGTTTTTGAGACGGGGCCTCACCGTGTAGCCCTGGTCGGCGTCAAACTCGCAAAGATCCGCCTACACCTGCCTTTACCTCCAAAGTCGGGGGTTAAAGGCGTGTGCCATCACACAGGGCTTTGATCAGAGCGTTTATCACAGTGACAGAGGGAAACTGGAAGAGGAGCCAAGTGGCTTCTTTAGAAAATTGTCCCCCTCTGGACTGACAGCTGGGGAACCTGCATGGGAGCAAACTAGGCCCTCTGAATGTGGGTGACAGATTTGTGGCTTGGGCAGTCTGTGGGACCACTGGCAGTGGGACCAGGACATATCCAGGGTACATGAACTGGCTTTTTGGAGCCCGTTCCCTATGGAGGGACACCCTGCTCAGCCTAGATACAGGGCGGAGAAGCTTGGTCCTTACCCAACCTGGTATACCAGACTTTGTTGACTCCCTAAGGGAGGCCTTACCCCCTCCCTGCAGAGTATATGGGGGCGTGAAGGGGTGGGAGGCAGGGAGGGTGGGAGAATGGGAAGGGGGAACTGGAGTTGGTATGCAAAATGAAAGAAATAACTAAAAAAAAAAATAGAAAACTGTCCTCAGAAACAGTGGCAGGAGAGTGGGGAAGTGAGAGATGGAAGCAGTCCAAATCAGCTGGATGAGCAGGTCACTACGGTGACAACCCAAGCTCAGTCCTACTGGGATCTCCTGAGAGAGCGTGGAGTAGGCATCACTCTAGGGTGGGGATGTGGCACAGCCACCCTCAGTGGGTGCCTGAAGGGACACCTTCCTGGGTATCTTTGTCTCTGGTCCACAAGGACCCTGTGTGCTCTAATATCTGCAGGAAGCCTAGGTGTTGCTACCAGGAGTCCTGGGCCCAGAGAGGACCCGGCCGTGCAGCAGCAACTGCCACACTCCAGTCATCCCAAGCGGCTGGGGTCTGTGGAAGAAAAGGTAAGACATTCAGTGCGGAAAAGTAATGCAGGCCTAGGACAAGGCAAAGGGTGAAACAGAGGTAAGCTACACGTACAGAGTAAGTACTTTGAGTCTGGACTTGGTGACAACAGATATTGGAGAGCAGGGTTTAACCAAAGAGTGGACAGATGATGTCCAAGGTCTTTCCGCCTATCCTATTGACCCAAATCAGCTCACGTGCTGGCCAGAGGAATGAGGAACAGCACAGTTCAACCCAGGACCATCCTACTTCCTGTGTCACCAAAACCCCAGCCTCGGTCCTAAATGTAGGAGAGGCTGCTCGCTCCATGAAGTCCGGAGTAACCTTTCCACCTCTGCTGATTGAATGTGAACTTTTAAATTCCTAGGCTTCTGCAATGGTACCTATTGGAGATCCTATCAGGAGAGGGGTGGGTAAGTGATGTTATAGCTATTCAGTCAAATATTCCGCAACCGCCTTAGAATGGTGAGTGTGAGGGCTAGTGTCCCTAATGACACCGTCTGTGATGGTGCGCAGCTTTTGTGTTCTGAATATATATTTCCTCCCTCGTAATCACAGGAAGCACAGGGGAACAGGATCTTTGACTCAAAGCTGAACCTGCGACAGCACCCAACACACAACTGGCTAGAACACAAGAAAGTATGATTCATAACATTTGACAACCAATCAAAAATAACTTCAGTGACTGGAGTTATGCTCCATGGTTAAAAGCACTTATGGCTATATCTGAGAAGCAGAATTCAGATCTGAGAACCTATGGGGGGCTCACAAATGACTGTAACTCCAGCTTGAAGGGATCTGACATCCCTTCTGGCCTCCATGAGTATCCATATACACATGTGCATGCACCCACACGCATGCGTGCACGCACACACACACACACACACACACACTTGCACATACTCAGACATGCACATACACATAATTACTTCAAAAAATAAATTTAGGGATTTGGAATATAGATCATTAATAGAGCACTCTCCTATCAACCATTGAATAAATATTTTTTTAAAATGTTCAAAGAATAGCCCCAATCATGCTGGGCTGGGACAGGGAGCAAGAGTCTCTATCACAACTCCTTGAATTTCTAATCTTCTGCAGCTGCCAGAATGAGGCAGGTGATGAAGCTAGGGCGTAGTGGAGAAATTTTTGATGCATGCAAAAGCCAGCAGGAAGGAGCTGGCAGATGACTGACTCACGGCGTCCTGGGCGGCACACTAAGTTTTTATCATGTCTCAGAATTTTGAGTGTCAGGGACTCAAGCAGTACCCATCTGGGTCATTATTCTGCTCCACATGATGTCCACTGAGGCTATGGCATCCAGATGGCTCTGGGCTGAAGGGTCCCAGGCAGCTTCAGTGACATGCTAGCCCTTGAGAAATCCAGACAGCTGGAAGCCCAGTGGAGCTCCTCCTCCTCTTCACAGTACCTAGAGGCCTCGCCATGTGTCTCCCCAGCAGGGATCTCAGAGATCCCACAGGTGACTAAGGGCTTTAAGATCACAAGTTCCAAGAGATAGTAATCAAAGCATCCTGACCTCTTGACAGTGAGGACCACAGCTCCTCATGGCATCACAGCCTTATGCCCCAGGAGTCAGATGTGCCCCAGGGTCAGTCGGCCCTGGCTGGAGAGAAGAGAAAAGACCCCTTTCTTAACGCTAAAACATCCAGACACCTGCAGTCATCTTTAACCTGCCACAGACACACAGGAAACCGGGAAGACAGTAATACAAGAATCTAGAAGATCCAGGAAGAGCCCACCTTAAGGCTCATCAGTGTGATCAGGAATCCCAAGTGGTTTTCTGTCAATTTGACAAAAGCTAGCGTTGTCCTGGAAGGTGAACCTCAACTAAGAAAATACTTCCACCTGAGGGCCTGTAGGCAAATCTATGGGGGTATTTTCTTGACTAATATTTGACATGGGAGGACCCAGCCCACTGAGAGTAGTGCTGTTTCTGCATAGGTGGACCTGAGCTGTATATGAAATCAAACTGAGCAAGCCAGTGAGCAGCTCTCCTCCATGGCTCTGCTTCAGTTCCTGCCTCCAGGTTCCTGCCCCAAATTTCTGCCCTGACTTTCTTTAGTGATGAAGTGTGCTGTGCTTATCACAGCAATAGTAACCCTAAGTAAGAAATCAAGTTACTTCTTTAAAAAAAAAAAAAAGCTATCTTGAAAGCAATTTTATGCAATGTGTGTGCGCATGTGCGTGAATGTGTGTGTGTGGATGTTCATGTACCATGGTATATAAGTGAAGGTCAGAGGACAGGACAATCTGTAAAAGTCAGTTCTCTCCTTTTTACCATGTGATCCCGGAGTTCGAACTCGGGTCATCAGGCTTGGTGGAGAACACATTTCCCGACTGAGCCATCTCACCAGCCCTAGAGCAGTTGTGTCTCGGATGACAGACATTGTAAGTGTTCCTTACTGAGTGATGGGATTGCTTCGTGATTACTTCGGGGCTGAGCACTGGCTTGGTGCAAAAGATGCTGTGGGGTCTGCAGCCCTCTTCCTGTGATTCTGTGAGCATATGTTACTGCTTACAAATAGGGAAGGGGAAATGGAGGACAGGTTGGGGGAGGAACGGGCAAGTCAATAGACTGCATCCAGGGAGTCGATAGAATGCCTTACGATGATAAATGAAGAAACAGCTGCATAAGCATCTTATTTGGACTGACAGAGATAAACACCAGAAAGCCCAAAATGGAGCAGCGTTTCTCACAGTTGCCACCGGGAAGCAGCACTTGGGAGGAGGCAGAGGAGAAAGGGCCCAGGGATCTTTACTTTCATTTGAAAATCTGCTGTCTTTTCTCCCTGGATCCTGGTTTGTTTGTTTGTTTATTCAAAGAAGGTAAAAATGAGAGGAAACATGGTTATTTTTTAAGTGTGTGATTACACCTGGAAAAATTCCTGTTTTGCTAAGTGAGTTCAATAACAAATATGCATTCACAATGCAGTTGTAAGTGTTTACAATAAAAGGGAAGAAAACAGACATGGGGAAGAAGGCACTAAGGAAAATGGCGTTTTCCCTTCCTTTGTAGGTTTTCCAGTTTTTCAGTATGAGATCCTCTTTCATAGTGGCAAGAAATGAATCTGTTACAATAAATAAATAAATGGAGCAGCAATTAAATGAAGTATCAGCAGTTCTCAGAAGATGCTGGTTCTGGTGCCCAGAGCTCTTTCCTTGAGGGGAGGAGGATTGCTCTGTCCACACAGGCCAAAAGTGCAAGTCAGTGGCAATGACAGATTGGTTATAAAACCTTCCCAGAAAGAACTGAACTCAGCATCAGCGGTGCTGGCGCACACCCGTACCTGTACCCACTGTCATCCTGCCCTACACAGGGAGTTCAAAACCAGCCTGAGCTACATGAGACCTTGTCCCAACCTTTTCCTTTACCAAAAGAAAAACAATAGGGAATCCAATTTGGTCTGGTAGCTGAAGTTTGCCAACCTTTGTTCTAGAACCTTCCAAGTCTGGTGACTTGCTTCACAGAAGCAGCTGCATATCTTACTGTCTCCAAGTCCTTGAAGATTTCTCCTGGTGGCTGAGGTAGAAATACACCTGGGCTCTCTCCATACCCTCTGCAACTAAGTCAGCCAAGCTAGGGTATTCAGTAACTAAACCTTACAAGGAAAGATGTGGTCCTTGTTGCTTTAATTTAGCTCAACTCTGTCGCATTCAGTGGTGAGTCAGGAATGCTTACCAGACACAGAACAAACATTTCAAACGAGATGCCCAATGCTAGGGACACAATCACCTATGAATGATACAGGGTGGGGGAGCCTCATTCTCCCTCAATTTCCACACCTCTAAGATGAGATGAAGAAAAGATCTACTTTGTAAGAATTAAATGAGATGAATACGTATTGTCTGTGTCAATTATAGTTTCCCAGCTGTTAGCAAAAATCATGTGTGCTTTTAACCCAATCATCGGACACTGTGTGTGATGTAAATGCAAGCATCTCAAGGCCCACCTCACTCTCAGAGGTTCATCAATATAGTATTTTGTGGATGAAGAATCCTGAGGCTTGCAAAAACAAAACAAAACATGGAATATAGCCGCTTCTGGTTCCCTGCTCTTGCTTAGGTCTCCTTCATCAGTCAGCCCATGCTGAGTTAGTCTGAGCCGCGCCAGTCCAGCCTAGTAGTGGTGTGATTGGAAATGGAGGATGTTGGGACTAAATCTCAGATCTGGGGCTCCAGAGTGAAGATAACTCTGTGATACTGTCTACTCTAGAACTTTACATGAGCTCAGCCAGAGTCTAGAAGTAAACTAAGACTTAAACCCAAAGATCTGCTCCAAAGAAGGCAGAAGGGCCAGAGAGACTCTAACACTGCTTGTGACTCTCCACTGATGTGCCCTCATAGTGGTTTTAGATGGGCACAGAGTCATGGGGCACCTAGGTGGTCTTGGAGTCATGGTGCTCCTAGACAGGCATGAAGCCATGGTGATCCTAGAAGGGCACAGAGCCATGGTGCTTCCAGGCGGGCACAGAGTGATGGGAGTTTGAAGGCTGACCTTGGAGGACAAGTAAAAGAAAGGGGAAACATGGGTTTACCCAGACCAAACTCTGGCTCCACAAGTTTCTCACCCTCAATTTCATGTACATATGTGTGCATGTGTGTGAGTGTGTGCACGCATGTGTGGGCGGATGCAAGTTTGTGTGACAGGGCACATGTGTGGGGGATGCACATGTCTGAACAAACGCGTGTGTGTGTGCAGATTTTCATGTGCTGGAGGGGCACATGTGTCTGTCGATACATAGTGTGTATAGATGCACACTTGTATGTACAAGTACACATGTATGCTCAGGTATACATGTGTATATACAGGTGCACGTGTGTGTGCAGGTGCATGTGTGTATACACAGGTACACATGTGTATACCAGTGAATGTTTCTGCATGTGCATGTAATCCAGAGACAACCTCAATGTCATTCCTCAGGCACTATCCACCTTATTTTTTGAGACAGGGTCTTTCATTGGCCTGGAGCTCACTGAGTAGGCCAGGCTAGCTGGTCAGCCAGCCACAGGGGTGCACCTGTCTCCACCTCCCTAGAACTGGGGTTTCAGGTGTGTGCCACCACACTTGGCTTTCTTCACATGGGTTCTGAAATCAAGGACAGGTCCTCATGTTCGTGAGGGCAGCACTTTACTGACCAAGCCATCAGCCAGCCCTCAGTTTCTGAGTCTCCAACCTTTACTCACATCTCAGGTTACTAGCGTGAGAACCCGGGTCACTGTCAAATGCTGGGCCCTGCATCAGGCATATGCCAGAAATTTGTTTCCAGTCTGCTCCTTTCTCCCCTCTTCAAGGTTACCTGGGTCTTTCAAGGAAGAGCTAGCAGCCTTCTTGTTTCTTCAAAAACCAAAGGATTCCTCCAAAAGAGAAGCTTCTTCCTCTCCTCCCTGCACCTCATCTTCACAGTTTATCTTCTAGTTACTCAACACAAGAGACTCAACCCAGCTAAAATTATTCGACATCGACCTTGAGATCAGGAGCAAATTGCTACAGCAAGGAGCACTTGGCCAATGCAAACACAATGCTCCAGGCGGCATCAGAACTTTCCGCACTGACAGGAAGAGTCTGGGTGCATCCTGGGAAATTCTGAGGAAAAAAAAATAATAAAGGTCACGCATTTGTAGTCAGAATGTATTTCCCTGACATTATTATTAACAGACCGTCTAAACTACAAAGATTCCAGTTTGACAGCTCCAAGGGGGACTCTACAGGCAGCGAGAACCCCCACCCCACCCCTGCACATCCAAGCCGTTGTCAGAAGGCTTCTGAAGGTCTTCATTGCCTGTTCTCTGGTTGACGTTTGAACACTTCCACAGGATTTATTCTTATCTTAAATTCTATGTTTATGTAGGGTGCATGCACAAGAATACAGGCATGTCAGTTCCTTCTCTGTGGTTGCAGTAAAGCACCTTGTCCACAGCGATTTATAGAAGAGAGGGTTTGGAGGAGCTGACTCCGGGATCAGATTCCAGGACGGTGGGAAGGAGGTGTATGTGGAGCCAGGATCATAAGCTGAGAGTTAGCATCTCAGACCACACACAACAAAGTAGAGAATAAGTTCTGGGGATGTCACAAGGCTCAGCCAACCTCAAAGCCTGCTCCCAGTAACACACTTCCTCCATCAAGGCCATGCTTCCTAATCCGTCAAAAAATGACATCAACTGGGAACCAAGTATTCAAATGGCCAAGACTATAGGGGACATGTCATTCAAACCACCATAGCAGTGGCCCACAGATTTCAGGAGAGACTGTCAGATACCCTGGAGCTGGAGTTATATATAGAACGTTGTGATTCTTGCTCTGGTTGAAATGCCACAGTCAGCCCGCAGTGCCCAACAAGAAACCCTGCTAGGGATAGCAGACTGAGTCAGCCCTGGATCATAGGTTAGCCAGGCAGAATTACATCAGTAAAATATGCCTCGAAGTTCCTATAGGGATGCAGACTTAGGCCAAGTCAGGAAGAGCAAACCTCAGGGGAAGTCTATAAGTAAAAATATAGATCAAAATCAGGAAGGAAGCAATCACAGCAGAACACAGGGTGGGGGCAGCAGAGAACAATCTACAAGCATGGCTTTGAGAAGCATGACAATGTGTGCAGGCCTATGTGTGTGTGCGTGTGCCCAAATCTATGCACGTGTATTCATGTGGGTATACATGTAGGGGTGCACATTCACGAATGTGGAGCATGTGTGTACACACATGTGAAGATGTTTCACCCTTTGTTTTTGAGACAAGGTCTCTTAGTCTGGACCTTGCCAATTCAACTAGACCGGCTGCCAGTGAGCTCCAGGGGTCTCCCTGTCTCTGCCTCCCCAGGGCTGGGATTACAAGTGTGTGCCACCACAGCTGGCATTTTTACATGGGTCAGGCTTCCAACCTTACCCAGCAAGCACTTTACCAACGGAGGCATCACCAAAGACCCCTTGAGCTAATTTTGTTGGAAGAACCATCTTCATCTTACTAGGAGCGGCTGATACTGACGGGGAGCCTGTGGGATTTTTACCCACCCTTTACTCAATCCTGTGTTCTGTGCACTCGGGACCTGCTTCTCACCCACTTCACACACTGTTCTATGAGGCTCATTGAGGGGTCTATGAGAGCACAGGGTGACCACAGAAAATAAGGACCTTGGTGGGTTCGCAGTTCAAGACCTTGCTCCTTTACAACACGGGGAAGTTCAGAGTGTGTACTCAGCTCAAGCCAGCCACCCTGAACCCCACTTTTCAAATAGGAAAATCAGTCTCCATAAAAGCCCATAAACAAACTTGTCGGATCTGGATTCATGGGAGCAAGCCACACAAGTACAACCCGGCATACTGAAAATGTGACACACCAGGACATTGTTTTATTGGAGTTCTATCTAGGTTGTTTTATTATACTGGGCTACATAGGCCATTTCATGTAAAAATGCCATGTGATCTGAGCATAGCTCCTGTGTCCCACTATCCTCCTCTTCCTTCCTTTCTTCTTCTCCTTCCCCTGTTAGTCCCCTTGGACCCAGGATAGTTTCCTTCTACTTCGATGTCATCTGTACATGTAAGATTTATGTGTCTAGATAAAGTGTAGAACCACCAAACAAGAAAACATTTGACATCTGTCTTTCTGAGGAGGGTTTAATCCTTCTGATATGAATGCTCTCTGGCAGAATATGTTCCCTGAGAATGACGTAACTTCCTTCTTCCTTGTGGCTGAACAGCTCCAGGATGTCTATAAACCACACTGTACTCATCTGATCCTCCACAGGGACACCGAGGTTGGCTCCACAGCTTAGCTACTGTGCATGGTGCTGTGCTGTGACATGCCTTCATGGTAAGTGTCTCTTCGAGGTGTTGACTTGGAATTCTAGAGCAAATACCCAGGAGCAGAAGGACAGGTCACATGCTAGGTCTTGATGAAGCTCCATAACAATGTCCATTGTGACTGCCTAATTTATATCCCCACTAGCAGGTAAACAGTCCCCTTTTATCCACATCCTTGCCAGCTCTTATTGGCTTTCTCGATGGCTACCGTCACTCATCAGCTAGGTACCCACCATCCCCTCCATTGTGAAAAGAGAATAAGCCCTTCTTTGTTAGCATCAGAACAAGGGAAGAAGTAACCCATACCCATTCCAGCCTTAAAAGGCACCAGATGGCTCTGCTCACCTGTCTAGAAACTGCTAAGAAACCATTATTGCTCCAGCCGAGCCTCACAAGCAAATGCAAGGATTGAACTTGAGCTTGCTTATGACCTAAAACAATCCTCCTCAGCTAAACCTCAGACCTAGGTGTGAGGCATAAATATTTGTTTGTATAGCCCACTGCAGCTTTGGGGCTTGTTTCTTAGGCAGCAAACGATGACAGGTACATGCTGTGTGTAGACAGTATATATGCACATATTACACAGGACACATAGCTGCACATGTGTTACAGGGGGTATATGTGTAAACACTGAAACCATATGCCCACATGGGAAAACAGTACAGGACAATGGTGTAGTATTTGAGGAGAGGCACAACTAAATTTGCTTTCTTGGGGTGTGTGTGCGTGTGTGTGTGTGTGTGTGTGTGTGTGTGTGTGTGTGTGTGTGTGTGCACCTTAAAGTTACTTGACCTTTCTGGGCACATTTGTATGTAACCACGAATAAAACGAACGCTATCTTTAAGGTTGTTGTGAGATTTAAGGGAAATCATATATGTGATAGGTTTAATAAAAAACCTTACACACACTGATGTACTCATTCAGTAAAAATTTATGGAATAGTTATACTTTCTGGCCCTCTTCCTTGTGGTTTAAATAA
>JAQHUG010000241.1:0-29233 GCA_028555095.1 Dicrostonyx torquatus
GGAAGCCTATCAGTCAATCTGTCCCTGAATCTCAGCTTGACTCAGAGCAGCCTAGAACCACCCTATCCTGGTTTAAGAGAGGTTGAAGAAGCCACCACCTGAACTCCTGTCTGTGAACGCCTCCCAGAGCTCAGCCCTGACCTTGGCTGACGCAAATCTCCAAAGAGCTTCCCTTCCCTGGGCAGCAGGCCTGCCTGGTAACTACCTGGCTCTGGGTTCACTCCTGAGAGAAGCTTGCAGGTCACTTCCCATTCCCGCCTTAAGCCTGGAGCCTCCACTGATTGGAGCCCTGGCCCAGATCCAAGACACCTCATGCGTGCCTGTATGTCCCCTGTCCCTGTGCCTCTGCCTAGTGACTGCTGTGCCTGGAGCCCGTCACTGTCCTCAGAGGGTCCTTACCGCCTCAGAAACATTTAGTAACCCAGAGAAGGGCCGTGATGGCTCCGCTCCAGCAGTTCACGCTGCAGTTAATGAGACCTGCGTGCCACCAGGGAGGGCGACAAGCGTGGTGGATGAGCAGATGATGCTCGGAGCTCAGCAGAGAGTTTAATCCTTTCCAGGAGGGCGGGGATGCGGCTCTCCCTGCAGTGTGGCCATGAGTCACTAGGAGCCTCTGGAGGCTGCATCCACTGTTGGAAGTCAGGGGGGGGGTGGCTCCGGGGCCCTTCTCAGGGGGTGATCAAGCAGTAGAAGCCTTACGAGGAGAGATGAAATGAAAAGCGGTCTGTTTTGAAGCTAACAGGCATGTCCCACTTGCCCAACTGTGGAGACCTTGCTCTAATCACTGGAGAATGACAGCTCCCTCCTCCCCCAGCCGCTGCCTTTCATGGATGCAGCTGTGTCAAACAGCTCTGCAGATGTGTCTTGTCTGCCGTAGCCACCGGCGCGCCGTGCCTTTGAGCATACACCAAGCTTGGTCTTTCCCGTCCCTCATCAGCCATGCAGCACCCTAGCTCCCAGCTGACCTATTTCCCTGGTGTCTGGCTCAAGTTCAGCCAGGCCCTGATGAGAGAGGACACAGTGCCCCCAGCAGCCTGTTGGCCATTCTAGGGAGACTGGGTCTCCTTGTTTGTCCTGGTGTGGCTGGGATGCATTCCCCCCCCCATTTTTGTAATACTGTGTGAATGCCCCTTGTGAGAAGGGCAGGTCAGAGGTCATGAACCCATGAGGACCCCACAGGGAATTGAGACAGCCTGCTGCTCTACTCTGGGAAGGAAACAGATGTTGCTGCTCATTAAAAATTCAATCAGCAGCCTGTCTCCCTCAATTAATCGTGGCTCTCTGTCTGCGGGGAGCAGGCTCTGGGAGAATGGAGCTGGAGGGTGCTGTGGTAAACTGCCCCCTCGGTTCGCACACAGAGGCTTAGCTGGGATACAACAGTAGCCCCTCCCCTCGTGGCTTTACATGTGCTTCAGTGACCAACACCCTCACGGTGCTGGCTGACCTGGGGGTGCCACCACAGTCTCGGGGAACAAGACATCAGTCCAGGAAGGGCTGGCAGGCCTGCTGACTACCATGAGCCTTAGAGTCAGACCACAGGTTCACCAAGTGTCAGCAAGCGGGCCCTGTGTACTGCTGGCTGCTCATGCTGGGCCTTTGTCCTGCAGTGTGAGGGAGAGGCTTGAGAGTGCTGCCAGTTCCTATCCTTCAGTGTCCCCTTGGCTCAGGGTGATCTCTGTTTTTCCCATGTTCCCAGTGGTGCCACTCTGCTTTGCCATGAGCCTTCCTTTCTAGTCACAGGTAGGCAGGGCTGCTTGGTCTGGTTTCTCCAGGTTGGATGCCGCCGTAGTTGTGTGTACAGGACACCTGTGAAGCTAGCACTGTCCAGGCCCTGGGTTTCTGCTGTCTCTCACTTTGTGCCTGAAGCGAGCCTCTCCTGGGGCCCCTAGCCTAAATGCATGCAAGAGTGTCCCTAGTGACACAGCTAGCATCTTGGGAGAAGCTCTTCCTGAGTTGCAGGTCCCCAGAGTGTGTGCTGTGACCCATGACTACCCCGTGTGGGACTGGTTGTGGGAAGTAGGGGTTCCTATCCTGCCAGTCCGTTCACATGCCCCCCTGTCTTGGGACTCAGCAGTCTGAGGCATCACTGAGTCCCTTCAGGGGCAGAGCCAGGTCCTGGTAGACCTTAGTCCAAACCTGTTCATGGGAGGCCACATTTACCTATTTACCTTACCCCATGCCTTTTCCCTGAATACTACTTTTTTTTTTTTTTTTTTTTTTGGAAAGACAACATTAGAGGAAGGATGCTTCTAGAATATGAGCTAAACAGTGGCCTTTCTGTGGATCTGGATGGCGCCCCAAGCCCTAATGTTGCTGCTTCTTCCCACAGGACTCTGCCTCACGAGGCAGCAGCAGTGGTCGGGAGCGCCTGCTTGTGGAACCGCCTCTAGCCCAGGAGAAGGCGGCAGGCCCAGCTATCCCCTCCCATCTGCTCAGTACCCCTTACCCCTTCGGCCTCTCCCCCAGCTCAGTTGTACAGGACTCCCGCTTTCAACCACTCAAGTAAGTGCCACACTAGGGGGGACATGGAGTGGCTTCAGGCAGGCTTGGAGTTTGCACCTGCCGATGTGGAGTGCTGCTATTAGCCTCTGTGGCCTGCTCTGCCCCAAGGTCCTTGGCCCCATCTGAGCTTGTGGTCCACTCCATGCTGAGACATATCCCTTGCCCTAACCACATTTAAACCCGTCCTCTGGGTCTGGGAACAGCTCCTCTAGCAGCTATGTCCCCTGGTGGGAACTTTAAGGGCTCGGTCTGTCTGAGGGCTGGGCCTCGTGCCAGGGCTGCACCTCATTATTGAGAGACAGGACCTGAACCTAGTACTTTTTTTTTTGACAGTTGTGAGCTGCCATGTGGGTGCTGGGAATTGAACTCAGGTCCTCTGGAAGAGCAGTCAATGCTCTTAACCACTGAGCCATCTCTCCAGCCCCCCTTTTTTTTTTTAAATATTTATTTATTATGTATACAATATTCTGTCTGTGTGTGTGCCTGCAGGCCAGAAGAGGGCACCAGGCCTCATTACAGATGGCTGTGAGCCACCATGTGGTTGCTGGGTATTGAACTCAATGCTCTTAACCACTGAGCCATCTCTCAGCCCCGACAGGACCTGAACCTGACGGGAGGTGGGATCAGGGGCAGCCTTGAGCTACTGGGGAGTGTGACATGTTTCCCGGCCCGAAGTGGATCCTCTGCTCACCTGTCTTTTCTCCTGCAGCCTCCAGCGGCCTGTGCACCACGTGGTGCCCCCAAGCACTGTGACTGAGGACTACCTGAGAAGCTTCAGGCCCTATCACACCGCTGAGGACCTACGCATGTCCTCCCTGCCTCCGCTTGGCCTGGACCCAGCCACAGCTGCTGCCTACTATCATCCCAGCTACCTGGCCCCGCACCCATTCCCCCACCCGGCCTTCAGGTGAGACATCCCCCACACACTGTCCACACGTGTGCTGATGTGTCCTCAGCAAAAACAGAACCTCTTGGGCTGGGTCAGATGTTGCCAGGGCCTGAAGCCAGACACTCAAGATAGACTTGGCCCATCCCTATAGCTTTCCCTAGCTGAGTTTAGTCCCAACATACCTGCTGGCCCCTCAGTTGAGCCACCTGCTGTTGCTCCCCAGTTCCCATTTCTCAACATCAGCCTCCCAGCGGCCAGTGACCACTAACAGCGGTTATGAATGTGGACAGACAGTGTGACAGAGACTATGGTGAGAGTCATGCCCTCTTAACTGCAGACTCTTAGCCTGACTGGCCTTTGTCACACCAGAGGCCTCTGCTTGCAGCCAGTCTGCCCATCTCACCCACTTACCCAGGATCTGGGAGGTCCTTGATGCCAATGTGACCGGTTCCTAGTGGCCTCTGACCCTGTGGACGTGTCCTTTGCCTGTGGCCTCTGCTGTGCTGAGTCCGCTCGAGCAGTGGACTTGTCTAGCAGAGAAGCATCTTCTTCATGCAGTGGTAGGGGTTCAGTGCAGAGCTTTGCATCTGCTAGGCAAGCTTCACCTTTGTGACTGCGGCCTCGGCACACACCAGTCCCATCTTTCTCTACAGGATGGATGACTCCTATTGCCTGTCAGCCTTAAGGTCTCCGTTCTACCCCATCCCCACCCCCGGTTCCCTGCCTCCACTGCACCCATCAGCTATGCACCTACATCTCTCTGGGGTCCGCTATCCACCTGAGCTCTCACACTCGTCCCTGGCCGCGCTGCACTCAGAGCGGATGTCGAGCCTCAGCGCAGAGAGGTAAGCTGTGCTTCCAGGCAAGGGGACAGCAGTAGAGCATGTTTTGGTCCTCAGCAGGTCTTGGCCTGGCAGCACTCTGTGTGTGTGTGTCTGTCTGTGTGTCTGTATGGGTGGTTCTCCATGTGTGGGTGAGAGGAGGAAGGTTTTGTCTGTGGCTGGCCACGCTTTGAGCTGGGGCATGGACTTGCCCCTTCTGCACATCCCCTTCAGCACGCTACCCCCTGCTTGTCCCCCAGGCTGCAAATGGACGAAGAGCTGCGGAGGGAGAGAGAACGGGAGCGTGAGCGGGAGGCTGACCGAGAACGGGAGAAGGAGCGGGAGCGGGAGCGAGAGCAGCGGGAGAAGGAGCTGGAACGAGAACGCGAGAAGGAGAGGGAGCGGGAACTGGAGCGCCAACGTGAGCAGCGGGCAAGGGAGAAGGACCTACTGGCTGCCAAGGCGCTGGAGCCCACCTTCCTGCCTGTGGCGGAGCTGCATGGACTCCGGGGCCATGCCACCGAGGAGCGGCCCAAGCCCTCAGAGCAGCTGACCCCAACCCGAACAGGTACCTGAGCTGAGCTGTGTGGAGGGAAAGACCTGTACCTATCTGGCATGTGAGGGGCGCTGTCCCATTGCAGCTGGCAAAACACTGAGCACCAAACTGGGACGAGGTGTGCCATGGCACCCTGGGTAGATAGATGCCCCTAAAAGATGGAAGGAGTAACTGGCCGAAGCATTGGGGAGGGAAGTAATGTCACTGCTTTTGGGACCTAGGTTTGTTTTTGCCTTTTGCTGTGCTGATGGTGGAGGCCAGAGCCACAGAAGTTAGGCCAGTTGTGGCCTAATACTGTACTGCTGTGACTGTGCGCTCTGCTGCTGAGATACCCCAGATCTGACCTTGTCTTGTTTACTTGATTGTAGGCCATAGCTAGGCTGTGTCCAAGGCTAGCCTGGAGCTCAGCATTACCTCAGATTTACAATCATCCCGTCAGCTTCCCGAGTGTACGGAGTACAGGCATGAGCCATCCCAACCTTGTTTTGAATATAATTGATTGGATGAAAATCTCTGTAATTGAGCTACTTTTATGACCGTTTTAACAACTGCCCCCATGAGTCCTAAAATTGTAACCGTGTGCTGTGAGCCAGCCACAAACGTCTCTCTCTGAAGATGAGACACGTTTTCTGAAAGCTCTACAAGACCCCATCCGTCATGAGCCTCGAGCAGGGGCGAGGGTGCTGGCCTCCCGCAGTGACTGTGTTTCCTCCCACAGAGAAGCTGAAGGACGTGGGCTTGCAAGCACCCAAGCCTGTGCAGCATCCACTGCACCCAGTGCCTGCCCCACACCATACCGTGCCCAGCCTTATCTCCAGCCACGGCATCTTCTCTCTACCGGGAAACAGTGCCGCCACAGCCCTGCTGATCCAGCGCACCAATGAGGAGGAGAAGTGGCTGGCACGGCAGCGGCGGCTGCGGCAAGAGAAGGAAGACCGCCAGTCCCAGGTGTCCGAGTTCCGGCAACAGGTGCTGGAGCAGCACCTGGACCTGGGCCGGCCTCCGGTGCCCACAGAGGTGGAACATAGGCCTGAGAGCACCAGGTGGGTCTGAGTGGGACCTCGCGTGAGGCGGGTGCTTCTGGTTCAAAGGTCGGGGATGGAGGGAGAGAGTCTGCACTCCTGTCCCTGCTGTTGGACCATCCCGTGCCCTGCTTCATCTTTCTGCCCCACTCCAGCCCTTGGCACAGCATCTTTGTTCTTGTCTGGGACACAGGTACCCCGACAGCGTTAGTCTCGGTTCCTCATAGTCCCTGGCCCTCTACAACTCACACAGTGGAGGGAGGCCACTCTGAGGCCTCTAGTCTTAAGTATGAGTCAAGCTTGAGTGCTCTGGCTCTTCAGCCATCTCCCCTCAGGCTCCCACGTCACACAGGGACCAGCCGTCTTGCTTGCCACCACGCTGCAAGGCTGTCGAAGGGGTGTAACTTTAGCTAGGAACTGTTTCTTGTGTGACTCTGGTATGTGGCGTGTTTATTTATCCCTTTACTTTTGAATTTGAAGGGAGCTTAATGCAGCACTCTGTGTCTCAGGCTTGAGTCGACAGAAGGAGGGCCGAGTAGCCCTGGCGGCTGTGTTAAATGTTGCCCCCACTAACCAGGGAAAGACCCTAGGAGCCTAGCAATGGCCCATTGGCAGCATGGGTCTAAACAGCCCGTGTCACCCTCAGAGAAGTGTTAAGCTTTGGGAAAGCTTCTGAAACTGTTCGTTATCGGTTGGCTTTTCTGTTCAGATGCATCAAAAAGTCTCTTTTTAAATTTTTAAAGATTTTTGACAATTTCATGAGTGCTGTTTTCACATTTTTCCCATCCCTCCCTACTCCTCCTGTGCCACCGCAAGTTCATGACCTCTTCGGTAACTGTTACTGTGCCGCATATCCTCCATCTTGTGCTGCTCTTACGTACGTGGGTGGGTTTAGGGCTGACCACTTACCAGGTTGCTTGTCCCTGGATGTTTCTTCCTCTCGAAGCAGCCACTGATTGGCTGTGGCTTTTCCTATAGTGGTCGGGCCTTGTGAGAACTTTCGTGTGTTGGCATGTCCGCTAGTGTCAGCATTGCAAGCCTTGTGTAGGTGACAGCTTCCCTGTCGTGTCTAGATGGCACTGCCTGCTAGAGGAGTCCTGGGACTTTGACTTTTACAGTCTTCTGCCTCTTCTACAGTGCTCCCTGAGTCTTAGGTGTGGGAGTTGATTGTAGACTACCGATCAGGCACCAGTTAACTGTATTCTGACTAGTTGTGTATCTCAGTAGTAGCCTGCTGCAGAAAGAAGCCTGCAGTTACAGCTCCACCTGGGCCTTGAGGGTGTCGTGGATGGCATGGTGAAGGGGTGAGGGTCCTGGGCAGACTGGGCAAGAGCAGCACACCTGTTGAGGCAAGCTGCTTGTCTGCTGGACCACCAGCAGGTCCTTTAGGCCTAGCTGCTGCTCTGGGGCTGCTGCAGTTCTGACAGAGACCACAGGGGGGCAGCAACACCGCCACCATTCCTGTGGGAAGTCCTAGGCTTAGGTGGACACCCAAAGCTAGTTGTCCCTGGCTCATCCCTAGCCTGCCCTCACGCCCATACTTGATAGATGTGGAGGAAAGTCTGTGATGTCAGAGCTTCACCTCCAGGAGGAAATGACTCTCCTGGGGAGGTGGGGTGAATTCTCCTCATAGGGATTTGCACTCACAGTCAGTCTGGGTAGCCCAGCAAGTTACCCTGGGTGTGCTATAGGAAGCTGGTAGGCAGATCTGCTCCCCTCACTGATGACTCAGTATGTTCTTCCCAGGCCAGGACCAAACCGGCATGACCAGAGCAACCGTGAACCCCCACAGCACTTTGGTGGACCACCACCCCTCATCTCACCCAAACCCCAGCACCATACTGTGCCCACAGCCCTCTGGAACCCAGTGTCTTTGATGGACAATACCCTGGAGTCACGGCGGGCTGAGAGCCACTCTCTGCACAGCCACCAGACTGCTTTTGAGCCGAGCCGTCCAGCTGCCGTGCCGCTGGTAAAAGTGGAGCGTGTCTACTGCACGGAGAAGACGGAGGAGCCCCGGAAGCGTGAGGCCACACCACTGGACAAACACCAGCCACCACCGCGGGAGGCAGGAAGCCTGGAACCTCAGACCTTTCCCCATGGACCTGGGCCTTTCCTTGCCGAACTTGAGAAATCAACACAGACCATCTTGGGCCAGCAACGGCCCTCCCTTTCCCAGGCAACCCCCTTCGGGGAGCTCAGTGGGCCCCTGAAGCCAGGCTCGCCCTACTGCCACCCCACACCACGGGGCCCTGACCCAGCATACATCTATGACGAGTTTCTTCAGCAACGCCGGAGACTGGTCAGCAAGCTGGACCTGGAGGAGCGCAGGCGCCGCGAAGCTCAGGAGAAAGGTGTGGGTCCCGAGTGGGTCCCAACTTGCCTCGGGGTTCAGGGTTTATCAGGGACAGGAGACCCCAGTGCCAGCTGCTCGCTTTTCTTCTCCCATGCAAGTCTCCAGTGCAGGTTTTAAAAATTGGTTTCAGGTAGCAGTTTCAGGACCCCTTACCTGTCCTACTGTGAGGCCACGTTATCCAGAATGGCAAGCTACAGCACTCGCCGTGGATGTATGTTATTGATAGGTGATGGGTGGAGACTAATCAGGTATCTAGAAATATTAATAGTGTGACGTCAACAAAGGAATAGTCCAGCAGGGCTTTACCCATGTGGGCTTTGTGACGGTTGCTGGCACGTGCACCAGGAAATAAGGAACAGCAGCTGGCACTGTTCCTGCCCCACAAAGTGGAGGCAGCAGCTCCCTGAGGTCCCAAGGCAGCCAGAAGAGCCAGCGGGGGCTGTGGCACAGCACACACCTGATGGGGATGACTGCCCCAGGCCAGTCTTGTCTCCTCTGGGATTGGCCTGTTTGGTATTACATTTAGCTCCTTATAGTTGGGGATGATAAAGACCATCTTCCTGAGTGCTGGTCATGTTAGCTGTAGGGCCTGGGTGGGGCTCTTCTATCAGTTTGCCTTGAAAAGGAATGGGGGTGCCGTAGATTTTAGTTGCCTTTCCATGAGGCCCACAACAGGGGCAGCATATTCACAGAACCATGGACACCGCGCCTTTGTCAGGAATGCTCCACTTTTGGCCCTAGAGTATCCCATTCTCTGAGTCTCAGAGAAGCTTGGTACTTGTCATCCTTAGGTCACCACAGGTGTCCAAGCATACAGGAAGAAAGCAGGCCCTCTCTTAGCAAGGTGCCAGCAGGCCTGGCCTATGGTCTCACTCACATGCCCCCCCCAGGTGCACGTGTCCACAGGGCATCCTGGGTTCTGAGCCTGGCTCAGTGCATCTGTTTCTGCCATCAGGGTACTACTATGACCTCGATGACTCTTACGATGAGAGCGATGAGGAGGAGGTCAGGGCCCACCTCCGCTGCGTGGCTGAACAGCCACCCCTCAAGCTGGATACGTCCTCTGAGGTAACAAGGTTCTTCTCAACTCCTGCATGCTTTGGGCTGGTTGGGTCATCGGTGCCCACTTTTGGGCCTGCCTAGTTCCAAGCCAGACTCTGTAGCCCAATGGGACCCATGGGGCAGTTAAAGCATACTGGCGACAGTGACTTCACACTCGTTTGTTTTCTTTCCCCATCTAGAAGTTAGAGTTTTTGCAACTTTTTGGCTTGACCACCCAGCAGCAGAAGGAGGAGCTGGTAGCGCAGAAGCGCCGGAAGCGGAGGCGGATGCTGAGAGAGAGAAGCCCGTCTCCACCTGCGATTCAGAGCAAGCGGCAGACGCCTTCCCCCAGACTGGCTCTGTCCACCCGCTACAGTCCCGACGAGATGAACAACAGCCCTAACTTTGAGGAGAAGAGGAAGTTCCTGACCTTCTTCAACCTGACACACATCAGTGCAGAGAAGAGGAAAGGTATGGCCTTACTCTGGCCTGCACACATAGGCCAAGGGGCTCCTGGGTAGCATGGGCTAATGAGTGGCCTCTCTGCTCTGTTGGCCCATCCCATGGTGTTTCTGTCACATTTTGTCTAGCATGTGTCCTGTTGGGATGTGAAGACTAATGTACCATCAAAGCCCCTCCTGCATCCTCTTACACTTGATCAGGGGGCCTCTTGAAACAGGCTGCTTCCAGGGCTTTCGCTAGGATTGATGGAGGTGTTGCCTCCTGTTGTAGAGTGTTTGTTCAGGGTTTGCATACTTGCATACACAGGCCCTTCCCCTTGGGGACACCAGTGAGCTCTGCACAGCACTGGTTTTGATGCTGGGAGGCCTGTAGTTATCAAGCCCAGCCAACACGTAATAAGCACACAACTTGCCCAGATCAGTCTGGTGCACTAGGGCCATGTTGGAAAAGAGACTTGGAACTGGGATTCACAGCATAGAAGACATGGTGTGGCCACAGCAGGCTGAGGCTTCCTTGATCGGCTCAACACTGTCTCGGACTAAGGCACAAATGTACACAGCCTTGGGCCCCTTAAGGGCACTGGCCTCTTCCAGAGTCACCGGAAAACAGCGTCTCCAGGTCTTCAGTCGATTTGACACGCTTCTTTATTGGAGGTGGCAGTTTCTCTTTCCATTTTTTAACAAGCATGGTGGAGGTCTCGCTTCCCCAGCAAGGGTTAGTGGCGGGCTGGCTGCCAGCACAAGCCTTTGGACACATGCCTAGTTGTTTGCAAGCCCGACTTTTCACCTGGCTTCATGTCTAAAGGACGCCGTCAGCACGAAGGCTCTTAAGTTTCAGAGTTGGCAGGAAGAGCCGCCTAAGCGGGGATCTGCGGCACTCTCTCCTTCGCGGGAAATGGCTGTGACCCTCCCTGTTCTCCAGGGGTGCCCTTGTGTTGGGGCCATCCCTGGTCTTCAAATCAGATTATCTGCTGAGAAGGAAGTCACCGTGGAAGCCCCCAGGCAGCTGCTGCTCGTGGCTGTAGATGTGGCTGCCTGGAGTGTGTGAGCCATGCAGGGAGAATAAAGAGTCGGCTGTCGTCGCCTTCTTCCTGTCTGCACAGCCAGCATGCTGTTTGCTTTTGGTGCCTCTTGGTGCAGAGGGCTTGTACTTGCCAATCACGGTGGCCAGAGCCCGCCTTTCCTCCCTCACAGAAGTCCTGCTAACCTCGGGCTGCTTTCCTCACAGACAAAGAGAGGCTTGTTGAGATGCTCCGTGCAATGAAGCAGAGGGCACTGTCCGCAGCAGTGGCAGACTCAGTGACAAACTCTGCGAGGGACAGTCCTACCATTTCCCTGAGTGGTAAGGAAAGGCACCTCGCCCTCCAGCGTCCTGTAGTTTGGGCCACAGGGTTAGAGGTGGCACTCAAAGTCCCATCTTCGTGGTGAACTTGATCTACTGGAAGCTGGGCTTCTCTCCATCCCTCTTGTGTGATCTACCACCACCCTGGTTGAACAGGGCATTAGGATGCAATGCAAATTAGAAGGCGGGCATGAAGTCCGGATGGCAGTAGCTGCCATCCCTCAGAGGATGTGCCTGAAGCCCCGGCCCAGAGTGCTGTCCCCAGAGGAGGGCTGCTCTGCAGATCCTGCCTGGCTCTCCAGACTCCTGCACCTGCTCTCTCGCTCTTCTCTGCTGCTCTCCAGCTGAAGAAAGCTGAAGCCTTGGGGTCCCTCTTGCTGTCTCTTCACCTGCTCTCCTAAATTGGATGAAGTTACTCTCGCCTTCTCGGCACTTCCTGCTGCTCTCTCACCTGCCCCTTGGGAACTGCTCACAGTTGGATTTGCTGCTAAACATGCTTCTCTTGAGGCTCTAGCCTCGTGCAGTGTTTACACAGGGTGGACACGCCGGGTCTTTCTGCAATGCAAGCTCCTTGTGCCTGTCTTTCCACAGCTTTTAATGTTTTCCTCATTTCTGTCTCTCAAAGAACCAGCCACACAGCCAGCTCCTCTGGAAACAGATCAGCCTGCCGGGGTCCCTGCCTCTGTGTCAGACGTCCCAAAGGCCGTGGAGACTGGGAGACTGGAACAGCTCCGGCCCCAGGAGCTCTTGAGAGTCCAGGAGCCAGCTCCTAGCAGCGGTGAGAAGGCCAGGCTGAGTGAGGCCCCCGGGGGCAAGAAGAGCCTGAGCATGCTTCATTATCTCCGGGGCGCTGCGCCCAAGGACATTCCTGTGCCGTTGTCCCACAGCATCAACGGGAAGAGCAAGCCTTGGGAGCCCTTCATGGCAGAAGAGTTTGCACACCAGTTCCACGAGTCCGTACTGCAGTCCACACAGAAGGCTCTGCAGAAGCATAAAGGTAACAGGCCAAACGTCCCCTGTCGCCTGTTAGTGCTGGGTGACACAGCCCATTTTCATACCAACAGTACCTACCAAAACTGTGAAGCACTTAGAGGTCTCACTGGGCATAGGGGTGGGGGAGGGTAGCCTCGATCTCATTTCAGGCTTGTAGCAGGACCTAATAATGTACCCGCTCAAGACCTACACACCGTAGTTAGCAAATGGCAGTTCAGTAAGGCCAAAGCAAGTGTCCTCTGTGTGTCAGCAGGGGCCTTCCCAACACCCACATAAACTCCTTTGGAAATCTCTCTCTGGTTCTTTGCCAAGGTACTGTGTGCCCATCCCCCAGGGCCCAGTGATTGTAGGGACAGTAGGGACTTCACCCCCAGGTGAAGTGAGCTTTTGCAAACCCAGCAGGGAGAACTGAGTCACCATGCCCAGTCCTGATTAAGGGTTCCAAGCTAGGAAGCTCACACTGAGCTCACAGTGTCCCTCACTGAGCTGATTCTGCTCTGGGGCCCAGGGAGCAAAGGCAAGAGCTCAGGTGGCAGAGACAGCATTCCTGAAGCGTGCTGGCCAGCCAGACTAAACAAGACAGAAAAGCAATGGAGGAAGAAAACCAGTGTTGACCTCTGGCCTAATGTCACCTCGCCTGTGAGGAAAGGCCCCCAGGAGAGATGCACTAACTGGGTCTTTGTGGTTTTACTGGGGAGTTGTGCTGTGGCCAGAGGCAGCAGATCGCTCCCTGCTCTTTATGGCATCTAAGGGGTGAGGCCACCAGTAGGGCTGAGCCACCTCCTGTTGGAGGGACAATCCCTGGTCCTCCTCAGGGAACAACTCTGCCCTCTTGAAGGAGGCTGTGCTCACAAAGTTACAGATCGGAACTCTGACATGCGCTTGTCTCCATGGGCAACTTTCAGTTGAGTCCCTGCCCCTCAAGATCCTTGCTTGCTCCTCCCCAGGGAGCTCAGCTGTGCTGTCTGCAGAGCAGAACCACAAGGTCGACACGGCAGTCCACTACAACATTCCTGAGCTGCAGTCCTCCAGCCGGGTCCCCTTGCCCCAGCACAATGGACAGCAGGAGCCCCCAGCTGGGAGGAAGGGTCCTCCTATGCAGGAGGTGGACCAGGACTCTGAGGACGACATTGAAGATGACAGTGACGAGGAAATGGAGGAAGCCCCCAGGCGCCAGTGGCAAGGGATTGAGGCAATCTTTGAAGCTTACCAGGAACACATAGAAGGTAGGGATTTGGGGGGAAGGATGATCAGCAAGTCTGGTCCACACTGGAGCCTTGCTAGTCAGGGGCTGCTTGAGTCCTTTGTGCGGAGACACCGGTTTTCTTGCAGGGCAAGCCTAGCCTTGAGGCCCTGCTCAAGGGGGATGGCAGGATGCTGCCGGCTTGGACACATAGCTAGGCTCTGGCCGGTCCTGATTACCATGCTTGTGAGCGCCACTGAAGGAGCTTGGACACTTTGTAGCTCGCCTTACTCTGAAGTTCCTAGGTGCTTTTCCTGACACACACACCAGCACACCCACACTGCTCTTATGTGTACCACGGGCACCCTTGTCCGTTTCCCCAGTGTCCAGAGGCTCCACTGCACTGCCTTTGGTCTAAGATACTTGCCAGTTACTTCCTCCTGTATCTTAAGCTTTTTTTATTTGGCACATGACCAAGCTGTAAGCTTGCTACTGTACCCCTTGAAAGGCTACATCTGTGTCTGGCAGAAGCTCCCTTATGGCACCACCCTGGCTCTCCTTAGCTGTTTGACTCAGGATCTTGTTAACTGACCCCCTGACAAATTCTGTAAGGGTTTTTCCTCTCTCCATTTGGGACCAGAGAACTAGTCCGCAAACTCAACAATTCAGTCCCATGACGACACCAGCATAACTCTGGGGCTTGAGCTGTGCCGTATGGCTGTGTGCTAACCCCGGTAACAGGTGGGGTCCTCATTCCAGTCTGCATTGTCATTGCGCCACCTGGGACCAGGGTGGTGGGGCTCTTGTCCTGCTTGTGAAACTTGAGACAACCTAAGCTTTTCCTCTGCTTCCCTTCTTGAGATGACTTTTCCTAATCTGGTTGCTCCACCATTAATGACAGTTTGTTATCAGGAGCCGTTTAGCTTTGGAGTGGCAGTCTTTGTGGTCATTTGTCGAGATTCACTAATTGAAGTTACTCTGGCCCTTCCTCTAATAGCTTCAACTCTCACCACCATCATCACCAACAACTTGGTGTAAAAGTCCACCGAAAGCTGGTAGTTTCTGGACTCTAAACTTGCCTTCAGACTCCAGGCTTTCCCCCGCTGCACTGGGGTGGCTGTTTTGGTTCGTTTGGTGCAGCTGAGAACACGCTGCAGGTGAAGACTCAGAGCTGATGGATGCATCACCTCCTCTTGTCTTTTCAGAGCAAAACCTGGAGCGGCAGGTGTTACAGACACAGTGCCGGCGGCTGGAGGCCCAGAACTACAGCCTCAGCCTGACTGCCGAGCAGCTCTCTCACAGCATGGCGGTGAGTCAGGCATGGGGCTTTTACAGGCACCCCCAGAGAGGAGAAATCTGCTCTCAAGAAATCAAAGCTAATGCCAGACATGGCAGCACATGCTTTAATCCCAGGAGGCAGGCAGATCTGTGAGTGTGAGGCCAGGCTGGGCCACACAGTGAGAGATTCTATTTTAGAAATAAAGAAAAAAAAAATCTGCGGGGGCAGTGAAGGTGGTGCACACCTTTAATCCCAGCACTCGGGATTCAGAGGCAGGTGGATCTGAGTCTAAGGCTGCCTGGTCTACAAAGTGAGTTCTAGGACAGCCAAGGCTACACACACAAAGCTCTTGTGGCAGTGAGGTGTCTCCCCACCCTCACCCAGGGGGACATACACAAGGCTGGTCAGACCTGGCCAGCCTTCAGAGTTTGAGCCAAGACAGCAGTACACACTGGTTCTTTAGGAGCACATGTTGCTGGAAGAATATTCTAGCAATCCTGTGAGGTTACTTACACTGGTATATGTACCAGCGGTGTTCTGACGTACATCTTCTCCTCAGGAGCTCCGGAGTCAGAAACAGAAGATGGTCTCGGAGCGGGAGCGGCTCCAGGCGGAGCTGGACCACTTACGGAAGTGCCTTGCCTTGCCCCCCATGCACTGGCCTAGGGGCTACTTTAAGGGATATCCGAGGTGACGATTTCCCTTACACTAGGCTGAACCTATAGCATAGAAATATTATCTATTTTATTACCTTGAATATTTAATATTTTTCACTGGGAGGTTTGAAGCTTACAAATTGAGAACGTGCCATGCATGAAGCGAAGAATTCCAGGCTCCAGCGAGGACGTCACCTTGACTCCAGTGTGATCGAGTCATTCTGTCTCAGCTAAGACTCAGTTTCTCTTTCTGATGGCGGTTTTATTCCTTCTCCCCCACATTCTTTGTATCCAGTACTGATGCCCACCGTGCATGTGGCTGAGGGAGAGCCAGTTGGTTGTTTCTGGTGTTGCTGTGCTGAGAGCCCAGCTTGCTCTTGCTGCAGCCCTGGGAGTGTTAACCCCTTCCTCCCAGGACTAACTTGTGCTGAGAAGGCTGGGTGTGTACAAGCAAAGGGCTCATGATCAGTCACCTTCCTGCGCCATCGTCAAAGCCACAGGTCCCAGGAGCATGCAAGCCAGTCAAGGCTTCTCCCTGGAACAGCTCTTAGGAAAAGAGGCAAACCCACACCCGACGGTACCTTGTTTGTTTTCCTTGGGGAAGACAGTGGAGCTGTCCACTGATAGCCCACCGACTGGATTGCTACCGCTGTGTGTGGCGTTTTCATACAAACATGTTTTGAGAGAAAAAAGTCAAAGGTGCTTCAGCCTTGTACTGTGTATATATTAAAAAAACAAAGTTTTGTATGTTTTTATTACTTTAATTATTGTTATAAAAAGCCTGCCATTTTTAATATGTGGTTTGGGGAATTTTGTTTGTTTTTCCTGTTTGGGGGTTTCCTTTGTTTTTCGTTTTCGTTTTTTTCTGGTTAAAAAAAAAAACAACCTGCTTCTAGTGTTTGTGCTGCTGCTGGTCAGGACATGAAAATGCTGAAGTTCCTTTTAGAAATAGAAGAGCTCACCTGTGTTACCCCACACGGCAGGGCTGAGGGGCACCCCACATGCACCAGGAGCTTAAGGTAAAGCTGTGGGAGCTGAGCTCCTGTGACAGGCACAGCCGTGGCAGAGAGCTCAGTACCAGGGAATCTCACAGCCTCAACTCCTCAGTTAAAGAGAAGGATGGGGAGGGGAGGCTGAGCCTACCTTTGGCCACCAGGCTTAATGGTTGTACAAAGCAGCTTGCTGGCAGTCCCTGCCCGCCTGCCCCCTGCAGTTTGCTGTCTCCCTGCCAAGAATCTTCTAGTTATTAGCAAACTCAGAGAAGAAAGTGCCACCAGTATTGTCAGCCGTCAACAAGTGCGGCTTGGCACAGGAGCAGCAGGCGAGGGGCACTGAGGTCTCTGCCCTACAGCCAGCTGGAGATGGTCTGCAGGTGAGCAGAGGCTGCATGCTCTGGGACAAAGCCTTACCGAGTTCCTAATTAGATGCTGCTTGCGCTCACACCTTAGTGTTCCTGTCCCAGTCTAAACTCCACACTGATGACTGGAAGCTTTTGCTAATCTGCTTGGTAATGGCTTTGGGAAAAGTAGACCCATAACTTAAGGCGCACATACAGCCCTCTCTCCCCCATTATCTCACAGGAATTCCCCTGAATGAGTGTGTGACCCATGCAAGAGGTAACCTCCCAGGTGGGCCTGGGGCACAAGCTGAGCCACTGACCTGGCAATGCCTATGTCCCTTCCAAGCGCCCTGGCCTGCCTGTGGAGCCCTGAATATTCCTATGCTCACGAGTAAAGTGACAATCAGAACCAGGTACAAGCCAGTAAGGTGGCAGGCAAGTATGCCACTCATACCACACACACATGGTTCTCCCATCCCACCTAGTCTGAGACACTGATGAAGGTAAAAACACAGCACACCCGTCCAGGTACCACACGTAGTCCCCGGCGGCCTCTCCCGATCTTTCCCCACTACAGATCTGCTCTAGGATGGACTGGGAAAATTATTACCTAGCGGGAATCCTAGTCCTTGACCATGTCTTCCCACTTCATCTCTAAGGAATAGCTGCCATCTCTCCTGGCTGGGAATTCACCAAGCTTGTGATGAACTGGTCCAGTGTTACATCCCATGGCTCCATGTTTCATCAGATCAAATTTGTTCCACATCATCAGAGCCAAACTGATAAGGCCTGCCACCACCCCAGATGAGCAAGCTAGGACTGTCAACACTTAGTAGCTAGGTACCCAGAGGAGCACTGCCCTACGAGTGGGGAATTGCAGCCATGCTCACAGCACTGCCAAATCTCAGTTAAACTGAACTGCAAACTAGATGCCTCCCACCCCTGCCCTCAGGTGTCCAGAACCCAGCATGGAGATGGCCCGCACAGCAGGCTCAGCACCTCTGAGGTGTGTGCTAGCCACTTAGCAGCCGTCTGTACTCTTTCAAGTACTCAAGCTTTGACTTCACTACTTGCCGTAGCCTGTCCCCACTGTCTGATCCAGTGCTTAACTTCAACCCTAGAGGCTGCCTTGACCCGAGGAGGCATCTCACTGGTTTTGTACTTGTGTGTGCCCTACGCCTCACTGCTGGGGCGGTGGACGTGGGCAGGAGGGAGGACAGGTGCCTCGGTCACTCTGGGGGCAGTTTAGATGCTGTGAAATGAAACCTGTTCTAAGTGTACTTGTTTGAATTAACTGTATTGTAATATTATTTGTTGAATGTAGTAATTAGGTATTTATGAATATATTGCTGTAATTTCTGACAACATCCCAAAAATAAAATCTTCCTAAATCATGTTACGAAGAAAATCTTTTTATGTTAGCGCCACCACCCAGCCCTCCCCCTAGTTCTCAACTACATAGCTTTCACAGGTCAAACTTGAAGACACTTAACTGAACACTTGCTGTGCATGACATGCGCAGGAGTCCGTGCTCATTTGAGAAATCCTGGGCCACAAGCTTGTTTCTTTCCCACAAGAGAAAAGCTGGTGGCGTCTACGTCGATGGAAGTTGAGCTTGCAGCATGCCCGAGTTCCTCCAGTGTCCACACCCATCTCTCTCCACATCACACGTGTCCAGTGCTGTCGAGCTCGAAGTCCTAAGACTGTGAGCTCTCGGAGGGCTGGAGGTTTGTGCGGAGCTTGTACATGTGATTAAGTGCCTGGGTGAGGAAGGCCCCACTGCTGTTGATCTCCATCAGGGTCAGGTTATCCAGCTGAAACAAAAAGCCAGAGAGCAGAGGAAGTTTGGACTTCAGAAAACTGACTTCACTGAGTAGTGTGCTCCTAGGTGTGAGGGTGATGCCCAGAAGCCTGTGCGCACCAGACCGGCTCTCCAAGAGCCGTATCCCGAGTCCTCATGTTAATCAAAGCAGCTTCAAATCCCTGTTTACACAGCTAAGCAGGCAGAATGCCCTGACAACTCCCTGGAAGCATTCACACTGGCTGGCAGTGCCCACTGGCACTGGGCGGGGACAGGAGAGCCATGCCTACCTTGGCATGTGCCTCCTGCTGTCGCACAAAGCTGTCAGCAGACACCCGGAGCTTGGCCATGCGTGTGTCCCACAGATCTTTGATCAGCGTCCGGATGGTGTCTGCTTTGGGAATGTTGTCAGAAGCACTGAAGACACAGACACAGGCAAAACAGGAGCACTTGGTGAGCTTGCCCAACACAGGCACAAGTGGCTGCTTTAAAACCAAAGCTCGCGGGCAGGCCACACAGCTCTGCAGTTAGTGCTTGCTCCTCCTGAGGATTCCAGCTGCTGGCATCCATCAGGCAGCTCACAACTGCTTATAAACCATAGGCCACAAACAGCTGCGGCAGACACAGCCACACGTGTAGATAAACAAAGCTTGAGCCAGGTGTGGTAGCACATGGCTGTAACCCTAGCACTCAGAGAAGGCTGAGGCAGGAGAACCAGAAGTTGAAGGCTGGGATATACAGCACACACTGCTCTTGTAGAGTACACAGTTTGGTTTCTAACACCCATGCCCGATGGGTCAAAACGACCTCTAACCCCAGCTCCAAGGGATCCCACACCTTTGGCCTGCACTCACATGCACATACTGACACATAAAGATAAATCTTCAAAACGATAACACATTGGAGGTCCTGGAGAAGGCTAGCAGTTAGGAGCACTTAGTACTCCTGGAGAGGGCTCAATCAGTTCCCAAACACCTACATGGGATGGCCTAGACTCCCTGTAATTCCAGCTCTGGAAGATCCAATATTCTCTTCTTGTCTCCTTGCGGCTGCACTGACATGCACATACCCCACACAGACATATACACACATGTAACTAAAAAAAATATAGCCGGGCAGTGGTGGTGCACACCTTTAATCCCAGCACTTGGGGAAGCAGAGGACTCTGTGAGTCCGAGGCCAGCCTGGTCTGCAGAGTGAGTTTCAGGAAACCCTGTCTCGAATTGGGCTGGTGGGCCACACTCCCTTTAGGTAACAACATCCTGTTCTATGTAACTTTATCTTGAGCTGGCTCAGGTCAGCAGATCCCGTTTTTACCAGTGACATAACCTTACTACCCAGCACCACCAGGGAAGAAAAGGGCAAGCTTTGTGCTAAGCCCTTTAAGTGCTCACAAAAGGCTGAGAAACAAGACTGCCACGGTGGGGAGCACAGGTTACAAAAATCACAGAGCAGAGAAAAGTCTCAGAGTAGCCCAGTTTCTGCAGAGTTTAAGGTCGCAGTTAGTAACAACTTTCCTTTACGACATACTAGAAGCCAACCTTTGAAGAAGCTCACACAAGACAGAGGCAAGCAGACTCGTGTAGCCCATCACTAGGGGCTCTCCCCAAGCCAGTCAACACAGGAGTAGCAGGCAGGTCTGTGGTACAGAATATACGTGGTGAACTGAATGATGAACACACATGTTCAGATCTTATGCTCTGAACAGAAGGACAAAGAACTCCAGATCTCCTGAGCCGTGGTGGTGCATGCATGCCTTTAATCCCAGCACATGGTGGGTGGGGCAGAGGCAGGCAGATCTCTGTGAGTTTGAGGCCAGCCTGGTCTATAGAACAAGTTCTAGGACTGACTCCATAGCCACTGAGAAACCCTGATTCAAAAAACCAAAACAAAAAGCCCTCCAGATCCCTATCAACTACCGAACAAAGATGAGATGGCTCAGCAAGTAAAGGTGTCGGTGGTTAAGCCTGGCAACCTGACTCTGGAGCCAATTCCTGAAACTTGTCCTCTGACCTCCATATGCACTGCACGCCGTACGCATGTATCCACAAAAAATTTTATTTATATTCATTCATTCATTCATTCATTCAGTTTTTTCCAGACATGTGTAGCCCTGGCTGTCTAGGAACTCTGTGCACCAGGCTGGCCTTGAACTCAGATCTGCCTGCCTGTCTCTGAGTGCTGGGATTTAAGGTGTATACCACCACCACCAAGCTAAAAAAAAAAAAAAAAAAAAAAAAAAAGTTAATTGGGTTTCTTAACTAAATAAATTACACAGTAAGGCTTTGGTTTTTGTTGTTTTAAAAGACATGGTCTTCCTGTATAGCCCTGGGTGCCCTGGAACTCCTAAAGTAGACCAAACTGGCATTCAGAGATTCATCTGTCTCTACCCTCCACCCCTACACAGTGATGGGATTAAGTGTGCTACCATACCCGGACAACAATAAGGTTCTTGCAGAGTATAATACAGAGAACGTCAAGAAACAGTTCTCTATACTGGTAGCACCAGCCTGGTTCCGAGCCATGCACCCAGATTTTCTCTTTTCCCAGACTGCCACAATTTCTCTCAACCTCTGAAGACACCACCTCCCCAGGTCTCCTCACCACCATGGAATCTATGGCTCCGCGGCCTCATCAGTCCGCAGACCTCAAGCACCTGGAGCCACAGTCCCTTACAGCTCCTCCTCCACTGCCGTCCTCTCCCTGTTCCTTTGGGACAGTCTGCTGCTCTCCAAGCTTGCATTCCTTCAGTGCCTTCTCTGGCCCCACCAGGCCTTGCTATGCCCCAGGGACTCACACAGGCCCTGACTGTGACCAGTTCACAGGGTCACGTTGTTTCTCTACCCAAGTGGGAACTCAGGCCATGTGACCATGTTTAGAACAGTAAGTATAGTGTTGTAGGAAGGAATGGGTGCCCTACAGCCACCCATCCCTCTTGAGTTCACCTTTGGACATGCAGTGACACAGGTGCTCTAAGAGGGCGGCACAGTTCTGGTCTTGGTGCCAGATCTGCTCTTGAACCAGCTGAAAGGTATGGTCCAGCTGGATGCTCATTAAGTTAGGTTCGGGCATCCACGGATTTCATTCAACAAACCTTCATGAGGCCCGTGTGGGGACGGTCCCTGCCCATCTAGTACAGGCTGCATAATGGCACAGCCGGACAGCAGACTACAAAACTTCCCTGGAGCAATTGCCAGAACAGAGCGCTGCAGACAAGGTGCTAGGCCGTGGCAGTAGGACCACTAAAGCCCGGAGTTCAGAACCAACGTAAGCAATATAGCAATACCCCTATCAAACAAACAAACAAACAAACCTGTTCTGCCGAAGATCCAATGGGAGCATAAACCTACAGACACAGGGCTGTGAAAGGGGGCGACAACGCCTGCCAGTTGTGACCGCTGGGAGCGCTGACTTGTGACTGAAGCTAGAGGCTACAGACAGGCAGCACCAAGCAGAAAACAGACAGCTGGAGCAGACATGGACACACAAACCCAAAGCTTGCAGGGCACATCTCTCTAGCTCAATACCAAGACCCACATGAGGCCCTTGGCCACTCCTGTGACAGACACTGACACGGAACCCGGGCAAAGCTGGACTAAATAAATCATGTGCACTGACAGGCCTGGACATACAGAATCCAAGCGGGGGAGAGAAGAAACAGGAGAGAACAGAGAGATAGCCTCGTCACCCTGCATGGGGACACCTCCTCCAGGTCACCTAGGTGAGAAACTGGGTGACTGGGCCACCGTGGGAATGGGCGGGAAGAGAGGACAAGAATTCGAGACCACAGAGGGCACGCACGGCCTCGTGTGCTGACTCACTGATTGAGCAGGAGCTTGGTGATCTCCATGTAGTGTGGGCTGGGCACTGGGGTGAACGTCTCCTCCTTCCGCTCCTGATCTCGCATCTGCTCCAATTTCTCTGAAACGCAGAGGTTAATGTGCTTCACCAACGTCGTAACAAAGAGAAGACATGTGTTCTTTTGTTTCTCAAGACAGAATTTCTCTGTGTAGCCCTGCCTGTCCTGGCATTTGCTCTGTAGATGAGGCTGGCCTTGAACTCAGAAATCCATCTACTTCTGCCTCCAGAGTGCTGGGATTAAAGGCATGCACTACTACTCCTGGCTGGAAAAAGTTTGTTTTCTTTTATTTCTTTATTTATGTATTTGAGTGTTCTGTCTGCATGTATGCCTGCATGCCAGAAGAGGGCATCAAGTCCCATTATGGATGGTTGTGAGGCACCATGTGGTTGCTGGGAATTGAACTCAGGTTCTCTGGAAGAGCAGCTAGTATTAATCACTGAGCCATCTCTCCAGTCCCAAAAAAAACTTTTTATTTTTTTCAAGGCAGGTTTTCCCTGTGCAACAGCCCTAACTGTCCTGGAACTCGCTCTGTAGACCAGGCTGGTCTTGAACTCACAGAGATTCACCCGCCTCTGCCTCCCGAGTACTGGGATTAAAGGCATGTGCCACCACTGCCTGGTAGAAAAGCACTTGTTATCTTACAATTTGACCAGGTGCTGGTACTGCCTACGTGGCCGATAAGCAAGTGCACTGCATACAAACAAGGTGGGGTATTCCTATCTTAGACGAGACGCCTTGCAAGCACCGCTTGGGAAGAGAGTCTGATGTCACCACTACCCCTGAACCTTCTTTTCATCTATCTGCCCTCTACTCCTCTACTCGTGTCTGTAACCAATGACCTGTGACCTCTCAGTGCTGGCGTCTAGAGCTCCACGGTGAGTCCTTGCCACACCCTAGGCTCACATTCCAGCCATCTTGTTCTGCCCAAGTGGAGACCCGAAACACCTAGAGGACTTCCCCAACTCCTGCCTCTATGTCCCACTTCTACCTGAACAGCTATCCAGGCCCCTAAAATGGTGGGCTCAGACTACAACATACCCTGGGCCCCCTCACTGCCCTGTGTTCTGCCAACCTCAGAAAATAGTGATTCCATCTAAGCAGAGCTGAGCCTCAAGCCGCAGCCGGGCATGCCTTAGCACCAGCTCCTCCCTTCCGTCCTCCACACAGACCTCAGCAAAGCCTGCTAATGCTCCCTTGAAAGCACCCAGGCCAGCTGCAAGCAGCCTCACCACACCGCCACGAAAGCAGTGATACGATTTTTCTTGCACACCTCACACATGCCAGGCAAGCAGTCCACCACTGGACTGGACCCACTGCACGGGATTAGTTTTCTTTCTACCCTTGAGTCAGATAACAAACACAGTGTCTTCACCACTCAGAAAGACTGGCAATGCCAACCCTCTGGCCAGGATGTGGGACAGTGTGATCTCATCTACATTTCCCTGGGATCCTAAAGTTGTAACACTCAGCAGGACTGGCTGGCTGCTTCTTATCATTTAAGATCATCTGTCCTGTGGCCCAAGTCCCCAACAAGCGGTATCTATCTGCCTGAGAAAAACAAGCGTGTGGCAGAGCAGACACCTGTAACCCAGCAACATGGGAGGTGGGGACCCATTCTCAACTACACAGCAGGTAGGGAGCAGCCTGGGCTACGTGAGACCCTGTCTCAACAAACCAAAGAGCAACACCTATCTACTGAAAGACTCAGACAAGAAAATTCTAACAGTCTCACTCAAAATTGTAAAAAAATGGGAATAACCTGGAGACTGGTGAGATGGCTCAGTAGATAAAGGTGCCTGTCGCAAGCCTGATGAAGGTGGACACAGAGGAAGGGCACAACTGACTCAACAAGTTGTCCTCAGCTCACAGGTGTGCCATGGCACACGTGCTGACACACAAATATAATGATGACTTTTAAAACTGGGAAACGGGGGGCTGGAGAGATGGCTCAGTGGTTAAGAGCACTGGCTGTTCTTCCAGAGGTTCTGAGTTCAATTCCCAGCAACCACATGGTGGCTCACAACCATCTGTAATGAGATCTGGTGCCCTCTTCTGACATGTGGGCATACATGGAAGCAGAATGTTGTATGTACAATAAAAATAAAGAAATCTTATAAAAAAAATGAGAAAAGTGGACTGGAGAGATGGCTCAGTGGTTAAGAGCACTGGCTGTTCTTCCAGAGGTTCTGAGTTCAATTCCCAGCAACCACATGGTGGCTCACAACCATCTGTAATGAGATCTGGTGCCCTCTTCTGACATGTGGGCATACATGGAAGCAGAATGTTGTATACATAAGAAATAAATAAATAAATCTTAAAAAAAAAAACCTGGGAAATGGGCTGGAGAGACGGCTCAGCAATTGAGAGCACTTGCTGCTTTCCCAGACGACCTGGGTCTAGATCCCAGACTCATGCAGCTTAGAACCCCACTTCCAGGGGATCAGATACACTCCTGTGGCCTCTAAAGGCACTGCATGCATGTGGCACACATGACTCATACATATAAAATAAAAAATATTTATAGATGGCAAGTAACCCAAATGCCCACCCGCAGAACGGGCGAGCAGATGCATAGAGTACTCACACAAGGGAGCAGCTAGGCAGGAGACAAGATGATGACCCATGTGGCCACGGGGCCAACTGCAAACCACACATCCACAAGAGAAGTCAGAGAAGCATGGCACATGACATCGTTCTATGGACGTGAAGTCCCACAGCAGATAGGTCTCCTGCACAGGCTACCCGCACCAGCACCATCTGATTGCCCCTCACTTGGACAGCAAAAGCACAGAACTCTGCACCCCTCTCTATAACTTTGGGCCTGCTGAAACCAGTAAAGGGTCTCTTATGGATTCAGGCATGGAGGGGCTAAAGATGCCCCGAGGCACTGGAACTGGGGTTCTAGTTTCAGGACTGTGAGTCATCCACTCCTTTACAAGAGGCCCAAGTTCAAACACAGCTCTCTACCTGAGAGTGACTGGCTTAAACAGTCTGCCCATGTTAGCTTTCCTTTGCCAGGACGAACACCATGACCAAAAACAAATTGGGGATGAAAAGGTTTATTTGGCTCACTGATTAAAGTCTACCATGGAGGGAAGTCAGGGTAGGGACTCAAACGGAACCACGAGGGAAAACTGTTTATTGGATGCTCAGTTTGCTTGCTGACACAGCCCAGGACTACCTGCCTAGAGGTGGCCCGGCCCACAGCGGACTGGAGCCTCCGACATGCATCAAGACACTGCCCAACAGACATGCCCACAGGCCAACCTAATAGAGGTGATGGCTCAGTTGAGGGTGCTTGTTTCCAGGTGTGTCTGTCAAACTGACAACAAAACTGACTGTGACTAAGCTTTTTTTTCTAGGTCTTCTCAGGTGCCTCCAGTCAAGTTCACTGCGGGGGATTCTCAACACATGATGCACAATGTCTCTCCCATCAAAAAACAAAAACAAAAGACTGCAAAGGCTCATGAATGTCTTCTTTCATTTTTTTGTAACATCTTCAGAGACATCTGTAATCTACTATGACACTTCTGAATTAAACTGTACAAAGGACTTTTAATGAGTTGTACAACCATCAATTCAGTCTCAGATTATCAACCCCCCAAAAAAAACCATAATTCCTCCATCACTTCCCAAGCCCCCATTACCTAAGCAGTCACTATTCTGTGCCTATGGCTCTATTTCTGACTGTCTACATAAACAGAATCATACAATCTGTAGTCTGCTGGGTTTGGCTTTTTTATTCAACATCCTGTTTTCCAGGTTCATCCACCTTGAAGCATGTATCAGAAGCCCATCCCTTTACGTGCCCAAATAAGAGCCCATTGTAGGGTGATGGTCCTAATTTGCTCAAGCTGGGGAGGAAAGGGTGTATTTGGCAGGATGACAGTCCATCCCTGATGGAAGTGAGGGCAGGAACAGAGACAGGAGCCATGGAGGAAGGATGCTTACTGGCTTTCCTGTCTTCTTATACAACTCAACACCACCTGTCTAAGGGTGACCATACCAATAGTGGGCTGGGCCCTGCCACGTCAGTCATTAACCAAGGAAACACCCACAGTCATGCTCACAGGCCGGTCAGGTGGAGGTAATTTCTCTGTGGAGGCACCATCTTCCCAGGTGACTTGAGTCTGTGTCGATTTGACAAAACTGCACATTTTCACAGTCTTTGTAACAGAATTTCCCAGCATGACAACACTCAATTAAAACAAAATTTGTCAGATCTCTGTGAGTTCAAAGCCAGCCTGGTCTACAGAATGAGTTCTAGGATATCAGAAACTCTGTCTCAAAAAACACTAAGAAAAATTAAAAATGCTTGTTTAAAGTTGAATCTCTGCTCCAGATTTAAACTAAAAGTTATTATTATTGTGTGCTGCCGAGAGCATAGAAAAGCCAGAGAACAACGGCTGGACCCGGTTTTCTCCTCCCACGGTGGATTTTGGGGATTGAACTCAGGTTCTAAGGCTTTGCTGCAAGTGCCCTTACCCATTAAGCCATCTCGTCGGCTTAACCACATCTTTGATTTTAAGGCTAGGTAAATATTTAAAGTCCATAGGAACTAGAAGTATCACAAAGTATCACAAACATTTACACATCAACGAGCCACTGGAACACCACTGATGTTGGCTGTCCGGGAACCCGGGACCGAGGAAGGAGGCAGATCCAGGTACAAGCCCGACCCACCCGGGCCTCGGGGATGCTCACCTACATCCATCCACTCTGGAGGTAGCAGACGGCACTTCTGTCTCTGTTTCAGGTTAATGGCCAGCCATAGGGGCACTTCCACGGGTAAGCCGGGGTTGAAGGGCCCCAGGTCCCCCTGCAAGGACAAGGCAGACCCCAGGTGGAAAGGAGCGGTGACCTGTCCATGACCCCGCGGCCGCAGCCCCGTCCCGCCCGCCTCACCCCTATCAGGTAGATTTTGTCCAGGCTGAAGTTCGGGATGATGGTCACCAGTTCCTTCTCGGCCAAAAACTCCACCTCGGCGGCGTCCATGGTGAAGAAACCACGCTTCAGATCGGTTTCCGTCCCTCCGGGTCTCAGAGGTCCAGCCTGGGCCGCGGCTTTCCCGCCACGGCGCGGAGACACGCCCCCCCCGACACGCCCACCCTACCGGAAGACGGCCTGCGGCGACCTATAGAGACGTTGCGACCATCGCAGCCTCGGCTAGAATCTGCAGCTGGTACGAGCCCGCGGATTGGTCGGTCAGAGCGCGGCTGCACTCAAGCCCTGCCGAGAACTATAACAAGGCCCCGCCCTTCTCTGGTTCACCCTTTCCTATCCGCGGGCTCCATGCTTCCTTAATCCTGGTTCGGAGGTGTCGTTACTCCCCTGGTGGCCCGACCTCCGAGCATCACTACCCTCTCCCGGCCCCTTTAGCCCCACTCCCTCTTCTTCATTGGCCTTCAGTCCTGCCCCCGCCCTCCGGCCGCACACGACTCCTCCTCCTGCCCGCGCGCTCACGGCCCCGCCCCTACCCCCTTTAGTTGTGCACGGCCCCGCCTCTTGCCCCGCCCCTGCCTCGCCTCCCTTCGACCTCGCCTCTCCTGCACCCGCCCCTTCCCCTACCCGCCAGCAGGAAGGCGGTGCACCTGCTGCAACCAACTCCTTTGCGGGGCCCGCTGCAAGCTCAAGTAACTTGCCTGCCTCCACTCTAAAAGGGTAGAGGTTTGGAGACTTGTCTTCACCAGCCCTAAGCGCAGATCCAGAAATAAACACATTCATCCCAAACTCAGCTCCGGGTCCTGGGACATGGCTAACCGGTCCACACAGACACCATCTTGAGGGAAGGATCTTCCTTTTAATTTTACAGTCTTTGACCTTTCTGAACATGGGTTAAAAGAGCAAAAATGCGACTTCCCTGTCTGTTCCTGTCTGATCCTTTGGGACAGAGCCCAGAATCAAAGTTTTAGCAAACCAAACAAATGTCAGGTGAGCCCTCTGCAGCGACAAATCTGCAAACCTTTTATCATTGCGATTGTGAAAATTGAACCCTAACGCCTCAAAAATGCTAAGCACCCCCTCTTCTGCCAAGCTACACCTCAGAATCCGATGCCCTCAAGCCCTCTGTACAAAGGACCTAGGTGAGCCAAGAATGCTCAAATCCCTGAAAGTCTCCATGTTACTATGGCGCTGCAGGGAAATTCTGAGTCGAGTCTGGTGAGAAGAGCTGAGCTATAATAAGTACTATAAGATGGATGACTCCGGCAGGGTGGCAGCAGGTCAGGGTAGCTCACAAGGAGTGGTGAGTCTACAACTGGTAAGGGCAAGAGGGGCGGGACCCAAGTTTGAAACCTATAGTGATATTTTGTTTGTAATTTAACGAATAAAGCTTGCCTGAAGATCACAGTGCAGAGCTGAGTCACTAGTTAGCCATGGAAGCCAGGCAGTGGTGGCACACACCTTTCTTTAATCGATTACTAGCACTTGGGAGACAGGCAGATCTCTGTGAGTTCAAGGCCACCCTGGGCTATGCGAGATTGTTCCAGTCTAAAAGAGAAACATCTTTAGTCGCAGTACTTGGGAGCCATAGGCCTTTAATCCCAGCACTAAGAAGGTGGAGACAGGAAGGGATATGGATGGGCAGAAGGGAATATAAAGCAGGAGGAGACAGGAACTTGGAGACAGTCTGTGAATTCAGTGGGAGCACGCAGTCTGAGGATTCAGTCAGAGATGGAGGATGGGAGGTGGGGAGAAGGGGGAGAGCAGAAGGAGAAGAAGAAGGGGAATTGGGATTGGTGTGTTAAAAATAATTAATTAATTAAAAACAATTAGAATGTGTGTTATGGAAACCCCCACCATCAGGCCCTGGGTGAGTTGTAACCTGTTTCAGATTTAGGCATTTCAGAGGTGGAAGCAGAAGGGTCTCCAGCTGGGGCCACTCTGAGCCATACAGCATTTAGCATCTCAAAACTAAAGAAACCCAAGGGTGGGTGCATACCTCTGCAACAGAGCAGTTACCCCCCATGTGCAAGGTCCTGCTGTAGTGGTTTGAATGAAAATGACTCCCACAGGCTCACAGACTTGACTACTTGGTCCCCTGTTGGTGGAGCTGTTTGGGAAGGATTAGGAGGTGTGGCCTTGTTGGAGGAGGTGTGACACTAGGGGTGATGATTATGGAAATCCACCAC